>JAYESA010000017.1:91999205-92474205 GCA_036927795.1 Iris macrosiphon | reverse complement strand
ATGAAGAATTATAATTATTTTAAGTGCTTAAAATACTATTTTTGATATGTGATCGGCTTGGAAACTTATACAATAGCTATATGGCCTGGATAATCATACGTGAGGTGTACGATTAACATTAACAATATTTTACAATTTACAATAGGAATATGATTACATCTCTTACTAGTAATTTCTCCTGCACCAACTAGTACAGTGGATCCAACCATGACACGTTACGATATACGATCATTGTCCAATAATAATACCATATACAATATCTAATATCAATGTCGTGTACGATGTCAATAAGATAACCATTGTAATATCTCATGACTGAAGATCCAAGCTATATACTAATCCGTGTACCAAAGTTTCAAGAATCAAATATAACATTTCTAAGTACTTGAAATATAGAAATTATCAAATAATGGAAACTATCAGAGAATGTACTCGCCTGTGGTCCCGAGCTAATAATGTAAATCGGTGTCTGAACTGGTGTCACACAATGCTATATATGAACATCATTGTCAATTTTGTGTAATAAATAGATAAACATACTAAAATTCACTAAATATGATTTTGTTAGGCCAAACTAGGTCACTTGGTACCAAAGTAGGTTAAACCGAGTCAAACTAGTCAAACTAGGCTAATACTTTAATTTTAGGTTCAAATCTAGTTATACCTTGCTAATAATTAAGGTATATTAGTTAATACTAGATATACTAGCTATACTACCTAATACTGTCTTATATACTGACTATAACCACTAACTCAACTAATACTTATAATATACTACTAATACCTAGACTAATATCCTTACCTTACTTATTTACCTTAGCTGATATCCTAGTACCTTGGCCCAAAAATACACCCATACCTGACACTTAGCTCAAAATCTCATTTCCAATATCTTACTCCAAACTTGATATCTAACCCTTATAGCTATAATACCTTAGCACCTACCAACACTTGGGATACCTTGACATTATATATTCTACCCTCTTATAACTCACTTGGCACCAACCTATTATTCCCATATACCTAGTATCACATATATACTACCCTTGGCACCCATGGCAGTTGGTATCTTGATGCCAACACTAATGTCACCTTCGATTCATACTGTAGATCACTGATTTCACTTTTAAGAATATCACACTCACACTCTCAACTATCTCCTAAAATACCCTCTAGTACACTTGTATTACCCACCTCACATGCACCACACTAATTTTCTTCTTGGCCTAAAATTACCTACACTACTTATCCATTCCTTGACATACAAAAAATACTGGTGCACACAAGTTGTGCTCTCTGCTGCAACCTGATCACTCTCTTCCACTGCCCACCTCTGCACTGGCCAATCTCAATGCACTGGATGCAATTATAATCCAAGAACTGGCCAACCTTAACTTGCCCTAATTTTTTCCTGCCTGCAGCAACCTACACAATGCAGTGCAGGCATTGCCTACATTTCAACTGCAGTAGCAGTTGTTACTACACCTCCCCTTATGCCTGTACATCCAGTCCCTCAACCCACTACTGCAGATGGGTCTGCACATCACCCTTGCACACTTGTTGCAGATGACCCTTCTTGACATTTACTATACTTGGAAGTAAAAAATTGGAGCAACTATGCCGTCTATAAGTGTCCTGCACTGACCTGAGAAGCCCCCCTCACCATCTCTTTTACCGCTACTTCTATGTTTAAATTTATGTAATATGCCCGAGCCTTAATACTACAGTTCAAATCCCCCAACCTACTGTATTAAACCAGATCCCCCTAGCTGCTGTCACTTGACCACCCTGTTACAAAGGCCTTGATGCCCAACACAGTTGTACCATATACCTATTTGATATACCAATACCTCACTTTCTTATCCCTCAAACTGGTCAAACTTGGTCAAACTACCTATTTCTAGGTTGCACGAGTCTATCTCTATGATATTGGGTCCAAACACTAAGAATCTAGGCCACACTAGTAAATCTAAGATACTATAAAATAACTAAGGTACCGTATCTCAAGATACGTAAACAATTAGATATAGAAATATCATATATGCATACACAAGCAATAATATATATATATATACTAATCTTAATTACAAATGCTAAATGGATACATTGGCTTTGAACCAACACGGTATCTCACCACTAAATCTCTATCTTGATACTCGAACCCAATACCTTGAGTATCGACCAATACCTTGACATTTACCTTGGTATCTCAAGGTAATGTCACTCTAGTATATAGCAGCTACCCAATCTAATGACTAACATATATATATATATATATATATATATATATATATATATATATATATATGAATACTAAATTTCTAACTAAACACTAACTACTAATACAACTAAAACATATATACATACCTATATGTATATCAATCTAATATAACTATAAACTATTATGCATTATCTAATACAACTACTATACCATGCTAACTACAATACCCACTGATACAAATATACATGCATATGCATACCTACATATAGATAACTAACTAAATAGATACTACTAACTTGATAACTAAATAACTTAGTTAACTAACAATTAATAACTAGCTAACTATTAATAACAACTACTAGTTAACTAACTAAACTAACTAACTGAAACACTTAACTAGCTACGGATACCTGCTGCCTAAAGTAACAACTGCAGCTGCAGTTATCTATACTGCCTTGCTGTCTCGAGGCTCTGTATCTGTTGTTGCTGCTGCTGCTGCTGCTGCTCGGCTCTGCATAGCTGCTGCTGCTTGGGCTCTGCATAGCTGCTGCTGCTGCTCACTGTGTAGCTCCCTGTAGTGGATGCACACGCTGAATGCAGTGGCCACTGCAGTGCCTTGATGCACATGATTCACTACAGGTGCCCGACCCCCTCACGCACAACACATAATAATGCACACCTATATATTATGTATCTATCCATATACTATCTACTACATATATATATATAACCACTCTCACTAGTAGATATATCTATACACTCATAATATATTCTAGATATAAACATATCAATGTACATATATGCACACACTCATTCTCCCACATAACATATATATATATATATATATATATATATATATATATATATATATATATATATATATATATATATATACACACACACACACACACACACAGACACACACACACACACACACACACACACACACACACTAGAATATATATGTCTATATATATACCTACACTCTTTATGAGTATATATACCACATCAACAACATACATATATATGTATATAGTATATACCTATAATTCACATATATATATCATATGAACAACACAAGAATATATATAACTTAATATATATATAAAATTAATATACTAATAGCTATGAACAATAGAAATTGGATCTAAGAATGCAATCAAACAAACACGTGGAGTGCATCACACCAGTATCACACTAGATCTATGATACGCTTGCGATACGAGTCCACCACACAACCAAACGTACCCCGAAGGACATGAGCAAGTCAAAATTACTATTTATGAATAATACGAAGAGTCAAACACACATCTATGTGTCCGTGTCAAAATGTGACATGCACAAAGCCCCGTGTCAGAGAAAAAACTCCCAAATTAATACGTATCACCAAATTGTTAGAATACAGCCTACACGTATCCAATTGTGGACACGACACTAGCCATAAACTATCAAACTCATGTCAATTTGGTCTATATGATCAATTGACAAACATAACAAGTGTCAATCTCGAAATTCTTTCAAAATTGACACAAAATATACCATAACTTTCTCAATAGGCCTCCTATAAACCTAATTTCAATTCCTATGGGTAGCCTATGCATGTGGAATAGTTTCTCATGGTTAAATCTCAGATTTAGAATCTAATTAAAGGGAAAAAACTGAATTATACCTATTCGAAGATGAATTTCTAATACAACCTCCAAATTTGATAAAATTGGCCTCCAACTTTTAGATCCTTGCTCCTTTTGTAGATCCTTGCTTCCTCCTTCTAGATCCTTGATCTACTAGTCTCCAATGGTGATTTGGAAAGGAATTTGGAATAAATTTGGTAGGGAATTGATGTGGGAATGAAGAAATTTGGTTGAGAGAAATTCTAGATCTAGATTTAAAATGAAAAGAGGAGAGAGAAATTTCTTCCTCTTTTAAATAGGTCGACTCCTCTTAGCCCCTCCCTTAAGCTACTATATAATGAACAATATACCCTTGGAGCCTCTCATGAAGAAATAATTAAGGAGGAAAGGTTCTAGTCTAATGGTTTAATTAAATTAATCATCTTCCTAATGAATGAGCTTCTAATTGGGCTCAATTCTAACTAATAATAAATATTGGTCCATGGATCTAAACTAACTAGTTAGGTCCATTAACACAAGTCCAAAATAATAAACTAACATCTAACAATAATTAAATAATATAATAAATAATTATTCAACATGTACAATATTTAAATAATTATGAAATAACCAAAATACCCTTTCCTAGAAAATATGGTAGTGACACTTTCAAAGGCTCGCTCGAAGTATCGCTTGACCGAGGTAAATCATCGCTAAGGTGGGTGGCTACGATGAACTTGTCTTTGCTTAGCCTGCACACTTAAAAATATGGACGATATATGCTAGTCGCTAGGTGAATCACCCATTGCATGCTAATAAAGAATACAATAAACCTAGCTAAGGGAATAATCCTATCTTGTATTGCTTGTATTAGACCATAGAAATAAAACTCGGCTTATAATTGGACCCTCGTATGCTACCTTAGCTTCATGTAAGTAGACTCCGCTAATGCTTCGAGTAGATCGTTATATACTCTTTGTAGTGTATTGCTTTACTTGTTTATACTGCTCGCCTTATGGATTATGCTTGCGTAATCGCTTATGTTTTTAAGTAAGGCTATGCCGCATGGTTCCTTATGCTTATGTTTTAACACTGTTTCAATGCTTGCCTGCTTTACATATTCGCTATGCTTGTTGAAATTTTATGCCACAATCAGGTAACACGATCCGAGCCTTGCATTCATCTCCTTCACCGGAAGACTATCGAATAGTTATTTTGTGCAAGTATAAACCTGAAAGTATTCAGGACCGTTTGGTCACCAAGGTAATTCTCGAACGAGAGGACTACATCATGACAATTTATACAGTACTCGACCTATACTAAATTTGACGGCTTATGGAATTGATATATTTGTGAACAATCTTGAACTTGAACCTGAATCTGACCAAAATATGTACCTGACAAGAGACCTAAGACTTGAGACTTGTATGGTCATGGATGACTCGTGCACGAGGTATTTGATTCCTCGGACGATCACCGGAGCACCGAGATCGTACCGGCCTAGGAGGAATGTCTGGTATATTGCGTGCCAATTTTGGTTATGGTATACGATACCATTTTTGGGGCAGGACAATATACGATATTCGGGTCTTGGTAGAGCATACTATATTGGACTAGTTGTCTACCCATGATAGTCGCATAAATCGACGGGATAACGTGCAATGGCTCTTCTGTATCACCTGTTGCCTTGAACTGCTCGTCTTGTATCAAGCGTTGCACCCGATTCTGCTACAAGACTATAAATCTGTCCTTTATGGCTAAGTCAGTAATCTCTTGTTCATATAGACTAAGTCATCATTGCGTAGCGGTAATTCACGTGCGAGTCATTGTATCGCACCTAGTACTCTGAAATACCTGAACGAATATGAGTAAAAGACATCTGTACATATTTGAACACCTGAGAAATCTGTTGTAACCCATCTGAGTATCACTTCTGAGTAATTCGTGTAACTCGTGCATCTGAATCAGGAACCCGCTCGTGATACTGTGTTTACTTATATAATTTTCGTAGATTTTATTATATAGATACTCGTGTTTGGTTTAACTTGGTTTACCTTGGACAGGGAAGGATGGATGATAAGTTGGTAAGTATCACAATGTTACTCATATATCGTACGACGCACCGCCATACGAGTTAGATTTTACATAATTGCCATAAAACTGATCCTAAGACAAGACTAGAAAGATAACTTAATAGATGGTGGACGAAACCTATATAACATGTTTGGATTTATCGAGCAGAAAAAAAGCCTCCCCACCAGTGCATTCATGTACTGATAACCCACCGAATTTCTTGCAGGGTGCGGGAGAACCTCGTACCGTGCAAAACCCCTTCGTGCGAGCTAAGGCGTGGAGTTTGCTCTGGATCCTTGGAGCATCACATCCGGAGCTGAAGCATATATACAAGATATAATATCGGAATATTGCCTATGTATCATTCCACAATTGTAGCCACTTGGTACGCTTTTATTGTTTCGAGAGAGAGGACTTGAGCTACTTGTAATCTCGGTCCAGCACCGCTTGTAACACTGATTCAATATTAATAAAGTACTTATTTTACTTTCATACTTGTGTTATTCAATTCTTCCACTATGATGACTCTGTGAACTTATTTTCAATCGCCTGTTCATTTCTTATTCTGCTGCATTCGAACTATCTGTGTGACTCTGTGGCTTAGTCATTTTACCATATGTTTGGATCATGGCCTTGCACAGGCGCAACTTGTGCTCGTGCAGCCTCACGTCCAGATGAGAATGATCGTCCTACGGAAGCGCTGATGTGGTAATTCGCGCTTGGCAGGGACGACCGATTCTGCGGGAGATCAGGGCGTGGCATATTGGTATCAGAGCATCGATTTTACATCTTTGGATTTTGTATCGATTTTCTTAGTTTCAAAATCTTATTCGTAGGTTATGTACGAAACACTCTCTATCATTGACCCATTGGGATATTCTATACAATGAGTCTAAATAATTTAAAAGTGTATATGATTAATATGATTGCTTGAACGGGATAGTTATGCGAAGACCCTTGTGCCAATCTGTGTTAGACTTTATGGGAATAGACTCGTTCTAGAATTTATAAGTTATATGCGAACCCGAATACCTATACATGATTTCCAACCAGGTTAGTATGAGAGATGGAATATTGTTCAGACGGTTAGCTATGCACACAGCCTTTCTGCTAAGTTGTGTTGAGTATCGCGCGCCAAGACCCTTTTGGTGTGAGCTAGTTTGTGAGCGAGTTGGGATATCATTTAGAAAAGGATAAGTTAGACTTAAATGGCAACCGATAAAAATGTTATCAGATTATCGCTAAGGTGAATATAGTGGATCGTGCTTGGATTTTGAGAAATAGCTCGAACGGTATTTTGTATCGGCAGATACAAATCAAATATAGTTTACTTGGATGACTCGATTCCTGAGTGGTGTATGGATCATTTTGGAAATATTTAAGCAAATTCGAAAGTTTCGTGCGATAGTTCGGTTGAACGATTGAGAATGTATGGAACAATTAATAAGGCTTATATCGAATAGGGATTCAAGGTAATGTAATCAATATTTTGGTCGAAGAAAAGTTGGTGGATCGTACGTGCGACTTTGATTTGAATCAAAATGGATTAAACTTGAGTAGGATATCACTCAATAGAAGTTAGCTTGAGTATGGATATTATGGTTTTAAATTAATAGACTTGATATGGTATCAATAGTTGGAAGATAATACTGATTGATACAAGTAAGGAATATTATGGTACAATGAATGGAGGTAAAAGATAATAGATTTGATCTTGAATTAGAAGAACAATCTTGAATCTAGTTCGAAAGATAAATTTTGACAATCTGTCCCGGCCGAGAACGGTTATCCTGCAGGAGCGCTGGCGTGGTAATTTTAGGTCTAGCAGGGATGATCGAACTCGCAGGAATATGTTCGATGATTACTCAAACAAACTCGATAAAATATAACGTAATAAAGTGGATAGAATTTGGCTTGAGGATTTGAACCTAATTGCTTGAGGAATGCTAGAAGTAGACTACGAAATGATCGAATGATAACATTAAAGTTGGACAATTTGGCTAGACGAATTATGATCACGGCATGAACGGTTATTAGATGAACATGACTTGATGGCTCATTGTATAACTTGGATGAAACGAAGTAAATTATAAGATGTCTCGATTATTTTGATGATAACCATAACGTTCGATGTTCTTGTCTTGTGTGAGCGTAACTCCATGCTCGTATATGCATCACGCCAGGATTATGATGATTATCCCGTGGGAGCATTGGCGTGGTGATCTCAATTCCAACGAGGATGATCGAACTTGTAGGAGATCGAAGCATGACAATTGAAGGATCGTTTTGAATTATGGTTCAACGCGATAAGATGAGTTTAAGAATGCAAGTGAATCAAAAGTATTTTAAGGATGAGTTAGCCTAGAACCTGGAGTAAGACACGCTTGATGGTTTCATGAACGGATACATAAATCTTGCTGGACGACTTAGAGTTATGATTGAGATCAAAGATTTAGAATTGAAGCATGGCTTGGTGGTCTAGACTTAGAATGGATATATGGGTTCTATCAAACATGTTTTAGGAGATAGACTATGCAAATTGCTAGGCTGGACATGCGACATGGATATATCATGGATTTGACTGAATGAACAGGACCCTGTACAAACGAATATGTTAATGTGAGTAGAATGATATGTGCTCGATGTTTAAAAATCTGAGTAAAACGAGCTTGGGTAGAATATTTCGTACAAATAAATAATGGTTTAACCTTAGGAATTGGGACGGACATCGTGCAACAAATTTATACGATAAGTCATGAGCATGAACTGTACCTATGTCCTTGTGATTAGGCAGATGGCCCTGTGCCGAGAGAAAGAACTTGTGTAACTGACTTTAGAGTATTGCTTGAGCAAGCCATAGAACTGGGACAACAAGACTTAGTGTTAGTCTGGGAACAATAAGTTTGTGCTATGTTTGACACAAATGGAAAGGATAATAGGACATGGACGCTAGTCGGTAGATCGGATAGATCGTGCTTGACGGTAGTGTAATTCTTAATTTTTGGGTTGGATTGGAGTGACTTAGATTTTGATTGACCCTACTTGAGGTATTATGTTGATTCATAAACGAGAACCCTTAAGATTTTTGTAAGTAACTTGTTTGATTTTATAATTATTAAGTTTGGTTGAATGCATATGTTTGAGGGACGCCTTGAACGTGTGCACGATCCAAGATTCAGTGATATAATGAACTCGAGTACAAAGACTTTGCTTTCGCTAAGTTGGTTGACATGCATATGTTTGAGGGACGTCTTGAATATGTGCATAATCCAGACTTGAGATATGCTAATCTTGAATGTTAATACAAGTGAATATGTTAGATTTGCATGGACGAGTATAATAATTTGGATAAGTTTTCCTCAGCCTTAGATCGTCATTCGAGACAGACTATAACGTACCCCACATTAAGCGATATATGTTCCGTGCTAAGGCATATTAGAGACCGAGTTAGATCTTGGACTGAATGATAGAGTCATTTAATGAGACAGACCCAAAACATACACGATATGGATTGCTATGCTTGAGATAGATTCGATAGTTGCGATAGAACAATTTGCGTTCAGGAAGTCTCAAGGACAAGACTTATTCTGAGTGGTGTATAATGTAATAATCTATTCCGCTCAAGCGGAGAGCCAATTCAAATGGCGCTAGTGCAACGACCCGACCCCCCTTGCTTAGCGAGAATACTCATTTGAGGCAAAGAATTTCAGACTTGGCCCTTTAGGATAGCAGACTTAGACTTTCAAAGGCTCGCTCGAAGTATTGCCCGACCGAGGTGAATCATCGCTAAGATGGGTGGCTACAATAAACTTGCCTTTGCTTAGCCTGCACACTTAAAAATATGCATGATACATGCTAGTCGTTAGGTGAATTACTCCCTTGTATGCTAATAAAGAATATAACACACCTAACTAAGGGAATAATCCCATCTTGTATTGCTTGTGTTAGAACATAGAAATAAAACTTGGCTTATAATTGGACCCTCGCATGCTACCTTAGCTTCGTATAAGTAGACTCCGCTAATGCTTCGAGTAGATCGTTATATACTCTTCGTAGTACACTACTTCACTTGTTTACATTGCTCGCCTTATGGATTATGTTGTCCGATATGTCCATGTACAGTTTACTCCCCGCGCTACCCCTTAGACTCATGCTTGCATAATCGCTTATCTTTTTAAGTAAGGCTATGTCACATAGTTCCTTATGCTTATGCTTCAATACTGTTTCAATGCTTGCCTGCTTTATTTATTCGCCATGCTTGTTAAAATTTTATGCCACAATCAGGTAAAACAATTCGAGCCTTGCATTCATCTTGTTCACCGGAAGACTATATAATAGTCGTTACGTGCAAGTATGAACCTGAAAGTATTCGGAATAATTTGGTCACCAAGGCAGTTCCCGAATGAGGGGACTGCATTATGAAAAGTTATACAATACTTGTCCTGTACTAAATCTGATGGCTCGGGAAGTCGATATGTTTGTGAATAATCTTGAACTTGAACCTGAATCTAACCCAAATATGTACCTGACAAGAGACCTAAGACTTGAGACTTGCATGGTCACGGATAACTCGTGCACGAGGTATTTGATTCCTCGGACGATCACCGGGGCACCAGGATCGTACCAGCCTAGGAGGAATGTCTGGTGTATTGCGTGCCAATTTTGGTTATGGTATGCGATGCCATTTTTAGGGTAGGGCAATATACGATATTCGGGCCTTGGTATAATATACTACTTTGGACTAGCCGTCTATCCATGATAGTCGCATGAATCGGTGGGATGGCGTGTAATGGCTCTTCTGTATCACCTGTTTGCCTTGAATTGCTCGTCTTGTATCAAGCATTACACCCTATTCCGTCATGAGACTATAAATCGGTTCTTTATGGCTAAGCTAGTGACCTCATTTTCATATAGACTAAATCATCCACCCTTAGCGGCAATCCGTATGCAAGTGATTGCATTGCACCTAGTACTCTGAAATACCTGAACGAATATGAGTAAAAGATATCTGTACATATTTGAACACCTGAGAAATCTGTTGCAACCCATTTGAGTATCACTTCTGAGTAATCCGTGTAACTCGTGCACCTGAATTAGGAACCCGCTCGTGATACTGTGTTTGCTTATGCAATTTTTGTAGATTTAATTATATAGATACTCGTGCTTGTTTTAACTTGGTTTACCTTGGACAGAGAAGGACAGATGGTAAGTTGGTAAGTATCTCTGTATTACTCATATATCGCACGACGTACTGCCACACAAGTTAGGTTTTACATCATTGCCATAAAACTGATCCTAAGGCAAGATTAGAAAGATAACTTAAAAGATGGTGCACAGAACCTATATAACGTATTTGGATTTTTTGAGCGGGCGAGAAGTCTCCCCACTAGTGCATTCATGTACTGATAACCCACCATATTGCTTGTAATGTACGAGAGAACTTCGTTCGGTGCAGAAACCCCTTCCTGCGAGCTAAGCGTAGAGTTTGCTCTGGAGCCTTGGAGCATCGTATCCGGAGCTGAAGCACATATACATGACATAATATCGGAATATCGCATATGTATTATTCCATAATTATAGCCATTTTGTAAGCTTTTATTGTTACGAGAGAGAGGATTTGAGCAACTTGTAATCTCGGTCCAGTGCCGCTTGTAACACTGATTTAATATCAATAAAGTGCTTAATTTACTTCCATACTTGTGTTATTTAATGCTTCCGCTATGACGACTCTGTGAACTTGTTACCAATCGCTTATTCGTTTCTTATTCGTCTGTATTCGGACTATCTCTGCGACTCTGTGGATTAGTCATTTTATCGCATGTACGGATCATGGCCTTGCACGGGTGCAGCTTGTGCTCGTACGACCTTACATCCAAATGGGAACGATCATCCCACGGGAGCCCTGATGGGGTGATTCGCACCTAGCGGGGACGGCCGATTCTGCGGGAGATCAGGACGTGACAACTAGAGTATCATAACTTCTAAGTATTAATACATAGCATATATGTATATATAACACTAGTTATCCTCTAGCTAATAATAACTTAGTATTGATTACCTTAAGGTTATCACAAGGTAATACCAACACCTTGGTATCAACCAAACTCCATACCTTTACCTTAGCATTTATTTGGACACCCTTAAAGTATCCATGTACCATATTGATACTAATACACATAAAAAACTCATATCATATCCTTATCTTCATTGCTAACTGATACCTACTATACACTAACTTATCTCATACATTACTTACCAACTCTAGTATATACTAACTAACTAAGACCTCAACTTTCTCTCACTTATTATGATATACCTCAGGGTATACTGATACCACATCAGTGTATCCTCTCATTCACTTTGCTGCTACTATTTATGTTTGCTACCTGACAGTGCACATGCAAGTGCACTGTCCTCCTCACACAACCCTCGACCTAACTTCCTTTGGACACCTACTATCTACTTCCACCACTGCTGTATGGTTTCCTAATTCTCGAGCTTTCCCTTAACTCTCACCCAGACACTCTACATCACTTAAACAATTTTCTACCTGTTACTGCTGCTAATACTCCTAATATTGTTTTTGCTGCTCTAACACTCTTGTTGTTGTTGTGCTTTCCTCAATGCTTGCTGCTTCTGCCATTTCAGTTGTATACTGCTGCTACAAGACTGCCCATATATCCTGCACAATAACCCGAGTCCCCCTCTCACTACTTGCCTGCCACCGTAGCTCACAACACTAATATAGTGGCTAACTGAACCCAACCTTGCCTTTACTCCTTCAGATTTTCCTCTTTGCACCCACTTCCAACTGTTGTTACTCCAGATTTTAATCCCCAACACTTACCTTTTCCACTCTAACACATATACAAGACACTCAAACCTCACTCACAACATATATGAATACCACAACTGGCACATACACACACACTACATAGGCACGGTCTGATACACACACAAAACCTTAGCGTTAATACCTTGACACTATGGCACTATCCCTTACCTTACCAACATCCAAGTATCACACACACAAACATATATATATATATATATATATATATATATATATATATATATATATATATTAGTGTGTGTAGTGTGAGGTATGTTCTCGTTCAGTGCAAAAACCCCTTCGTGCGGGCTAAGGTGTGGAGTTTGCTCTGGAGCCTTGGAGCATCGCGTCTAGAGCTGAAGCACATATACAGGACATAATGTCGGAACATCGCCTATGTATAATTCCATAATTTTAGCCACTTGGAATGCTTTTATTGTTTCGAGAGAGAGGACTTGAGCGACTTATAATCTCGGCCCAACGCCGGTTGTAACACTGATTCAATATCAATAAAGTTATTATTTTACTTCCATACTTGTATTATTTAATGCTTCCGCTATGACGACTCTGTGAACTTGTTACCAATCGTCTATTTATTTTTTATTTTGCTTTATTCGGATTATCTGTGCGACTCTGTGACTTAGTTATTTTATCGTCTATTCGGATTATGGTCTTGCACGGGCGCAGCTTGTGCTCGTGTGGCCTCACGTCCAGATGGGAACGATCGTCCCGCGGAAGCGCTGGCGCGATAATTCGCGCCTAGCGGGGACGTCCGATTCCGCGAGAGATCGGGGCATGACAACTAGAGTATCCTAACTCTAATTAATAATACATAATATATATGTATATATAACACTATCTATCCTCTAGCTAATACTAACTTAGTATTGATTACCTTAAGGTTATCCCAAGGTAATACCAATACCTTGGTATCAACTAAACTCCATACCTTTACCTTAGCATTCATTTGGACACTCTTCAAGTATCCATGTACCATATTGATACTAATACACATAAATAACTCATATCCTATCCTTATCTTCACCGCTAAGTGATACCTAATATACACTAACTTATCTCATACATTACTTACAAACTCTAGTATATACTAACTAAGACCTCAACTTCCCCCCTCATTATGATATACCTCAGGGTATACTGATACCACATCAGTGTATCCTCTCATTCACTTTGCTGCTACTGTTTTTGTTTGCTACCTGACAGTGCACATACAAGTGCACTGTCCTCTTCATACAACCCTCGACCTAACTTCCCTTGGACACCTATTGTCTATTTCCACTACTGCTGTATAGTTTCCTAATGCTCGAGCTTCCCCATAACTCTCACCCATACACTCTACATAACTCAAACAACTTGCTACCTACTACTGCTGCTAATACTCCTAATATTGTTGTTGTTGCTCTAACACTCTTGCTGTTGTTGCTCTGATGATTTCCTCAATGCTTGCTGCTTATGCCATTTTAGTTGTATAATGCTTCTACAAGACTGCTCACATCTCCTACACAATAACCCGAGTCCCCCTCTCACTGCTTGCCTGCCATCGTAGCTCACAACACCAATGTAGTGGCTAACTGAACCCGGCCTTGCCTTTACACCCTCAGAGTTTCCCCTTTGCACCCACTACGAACTGTTGTTACTCCAGATTGTAATCCCCAATACTTGCCTCTTCCGCTATAACACATATACACGACACTCAAACCTCAATCACAGCAGATATGAATACCACAACTGGCACATACACACACACTACACAGGCACGGTCTGATACAAACAAAACCTTAGTGTTAATACCTTGACACTATGGCACTACCCCTTACCTTACCAACATCCAAGTATCACACACTCACACACACACACACACACACACACACACACACACACACACACACATATATATATATATTGGTGTGTGCAGTGTGAGGTAAGTTCTCGTTCGGTACAGAAATCTCTTCGTCCGAGCTAAGGCGTGGAGTTCGGTCTGGAGCCTTGGAGCATCCCGTCCGGAGTTGAAGCACATATACAAGACATAATGTCAGAACATCGCCTATGTATGATTCTAAAATTATAGCCACTTGGCACGCTTTTATTGTTTTGAGAGGGAGTACTTGAGGGACTTGTAATCTCGGCCCAATACCGCTTGTAAAACTGATTCAATATCAATAAAGTGCTTTTTTTACTTCCATACTTTTGTTATTTAATGCTTCTACTATGACGACTCTGTGAACTTGTTATCAATCGCCTGTTCGTTTCTTATTCTGCTGCATTCGGACTATCTGTGTGACTCTGTGGCTTAGTCATTTTATTGCCTGTTCGGATCATGTCCTTGCACGGGTGCAGTTTTTTCTCGTACGGTCTCACGTCCAGATGAGAATGACCGTCCTACGGGAGCACTGGCGTGGTGATTCGCGCCTAGTGGGGACGACCGATTTCGCGAAAGATCGGGGCATGACAACTAGAGTATCATAACTACTAACTAATAATACTTATCATATATGTATATATAACACTATCTATCCTCTAGCTAATACTAACTTAGTATTGATTACCTTAAGGTTATCCCAAGGTAATACCAACACCTTGGTATCAACTAAATTCTATAACTTTACCTTAGCATTCATTTGGACACCCTTCAAGTATCCATGTACCATATTAATACTAATACACATAAACAACTCCTATCCTATCCTTATCTTCACTGCTAACTGATACCTAATATATACTAACTTATCTCATACATTACTTACCAACTATAGTATATACTAACTAACTAAGACCTCAATTCCCCCCCCCCCTCATTATGATATACCTCAAGGTATATTGATACCACATCAGTGTATCCTCTCATTCACTTTGCTGCTACTGTTTATGTTTGCTACCTGACAGTGCACATGCAAGTGCACTGTCCTTCTCACACAACCCTGGACCTAACTTCCCTTGGACACCCGCTGTCTACTGCCACTACTGCTGTATAGTTTCCTAATGCTCGAGCTTTCCTTTAACTCTTACCCACACACTCTACATCACTCAAACAACTTGCTACCTACTACTGTTGCTAATACTCCTGATATTGTTGTTGCTGCTCTAACACTCTTGTTGTTGCTTCTCTAATGCTTTCCTCAATGCTTGCTACTTCTGCCATTTCAGTTGTATACTGCTTCTACAAGACTGCCCACATCTTCTTCACAATAACCCGAGCCCCCCTCTCACTGCTTGTCTACCGTCGTAGCTCACAACACCAATATAGTGGCTAACTGAACCCGGCCTTGCCTTTACACCCTCAGATTTTCCCCTTTGCACCCATTGCCAACTGTTTTTACTCCAGATTTTAATCCCCAATACTTACCTCTTCCACTCTAACATATATATAAGACACTTAAACCTCACTCATAGCAAATATGAACACCATAAATGGCACACACACACACACACACACACACACACACACACACACACTACATATGCATAATCTAATACACATACAAAACCATAGTGTTAATACCTTATAACTCTGGTACTACCCCTTACCTTACCAACATCCAGTTATCACTATATGCTAAGCTATTTATTCACTCATAATTGAACATACCTCACACTATACACACTATATATATATATAGGCACATGAGAATACCTAATCTAATACATGCTAATAAGCATTACACCAAACACTTATAGTGTGCAATATGGAAAACTCATGATACTCATCCAATAAAGATGCCAAAGTTCTCAATTCTTCACTAACACCAATAATACAACTCAAGTACATATTAATACAACTAAAATAGTTAGCTACCATTAAAATTTAAGAGAAATCACACTCACATGCACAAATCACCCAAAAATAAACCCTGTATCATACCGTATCACAAAATACTATGATACGCTCTACTCGTGTCCAATTTTGGATATGTATCTAGTACTATAGCATCAATCTAAGTCTAATTAGATCTAATTGGTCTCTTGACACACACTTGATATTTCAATCTCAGAATTCTTCCAAAATGGGCACAAATTACCATATATAATACACAATAGGGGTCCTATAAACTTAGTTCTTGTTCCTAAGCCAATGAATATTTTTTATGGTTAAATGCATGAATTATAGTCTAATATTATAGAGGGGATTCAAAATTACCTATTGGAAGATGGATTCCCAATAAAATGCTCAATGAACACAATTAGTACACAATCTCCTTGTAAATTCTTCCTCTTTCAAGTTCTTATTGCAATCCAAGCTCCAATGCTTCTTAGATGATAAAATTAAGAGAAAATGATAGTGAATTGGGATAAATTTGGTGGAGGGATAAGTCAATTTGGGGAAGAACACAATTTGGGATCTAAATGAATGAATTAATAAGAGAAAAGAGAGAGAGAGAGAGAGAGAGAGAGAGAGAGAGAGAGAGAGAGAGAGAGATAACCTCCTCTAATGGCCGGCCCCCTCTTTCCCCCTTCCCAAGCAATGTACAATGTCTATGATACTTCTACTAGTTGGTCATAAGGTTTAATTAGGGAGGGCTATATTAATTAGGGTTCATGAGGGCCATAGAGACTTATATTAGGGTTTAATATTATATTTGGGCTATTTTAGAATTTTAGGAATTTTTTGGGATTTTTAGATAATTAAAACCTAGGAAAAAATATTTTTCTAGGCCTTCTAGAATTTTTTGTACAAGCATACGAGTGTAAAATAGCCCTAAAGTATTTTTCTAGGGTTTAGTATTTTGTTTTATATTTTCTTGAAACTTTCCAGAATTTTCTGAATATGTTTCAATTTATTTTGATTTAAATAAGTAAAAGTAATTAAATAAACTATTTTTAGAAAATAAAAACCTAAAAGAATTACCCAGTCAGCCAAACCCCTACCCCTGGCTCGAACATCAGCCACTAAAGCTGGGAAGTGGGCTCTGTTGTCAGTCAGACCGACCCATGGGGGTCACTGCAGACTCGGTCCATGAGTCGAAAACCCGAGCCGAGTCGGTCTCGGTATCTTCAGCCAAGCCAGACAGACTCACAACCGTCGATCAGAGCAAAAATTCTTCAGATCTAGCCACGTGTCAAACCCTAGCAGACCCAGAGCCGCGACTTCGCTCTCTTCTGTCTATATAAATATGATATCAGTTTGGGTTTTATATTCCGTCGAATTAATTAGAGAAGAAAGAGAGAGAGAGAGAGAGGCTTTGAGGGGGGATTTCATCTAGGGTTCTTCAACTTCCAGAAGATATTAGTCCTAGCTTTAAACTCCAAAGGTATCCCTGTTTCTTATGTTGGAACCATCTCAAGGTTAGCTTCTAAATACCTAATTTTTTTTTAGTAATTATGTATACAAAATTCTGTAAAATTCATGGAGTATCGATTATCCAAAATCTGACACATTTTAGTTTTTTGAGATTTTGGGAGATCCCGAACTCTGAATCATGAACCGTTTGAATTTTCAGAAAGCTGACACGATGATCCACGACATACAATTTTCTAGAATTAAATATGCTAGTCTAGATTCTTTTTAATTCGTGCAACGTATACATAACTAGAAAACTAACAAAAGCTATCATCTGTGCGCCATATTGGCGATAATTCTTTACTGGTTCAAGTTTTGATGAAACCGTCAATTTCAGCTTTCATGTAGCGGTAAAATCTATAGAGATTCATACACAAATCAAGGATTTAAGTTAGTTAACTTTTTGGCCAATGAATCGTCTCGATTTGCATGCCATGGTTCCCGAATTTGTAAAATCGAGTTTCTTAGAAAAAAAATTAGGGTTAGACTTAAAATTAGATTATAATAAGATTAAAATATTATTTTAGGTTATTTTATTTAGAATTAAATAGATTAGAATAGAAAACCTATTTGATCAATTTTGTAGATCTAACTTGTTTAATTTATGTGACGGGGTAGATTAGACGACGTCTTGAGTTGTGACTTCATCCATTTCTGGAGGAGACAAGTATCACTATGATCTATATTGGCGGTATTTTATGCTGCATGTGTTCTTTCCTTAATATTGTTAGCACTTCTTATTATGATGCACAAGAGTTATACTAGCTATCATCATACATGATCACCTAACAATTTTGTTCCAATATTCAACGTTTAACGTTCAAGGTTTAATATTTAATATTTAATGTTCAATATTTAATGATCAATGTTTAATGTTCAATGTTCAATATTTAATGTTCAAAGTTAAAGTTAATTCAAAGTGATCATGTTTAATTGTGAAAGAGTCGGGAGAGAGAATACATGAGTAAGCATGTGGTCTACGAATTGTGCAACTCTTAACATTTATTGTATTATGGATATCATTCGTGCACCACACGCCATAACTGACGTATAAACCTATAACCGTCTACACGCGAAAAACTTTTATTCTATAACACACAGTACATATGACTTGATTTGTGTTGACATACTGTTTAGTGGTTCATCTTATCCTAGTCGTACTCTTATATTATTTTCATGTCATAGTTGTTCTTCCAAACTGTTTTTATGTCATAGTTGTACTCTCAAACTGTTCCCATGATATAGTGATACTCTGCTTGTCATATAGTATCTTGTTACAGTTTATCTTTCCTTTACTGTTATCCTTCTTGCTTTTATATTATATTGTGTAATGTAGTATTATGGTGACTTGCTCCAATCCTGACTGGATAACTATTTTCAGCTTTAGACAACGTAGTTTGCCCCAAGATTTATGCTGCGTATCTTGGTGACACTGACGTTACCAATGTGCCGGATCCTTCCACAGATGCGGAGTAGCATATTTCCTGCCTTATGCTTTTTTCGTATTATTCTTAGCTAGTAGGTTTAGTGGACTTGGTTTCTAGTTGCTTTTATTTTATCTACCAAATTTGTCCCCGGGACTATCTTGAGATGTAGTAGAGTATTCTTTTAATTATTTATTGAGACTATTAGTTTAATTTTCTTGTTGTGACTTAGTTATGGATGATATATGTGAATCATGTACTTGTATGGACTATTTTTTATCATAGACAACGTACTACCGCCGATGTTACGGCGTAGGCTGGGCTTATCCATGTACTCATATCCGAAAAGTGGGTGCGTGTCATAAAATGTTTTTATGGTGGCCCATGCAGTCCAGTTTTGCATAAGGTTGCGAACTCATGGTTAGTACTTCAACTTAGTATTACTAGCTGTGTGCCTGCGAATAGAATTGAAGATAGGATTTAGAATAACTTTATGAGAGTTATATCATCCATAAATAGGATTCCCAACCCTACGAGTCTTCAATCCTTTTTGTCCCTTATATGCATCTTGCTTGATTTCGTCCATGATTTATTCGATATGGTTGTTCTAACCATGTTCATTCATCCTTTTTAATTTGTAATGGTTGCCTAAGTTGTGCATATTCAGTCGTTTAATGTTAGACTATAGTAGTTTGTCTCCTTATTATTTTCCTCCTATCTTTAGGTAACTTGCATAAATTTTCTTAAAAGCATTCCTTAATTATGACTATTAAACATGATACCTCCTTAGTACACCCTACTTAGTTGGATTTTTAAGGGTTTGTTTCCTATTGTTTCCTTTTGCAATAGTGCACCTTCCATGATTTACCCTAAGAGTAGCATTAGATTGCCATAGGAGTTGCTTGCATATATTATAATATAAATATATAAACTGCTATGTTTTATTTTTGAGGACAAAAATATTTTTTTTTGGGGGGGGGGGTAGGTTGTAGCATCCTCTACCAAAATATTGTATAATAATAATAAATAAATAATATACTAGTAAATATTTATGAGCATTTATATTTGTTATAGTTCTATAATTATAACAGTGTAACACTAGGGTTCATGAGGGCCGTAGAGACTCATATTAGGGTTTAATATTATATTTGGGCTATTTTAGAATTTTAGGAATTTTTTGGGATTTTTAGACAATTAAAACCTAGAAAAACGTATTTTTTGAGGCCTTCTAGAATTTTTGTACAAGCATACGAGTGTAAAATAGTCCCAAAGTATTTTTTAGGGTTTAGTATTTTATTTTATATTTTTTGGAAATTTTCTAATTTTTTTTGAATATTTTTGATATTTATTTTGATTTAAATAAATAAAAGTAATTAAATAAACTATTTTTAGAAAATAAAAACCTAAAAGAATTACCCAGTCAACTAAACCCCCACCCCGGTCCTATACGTCAGCCAATAAAGATGGGAAGCGGGCCCCGCTATCAGTCAGACCGACCCATGTGGGTCACTGCAGACTCGGTTCATGAGCGGGAAACCCGACCTGAGTCAGTCTCGGTCTCTTCAGCCGAGCCGGACAGACTCACAACCATCGATCCGAGCAAGAATCCATCAGATCATGTCACTTGTCAAACCCTAGCCGACCCAGATCCGCGACTTCCCTCTCTGCTGCCTATATATATATGATATAAGTTAGGGTTTTATATTCCACAAAATTAATTAGAGGAGAGAGAGAGAGGCTTTGAGGGGGGCATTTCATCTATGGTTCTTCAACTTCCAGAATCCATTACTCCTAGCTCCGAACTCCAAACTCCAAACTCCAAACTCCAAACGTATTCTCGTTTCTTGTGTTAGAACCATCTCGAGGTTAGATTCTAGAATATCTATTTTTTTAGTAATTATGTATAAAAAATTATGAAAAATTCGTGTAGTGTTGGTTGTCCAAAATCTTACACATTTTGGTATTTTTAAGATTTTGGGAGATCTCGAACTCGGAATCATGAACCGTTAGAAGTTTCAAAAAGCTGAAACGATTAACCAAAACATATAAATTTTCTAGAATTAAATATGATAGTTTACTATTCTGTTTAATTTGTGCAACGTTGACGTAACTAAGAAACCACCAAAAAATTATCATCTGTGTGCCATATTGGCGATAATTCTTTACTGGTTCGAGATTCAACGAAATCATCAATTCTAGCATTCATGTAGCGCTAAAATCTATAGAGTTTTACACACAAATCAAGGATTTGAGTCAGTTGACTCTTTGGTCAACGAATTATCTCGATTTACGTGCCACGGATTCCGAATTTGTAAAATTGTTTTTTCTTTGACAAAAATTTAGGGTTAGCCTTAAATTCATATTATAATAAGATTAAAATAGTATTTTAGGTTGTTTTATTTAGAATTAAATAGATTAGAATAGAAAATCTATTCGACCACTTTTGTAGATCTAACTTGTTTAATTTATATGACGGGGTAGATCGGATGACGTCTTGAGTTTCGACTTTATCCTTTTCCGGAGCAGGCAAGTATCACTATGACCTATATTGCCCGTATTTTATGGTACATATGTTCTTTCCTTGATATTGTTAGCACTTCTTATTCTGATACACGAGAGTTATACTAGCTATCATCATACATGATCACCTAACAATTTTGTTCCAATGTTCAAGGTTTAATGTTCAATGTTTAATATTCAATGTTCAAAGTTAAAGTTAATTCAAAGTGATCATGTTTAATTGTGAGAGAGTCGGAAGGGAGAGTACAATGAGTAAGCATGTGGTCTATGAATTGTGCAACTCTTAACATTTATTGTATTATGGATATCAGTCGTGCACCACACGCCATGACTGACGTATAAACCTTTAGCCGTCCACATGCGAAAAACTTTTATTCTACAACACATAGTATACATGAATTGATTCATGTTGACATACTGTCTAGTGGTTCATCTTATCCTAGTTGTACTCTTATATTATTTCTATGCCATAGTTGTGCTTCCAAACTATTTCCATGTCATAGTTGTACTCTCAAACTATTTTCATGATATAGTGGTACTCTTCTTGTCATATAGTAGCTTGTTACAGTTCATCTTTCTTTTACTGTTATCCTTCTTGTTTGTATATTATATTATATAATATAGTATTATGGTGACTTACTCCAATCATGATTGAATAACTATTTTCAACTTTAGATGACGTGGTTTGTCACAAGGTTTATGGTGCGTATCTTGGTGACACTGACGTTACTAGTGTGCCAGATCCTTCTACAGATGCGGAGTAGCATATTTTTTGCTTTATACTTTTTACTTATTATTCTTAGCTAGTAGGTTTAGGGGACTTGGTTTCTAGTTGCTTTTATTTTATTCTACCGGGTTTGTCCCCGAGACTATCTTGAGATGTAGTAGAGTATTCTTTTAATTATTTATTGAGACTATTAGTTTAATTTTCTTATTGTGACTTATTTATGGATGATATATGTGAATCGTGTACTTGTATGGACTATTGTTATCATAGATAGCGTACTACCACCGATGATACGGCGTAGGCTAAGCTTGGCCACGTACTCGTATTCGAAAAATGGGTGCGGATCGTGGCATGAGGCGTTCGCCTCGGACACCGTAGTGACATGTATATTGCTTTTGAATAATGTTCCTGTACGTGTACTATTTGATTATGGTGCCACATATAGTTTTGTATCGGCGATCTTCGCCACTGGACATAAGTTCCCTATGACACCTCTAGGCCTAAACCTTAGTATCAACACCCCGTCGGGAATGGATTTGTGTCACGCCCCAGTCCCAAATTACGTAGGACTAGAATACATAAGCATGTCAGCCGAATGTATATGACAACTCCAATATATAGAAACCATAACACATATGTACGCTGTATTATGAATAATAATTCACAAGTGGTATATATATTGGTCACAAGTCACATGCATATTAAATCTCATCCTCAGAATCAAATAGAGATGAATAACCAATCAACTATATAACTGAATTAAGTACAAAATATTTGATAAGAATAATTAGTTGGGTAGAGAAAAATCTACTATCAAACTAGAATATAAATAGAATATGGCTATTTAAATAAATAGATGAAAGAAAGTAGAAATCTAATAAGTCTATCAACTACGAACCAAAATAATCTCGAAGGAAAAGGCTCCTTAAAAGAGAATAAACTAGCAAGTCCTGGTCCGTGCTCCTGCAAATAGTCATGATGGTTTACACCTGGGACATAATTCGGATCCAGGTCCTTAGAGGGACGTAACAAGATACAGTAAAAGCATGCTATATAAACTGAAGTAAAAAATAAATAAATATGCAAAGGATAATCTAGCCATCAAATGTGCAATTTAGAAGACAACCTTCGTGCATATGAGTGGGATTGTTGGCTCATTTACATATAATAACAAGATATCTAATAATATAATATCATCACACCAAGTTCCATCTGGAGACTATGACTCACCGATTTGGCTATCCCATATGCATAATGATTGCCTTCTCCCATATTTCCTTACTGACCAAGTCGTATACACAACATGTTCAGTATTGTAACTGTATAGGTCCCTAATATACTAATCATAACAATTACGTTTCTAACCGTCACATGTTTAGGTAGCGAACCAAGTACGTAGTCCGTGCCCCTAATAAAATGTCACAACTCGTGTCATGTGTGTGTCATGGCCAAATGAGATATAAAAATATCCCATAATCAGGAGGTAGTCCGCTAAAACTAAGTCAACATGCATAAAATAAATAGAATTTACAAAAGATGACGAACACTGTCGTTTGCACCAAAGTCAACTTAGACGCATAGTTTATATAAAAATAAATATGACACAATGAAATAAATGCTAAAATAAAATCATACTAGCAGTAAATTTAGCAAGGTATCTTGCTTGGTGTTTGTCCAAATACGCTGAGTTGTGAGTCTGGAGTCTAACCATGAACGATCGCTATCCATCACGTACCCATCGTAGGAAGTTTAACACAAGTTAGATCTACAAATTCTACCAATAACCAGTGATCCTAAATAACCAAATTTCTAAGATATTTACTAATAATTCTGAATAAAATCATTTAATATTATATATTTCCTATATTAAAATTTGATTTTTATATTAAGTATAAATTCTAGGCCATTAGAGTCAAGTTTGCAAACACGAGATTTATAGCACGTAAATCGAGGCATTTAGTTGACCAAAAAGTCAACCGATACGAATATAAAATTTGAGTATATCATCTTGTAGATTTTAATACTACAAGAATGTTGGAATCGAAGGTTCACCAAATCTCGCATCGTTTGCAAGATATCACAGTTATAAATTCTAGTTTGTCGATCGATATATCACTAGTTGTCTAAGGTTTGCATGAATTAAATATAATTTATAAATAATATAATAAATCCTATAAAAAAATTATGTTAAAAGGATCTGGGTCCACTTTCCAAAATATTAAACGGATCGTGAATCCGAGTTCGAGATCTTCCGTATTCTCAAAAATAGCGAATCAAAAATATATCACAGACAACTGGCACTTAAATAATTCTACATAATTAATGGTTATGAATAACATGAAAACAATTATATTTTTGGAAACTTTACCTCGATACAGTTTTAACAAAAAAAAGTGGCGCATGATTCAGATTCCAGAGTTAGGAGATATACCACTGAAAAATGAGGCTGATTTTGTGGCAAATTTGGGCTATTTTTAGACAAAAAATAGAGATAATTTTTAATGAAAGAAAGGAAAAGTAAAGTAATTATATATGTATTTATTTTATTTTATTTTATATTTATTTATTTTAATAGATAGGGGATGAACAGCCAATTCTTGGATAGGGGAAATGAGTAGCCCAGGAGAAAGAGATGTTGACGAAATAGAGGATGAACTGCCAATTCTTGGATACATGAACGATCTTGAGCTCTTTATAATCTGATGATCTAAAATGGTGTCTACACTAGAAACTTATCATAGTCACTATTACCTTCATTTGTATTCCTCAAAATTGTCAAATTTTAAATTCTCAAAATTCTTATCTAAGTCGAGTCAATCATAATCTTCTCAAAATTTAAATAGCATCTATATCTAAATCAAATCCATCCCAATCTTGTTAAAATTAATATTTAAATTTAATTTCAGTATACCAAAATCTCTTCTCAAATTTTTGAATAATCAAAATTTAAATTTAAGTCAAATCTATATAACATCTTCAAATTTTAAATAACCCACATCAAATTTGAAATTAAGATTCAAGCTATCATAATCTCCTCCAAAAAATTGAATGGTACTAAATCCGTCGGGAGCTCAAAAGGCACCCAAGAATCTATTCAATCAAAACTTATTCCGAGTTTTAACTTGTAAGAATTTTGTAGTCATCAAATTATAAATTCAATTACCATCCAAAAAATCTTAAATCGATGATTCAACACTCAAAATCTAATATTCAAAACAATCCCTAAATTTTAATTTTTTTAATCCAATCCATTAATGTTCAAAATTAAAATTCTATTTTCATCCTTAAAAATTTAAATCAATGATTCAACCTCTAATATTCAAAATTTAAATAATATACTCAAATTATAAATTTTTGATCCAATATATCAAAATTCAATCCGTAAGACACTATTCTCCTTAAAGTTAAATTCTTATCATTAAGTTCTTTTTTCACATAACTTAAATAAATCGTAATCATTCTTCTAAAAAAATGTCAAAATTAAAATGACTTAAATCTCTCAATCTTTTCTTACTTGATTACCTTCTTAATCACAATCTAAGATTTTTTACTTTCATATAAAATTTTAGCTCAAGTTGATAATTCAACTTCTACCCAACTTATAATTTACCGATCTATCACAAATGACTATACTTTTAAGAAAAAAATCCTTAAATTATTTAATCGTGTTACCCAATCCTCGAAAAGTTAATGTGTTCATAACACAAATTAAATTCCTCTAATACATCCTCAGTTGCAAATATAATCCACCTAACAATGCAATTGACCTATGTGACATATACCTAGTACTAGTCATCCTTTAACTTCCTTCACGTACGAGAAGTTATGATTTAAGTTAGGAAAGGATCAAGCAAGATGCAAATCAAGTAATCAAATGAGAGTTCAAAAAGAAATTCAAAGGAGGTGATTTATATAAGTGGATAAGATTCTATACTCTAATCATATTCACAGGCTTGCTCGGTACAGTAACATAACCGAAGCAATATATTCTCGCCCTGTATGAGCCACAACAAAAATATGTCACACCATAGTCCCAAAATACGTAGAACTAGAAATACGTAAGCATGCCAACCATATGTATATGACAACTCCAATATATGAAAATTATAACACATATATATGATGTATTATGAATAATAAATCATAAGTGTTATATATATTGGTCACAAGTCACAGGTAAATCTCACCCACAAAATCAAATAGAGATGAATAACCAATCAACTATATAACTGAATCAAGTACGAATACTTGATAAGAATAATTAGTTGGGTGGAGACAAATTAACTACCAAACTAGAATATAAATAGAATCTGACTATTTAAAATAAATAGACAAAAGAGAGTAGCAACCTAATATGTCTATCAACTACGAACCAAAATAATCTCGAAGGAAAAAGTTCCTCGAAAGAGAATGAAGTAGCAAGTCGTGGTCCATGCTCCTGCGAATAGTCATGATCGTCTGCACCTGGGAACAAAATTCGGATTCAGGTCCTCAGAGGGACGTAACAAGATACATTAAAAGCATGCTATATAAACTAAAGTAGAAAATAAATAAATATGCAAAGGATAATCTAACCATCTAATGTTCAATTTAGAAGACAGCCTTCGTGCGTATGAGTGAGATTGTTGGCTCATTTACATATAATACCAAGTTATCTAATAATATAATATCATCATACCAAGTTCCATCCGGAGACTATGGCTCACCGATTTGGCTATCCCATATGTATAATGATTGTCTTCCCCCATATTTCCGTACTGACCAAGTTGCATACACAACATGTCCAATTTTGTAACTATTTGAGTATCTAATATATTAATCATAATAGTTATGTTTTTAACCGTCACACGTTCCTTACGTTTTGGTAGCGAGATGAGTACATAGTCCATGCCCTTAATAAAATGTCATAACTCGTGTCATATTTGTGTCATGGCTAAATGAGATATAAAAAAAATCCCATAATCATAAGGTAGTCTGCTAAAACCATTGATTGTTCTAGACATTAGGGACTACGACATAATTTTGAGGATAGATTGGCTTAGCGCTTCCTTGGCCACCATTGATTGTGCGAAGAAGAAAGTCGTCTTCCATCTACCCGGTGAGACCGAATTTTGATACGTGTGCAGTCCAGCGTCAAAGGCATCGAATACCTGCATGGTAATTTTTGCAATGTCAGCTCAACGAATAATATATTCTGGCTGTGAAGGGTATATGGCATCCATTCAAGATATACGACATAATTGTACAAATATTGAGTCTACTTCCATTATGGCAGAATTCTTCAATGTGTTTCCAAACGAGTTGTCCGATATGCCACCTGACCGAGAGATTGGATTCACCATAGACACATTTCCAGAAACTCGGCCTATTTTCAAGGCTCCATGTCGAATGGCCCCTACTGAACTAAAAGAGATGAAAGTCCAACTTCAAGAACTGCTTGATAGCAGGTACATCCGTCCGAGTTTGTCTCCGTGGGGTATGTCTGTGTTGTTCGTGAAAAAAAGGCTTAATACGGCTCTGTATAGACTATCGTGAGCTGAATAAGACCACTGTTCGAAACAAGTACCCCCTTCCTAGGATCGATGACATCATTGATCAACTATAAAGGTGCGATGGTGTTTTTCAAAATTGATCTTTGTTCGGGTTATCATTAGCTCAAGATCAAACCAAACGACATGCAGAAGTCAGCTTTCACACTCGCTACGGCCACTATAAATTTTTGGTAATGCCATTCGGACTGACCAATGCCCCTGCCACCTTCATGGACTTAATAAATAGTGTATTTTGGTTGTACCTCGACAAGTTTGTAGTAGTTTTTATTGATGATATATTGGTGTATTCGAAGAACATGGAGGAACATGCAGAGCACTTGCGAACCATGCTAGAGACTCTTCGGGACAACAAGCTATAAGCAAAACTGAGCAAGTACGAATTCTGGCTGAGTAGTGTATCTGTCCTCGGGTACATAATTTCTGCGAGAGGCATTTCAGTTGATACAAAGAAAGTTAAAGCAATCATCGAGTGTAAGCGACCTGCATCCGTCAGTAAAATTTGAAGCTTCCCCGGATTAGCGGGCTACTACAGATGGTTCGTCAAAGACTTTTCCAAGTTAGCATCACCTCTGACTTGTCTCTGTCAGAAGGGAGTCGTATTCGAGTCATCCATCGACTGTGAAGCTTCATTTAAGGAGTTAAAGCAGCACCACGTCTCAGATCCCATACTTGTGCTACTCGACGAGACCTCAGGATTTCAGATTTTTAGCGGCACGTTAGGGCAGGGCTTAGGGTGTGTGTTCATGCAATGAGATAGAGTGATAGCATATGCCTCCAGACAGTTGAAGAAATACAAGAAAAAATATTCTATGCATGACCTGAAACTGGCAGCAATTGTGCTCGTGCTAAATTTGTGGCGACACTACCTCTATGGAGTGGCTTGTCGAATTTACACAAGCCACAAAATTTTGAAGTACCTATTCACCTAATCGGACCTGAACCAACGATAATAGCATTGGCTAGAACTGATCAAAGACTACGAATTAACAATCGACTACACATCTGGCAATTGGAATGTTGTAGCAGACGCTTTGAGTCGAGTATTTGCGGGATCCCTGTCCGTCGATCGCAGGTTACAAAGAGACTTTGAGGCAATGGGCATTGAGCTCTGAATTTGATACCGCGGCATGCGAGTGGCTCAGATACGTTTTGTGCCTAACCTGATAGAGAGAGTCATGTCCACCTAGAGAGACAATCCATTCCTGAAGAAAATGCATGAGCAAATTTTAGTCGAGAAAGTAAAGGACTTTGTAGTGGGCGAGAATGGAGTGTTGCGAGTAAGGAAAGGCCATGCGTCCCCAACGATGCAGAACTCAGAAAATAAATCCTTATGGAAGACCATTATGCAACCTACATAATCCATCCTGGGAGCACGAAGATGTATAAAGACCTCCGCACTATCTTCTGGTGGTACGACATGAAGAAGGACGTAGCATACTTTGTGTCCAATGCATAACCTGTCAGAGGGTGAAATCAAAACATCAGAGACCGGGCGGAGAGATGCAAAATCTTACTATTCTGGAATGGAAGTGGGAGCACATAACCATGGACTTCATTGTTGGCTTGCCGAAGATGCAACAGGGGAATGACGTCGTCTGGGTCATCATCGAACGGTTAAATTGTGTCAGATCATCTCATCCAGATCTACCTTGACGAGATAGTTGGGCTGTACGAAGTTCCATTTTTAATTGTGTCAGACCGGGACGGACGATTCCTATCACATTTTTGGGAGAGACTTCAGTCAAATATGGAGACCAAGTTAAATTTTAGCTTATCTTACCATCCTCAAATCGACGGCCAAACAGAATTGGTGAATTAGGTACTCAAAGACATGCTGCGTCTCTGTGTGATCGATTCAAATTTAAGTTGGGATATCCATCTATTGTTAGCCTAATTTTTATACAACAATAGTTACTAGTCCAGCATCCAAATGTATCCATACGAGGCTTTGTATGGGTAAAAGTGTAGGTTACTGATCTGTTGGAATAAAGTTGGGGATCGTCAAATCCTTGGACCGAAACTAGTCGAGCAAACAGTCCAAAAGGTTCGGTTGATTCTAGAGCGACTAAAAGTAGTACAAAGCCGGCAGAAGAGTTATGCCGACATTCACCGATGACCCCTTGATTTCTTTGAAGGTGACCATATATTTTTGAAGGTCTCTCCTATGCGAGGAGTCACAAGATTTTGAGTAAAGGGGAAGCTAAGTCCGAGGTTCGTCGACCCATTTGAAGTCCTTAAGCGAGTCGCTCGAGTTGCTTATCAAATCGTATTGTCACCAGTCCTGTCAAACGTGCATGATATCTTCTATATTTTACAGCTTAGAAAGTACGTACATGACCTGAGCACATAGTAGATTTTGGTCAGCTGGATCTGCAGGCAGACTTATCATACGTCGAAGAGCTAGTTCAGATCTTGGATCGAAAGGATAAGCAGCTCCGGAATCGTTCAGTCCTGCTTGTGCGTGTACTTTGGTGGAACTACACGGTCAAGGAGTCGACCTTGTAGAAGCATAAAAAATTATGCAGGCCTCATATAGGTCATGTCCCCCTCAAAAATGAAACCAAGCCGCAGAGAAGCAACATGTAGCCTGAACAACCAAGCCGCAGAGGAGTCATATGCGGTCTGATCAACCAAAGATCTAGAAGACATATAATATACTCTATGCGGCCTGAACGACCACAGAGCATAGATCTGCATAAGACTCTCTGACATAGCATTCGATGTCTGTCAAACTCCTTGATACATCATTCATCACACTGAGACACTTCGATACTCGTGAGTACGACGGCTCAGAAAAAGATGAAAAGTCAGATCAACTCATTGATGGCCTCGACAGACGTGCCATGCCACGTGCTCACTCATATGCAGCTACAAACCCATGCAACCTCGTCATTATATGGCCAGAGTGTCCATCCTACCAAGGTCAAATGATAGCTTATATGCGACTACATAACCATGCAGCCTCGTCAATATGCGGCCAGAGTGTCCACCCGACCAAGGCCAAACGATAGCATGTATGCGGCCACAATGCCATGCGGCCAGAGTGTCCACCGACCATGGCCAAATGAGAGCACATATGCGGCCACAATGCTATGCGGCCAGAGTGTCCATTTGAAAGAGGCCAAATGAGGCACATATATGACCACAACGCTATGTGACCATGACGTTATACAACTCTCGACTTACAGGGTCTTTTTATTCCAACCAAAGAAGATTTCTCGCACGGTCAGTGCTGACTACGTGTCCAGCTGAGCAAGTCACGCACACAACGGGTTAAAAATAACCCCGAGATCTCATCAACAGTGAATCCCAACCAAAGTCATGTGGTAGCCTACCCATGACATGCGAATACAGTTGCAACCACATTCTGTTGAAGGAGCCCCCTCTGGGCACCAAACATAAGCATATGCGAACCTATAGTCCATCAACATAATGGCTATAAATAGGAGCAACCTAGACGTTCCAAAGGGCTGGTTTTTCTGCTTTAGAGACCATACAAAGGCAGAGCTATGTATGTGCACACAAGCTTAGGAGAGAGAAGAGAAGAGAGCATCCTCATTCCCTCGTGAGACCGTTAACGGAGTAAAAGAGCAGCTACAACACTCGATCTCCATCTTCACACTACCCAGATTAAATATTGTACTTAGATCTTCTTCTTAGGATTTCTTTGTACATTTGTTTGTTATTAAGCGAAAGTGTACCCAAACTCACTTGTAATGGCGAACAAGATGGTGAATCTGCTAGGGACTACCTTCTCCTCGATGAGAATACAGTGACGTAGTCTGACGCGGCCAAACTAGGATCCACCCAGAGGATGCTGGTGGTGCACTTCGACCAACAAATGTTCGAGAAAATATTCTCTGGGGACAGCACGAGTCTTTCTCCAAGGCTAGCAAAGCCTAAGAAGATCCACAGGATATCGGTAGCAAAGGCCGCTGTGCCTCACCCAACTATGGAGCATGCGCTCCCCGCTTCTCTCTTTGTTGCTGAAGACGCACACCATTCATCCACCCAGGCTGACCCTGTCCATGCGGCAGTGGGGCTGTGAAGAAATGTGCTCAACGCCTAAACTTTGGCAAAGGAAAACATTATGATGCCAAATGTTCGGCTGCTGAGGCATGTTCCATGCGGCCACAACAGAAGCGGTATAATTCGGCAGCCACAGGAAAAAGTCCACATGCGACACTGATCCTCAATCGTAGACAAATATCCATATATAGCCAACACAGTAGCAGAACCTCCGTCTTCGATCGAATCTTATACAACACTGACTCTATGCGCCTTGCTAAGAAAGAGAAAGATGTAAACTTAGACTTCATACTATGCACCTGTACGTGCTAGGACGAAGAAGTCTAGGGAAATGCAAGCTCACCAAGCTCAAGCAATTTCTTATTCGACCGACCACCAACAGGCTCCATTTATTATGCGTGCCATTGACGGAAAGTAATACAAAACCGGCTCATGCGTCCAGCTCGCTGTAACAACCGGATAGGGTCGGTCAAAAGAGTCTTCAGTTGGCAACTTGGAATAATTTCTTGTACGAACCCCAGGTCAGGAAGCAAAATTAACACCTATGCATCCATATTCTCGGTCTACCCTAGCCCATAAGAAGGGCACAATGGTGAGTCAGCCCTCCCTTGACTTGCACAAAATGATCAATCATAAGCGCAAAGTGAGAGAAATAACCACGACATATGAAGTATCCTCTCCAGGACATAACTGTGCCAATATTATCATCAACTGCTGCTGTAAGACAACATCAGTACCAACAAATAGGCCGTTGGCATTCTAACGACTGCAACCAAAGGAACCCACCCGACTGCAACCCAGAGAACAGGTGCAAGCACTAGAGGAAGAGGAGCTTCCCTTTGCCTCGTGCTATTTTGCTCGGAAGGCCCCCTCCATGAGGGGAGGCCAGAAGTCCAGCACCTCCAGTCTGTCGCTTTCGGCCAGCGAGTCAAGAAGACGGATCCAAGGAGGATAGGCAGCAGAACCCGCAGAATATGTTTTCTTGGGCACCCGCTCAAAGAAGAAGCTGTCATCCACTGGGGGTGGTTCTTCCGTAGGACCCCAGGTGGTTACGCAAGCTGGGGGTTGTAATCTCCCGGACCTCCATGGTAATATGGCATTTCGTAAAAATGATGACTCCCAAGGAACAGATGCCGAGGTCCCTCAGGGTAGCCACCATCGTCAAGTGGACACAGCTTCCTACGGCAGGGGTAGTGTTCCCTCATAGTCTGAAGATGATGTAATGTTGCCAACTTTTTTGGAGGACCAATCACTGCAAGAGTCTGAGGTAAAAAGAATCCATCGTCCCATCTATTTTTTCCTATATGAGAACGATATTACGTGGTAGGGCAAACTATCAATGTGATCTCGCTCAAGCAACAACAACGACGGTTTCGTTCGGACATGATGAATGCCATCGAAGGTGAAGTCAACAAACTGATATCTAGTGGCTTTGTCCATGAAGAACAACATCCAGATTGGGTAGCCAACATCGTGTCCTTTGTAAAAAAAATGAAAAGATCTGGATCTTTATTGACTTCCGTGATCTAAATACGGTATGCCCTAAGGACGGGTTTTTCCTTCCGATCATAGACATAATGATAGACAATACATGTGGCTTAAAGCTCATGTCCTTCATGGACGGGTTCTTAGGATACAATCAAATTAAGATATTTCCTGATGACGAGAAGCACACATCGTTCCAAATGCCGATAGAAGTATACTGCTATACAGTCATGCCCTTCGGTCTGAAGAACGTTGATGCTACATATCATCGAGCTATGAGCACCATCTTCCATGAACATCTATGCAAGACCGTGGAGTATTACATTGATGACATAGCCGTCAAGAGTCGCTCCAAAGATGATTACCTCCGGGACTTGAAGACTGTGTTCGACCTTATGCATATGCACCAACTCGAGATTAATCCCAGCAAATCCTTCCTAGGAGTCTCTAGCGGCTAGTTCCTGGGTTTTGTCATAACTTCGAAGGGTATCCACGTAGATCCTGACAAGACTAAAACAATCCTTAAAATGCGCCCACCGAAGAACCTTAGAGAACTTCGTGGACTGCAAGGAAGACTGGCATACATCAAGAGATTTATATCAAACATCTCTGGATGTTTTCAGACCTTCACTCAGCTTATGAAGGAAGGAGTCTCCTTTGTCTGGAATGAAGAATGCCAGCGTGCCTTTGACGACATCAAGGAGTATCTCATGAATCCCTCAGTATTGGTGGCCCCTGTTGTGGGAAGACCCTTATTACTGTATGTACGGGCAATGGATCACTCCCTTGGGATTCTGCTAGCCCAGAAAAGTAATGCAGGTCACGAATATGCCATCTATTATCTCAGCAAAAAGATAGCCAGCACAGAGCAAAAGTACAACTCCATTGAGAAGGAGTGCCTCGCTCTGGTCTTTGTCATTCAGATGACTCGATATTATGTGGCAGGGAAAACCATCTATGTGATATCACGAGTTAATCCGCTCAGGGTCCTTATGACTAAACCCGGAGTACTCAACTCTCGCCTAGACACATGTGCGATATTGCTGTCACTATACGACATGGTATTTATCCTGCAAAAGGCGATCAAAGGCCAAGCATTGAAAGATTTTCTTGCAGTCTACCCTGTACCAAAAATCTTAAAGCTCTAAGAGGAGATCCAAGATAAAATAGCGGACTCAAACATGACCACAAGCGCAGAAGCCGTTTGACAAATGTTCTTCGACGGTACTTCAAGAACAGGGCCTAAAGGCGATATTATCGCTGTCATCGAGATAATACTGATTTCTCCATACGACCTGGTCATCAACCGCGCTAACTCCCTCACAGAGCCATGCTCCAATAATGTGGCAGATTATAACGCTCTCGTCATCCGGCTCTAACTCGTTAAACAATCTAGAGTAGACTACCTGGAAGCCTACGATAATTTTAAGCTGATAGTCAAACAAGTCTGAGTCGAATACGAGGTCTGGCATGAGGACTTGATTCACTAGTACTAAGTCGCGCTTGGAATAATATTCATCTTTGAGGGGTTTTCATAGAGCACGTCCCTCGATTGCAAAACATCAAGGCTGGCGCCCTGGCCGGCCTCGCAGCCTCTTTAGTTGTTTCGGTCACAACCTATCAACTGATCATAGTGGTCGGTCAAGAGCTGGTTTGCCAGTAGAGATAAGCACTGACTCCCAAGACTGGAAAATCCCATTCATCGACTATGCAGTCTATAGAATTTTCTTCGAGAACCCAAAGGAACCGCTTCCATCAGAAGACGTTCCCTCCAACTCTATTACGATACAGCTACCAAAATACTGTATCGCCGTTTATACGATGGTATTCTGCTACGATGGCTATCAAATATGGAAGTAAAGTAAGCTCTTCGTAAGGCTCACGATGGGGTATGCGATTTCTATTAACCCAAAACCAAGATACAAGATTGTCTCCGTAGAATGAATTACTATTAGCCGACAATGGTCACAAATGCTATCAACTAAGCAAGAAAGTTCCAAGCATGCCAAAGCCATACTGACTTTATCCACCAACCCTCAGAGTTCCTACACCCGACCGTTGCATCTTGGTCATTCGAAGCCTGGGACATGGACATCATAGGACCAATCATTCTACCTTCGTCTAAGGGACATCTGTTTATCCTCGCTATTATCAACTACTTCTCCAAGTGGGCAGAAGCTGTACCACTCGCTAAAGTGAAAACATCAAACATGATCAGCTTCATCAAGCATCACGTCATATACTTCTTCGGCTTGCCACGGAGGATCATCCACGACAATGGTCCACAGTTTACATGTCATACTTTTTATCGATTTTGTGATAAGAACTGAATCCAGAATATAACCTCAATGGCCTACAACCCAGCAGCAAATAGTCTAGTAGAAGCATTCAACAAGACCATCATAAAGCTACTCAAAATGTTCGTGTAGTCCAACAAGCGCGACTGGAATGATAAGATCTGTGAATATCTCTAGGCTTATCGAACAACGGTTTGGACGCCAACTGGTAGCTCACCGTTCTCCATGGTCTACAGGAGCGAAGCAGTCCTCCCCCTCGAGGTCCAAATTCCCTCGCTCCGAGTGGCTCTCTCTAACCGACTAACCGTCTACGACAATCACTGTCGACAGCTAAAAGAGTTAGAAGCACTCGACGATAAATGTCTCTTAGCTCAACAATGCATTGACCTATAACAAGCGCGCCTCTCATGAGCCTTCAACAAATGGGTCAAGATGAGGACTTACTAAGTGGGTGACATCGTCCTGACAGTAAGAAGGCCGATGATTGTGATCCATAAGACGACCGACAAGTTCCAACCTAAATGGGAAGGCCAATTCGTCGTAGAATATGTATTCTTCAACAGCACCTACCGACTGACAAAATCTAATGGCGACTTGCTCATGATGTCTATCAACGACAATTTCCTGAAAAAGTACTATATCTAAGGCTAGGCTTGTACTTATCCCTGGCAAGACAACAAAGATGTATAGGGTTCCCACTCCTTATTCATCCCCAGTGATCGCCTATGCATAGTATTTATCTACAAGCCATTATCAGTATTCAGGAGTCCTAGATACGCAATAGATAATGGATCCACAAAAGCTCTCTAGCGGAGCAATCCCTACGTCTATCTGTACACTCCCGCAGGGACCACCAAACCAGTCTCGTTAGACGCTAGTTAACGTCCATATTACTTTTGAGCTATCGTCCTAACGATCTTCCTAGCGGAGTAACCCTTAGGTCTATCTACACTCCCGGATAGACCACACTCAGCAAACCTCTCCTCAGTAAGTGTCCTGAATATTAGTTTACATCCATATTACCTCTGAACTACTGTCCTAACATTTTTTTCCAGCTGAGTTTGCCATGTCCATATTACCTCTGAGCAAACCTTCCGGGTTTGGCTATCGATTATCATGTCCATATTACCTCTGATATCGGTCGTCATCTCAACTTATCATCCGTACTTAACTCTAAGTACGCCAGCGGTGTTATGTTCACAAAACTTGCTACGTCCATATATCATCTCTGGCAGGGCTTGTCTCGAACCTATTACTTATATCCAGTATACAAAAGGTAATATGGACGTCCATATTACCTCTGAACTATGAGTTTCCCATGTTATCCATCCAAAGAAAGCTGCCACGTCCATATTACCTCTGGCTCATTTCCTTTTTCTTCCACCAAAATATCGGGATCGTACCTAACATCTCGGTACGACTATCGATTAGCTCACATCCATGTTGTCTCTAAGTTATCGTCCTCGCATCCTCCCTAGTAGGATTTTTCATATCCTTCTTACCTCTGAGAAAACCTTCCTGCTTGATTATTGATTATCACGTCTATATTACCTCTGATATCGATCGTCGTTTAAACTCAGCACCCGTACTTAACGCTAAGTATGCCACTAGTATTAAGTCCACAAAATTTGCCACGTCCATATCACATTTGCCACAAGGCTTGTTTTGAATTTATTACTTGCACTCAAGTGCGCAAGAAGTAATAGGTCTATAAAAGATCTCCCAGTGGGATATCCGTAACAGACTGCGATATTATATTACATCCATATCTCTAGTACGATATCCAAAGTTCACAAAAATAATTGCAACAAATGGAATAACTTTTATTTCTTTCGACTAAGGAGATACGGAAGGCGAACTACATTTTGGGGATTGTCAAGATCCTAAGCTCAAAGGAAAAACAAAGGCAAAAAAATCAAAGAAAGAGCTACTGGTGCTATTGGTCAGAGCATAGCTCTGCTATCTGCTCATGGAGATGGGCTATATGTCCATCCAGGCGCACATGGGCCTGAAGCTCAACCTCTTTGGCCATGACCTCGGGATCCTCATAGCGAGCGAATGACTCTTGTCTGTCCTTTAGTTTATGTACCATAATTTTGACAACCAGCCGTATTCTTCGCCACTTGGCTCGCCTTGGTCCAGATAGCCTCCTCTTCATGCTGGGCTTTCCACAGCCTATTCTCTAGCGCAACAAGCTCGACTTGCAGCTTTCTAATGGTCTCAGTCAGGTCCTTCCTCCGGGAGAGGCACTCTTCTCTGAGACCACTCAGCCGATCTTGCTTCTCTTGCATGTCCCAGAGGTCACGCTGCAAGGTTTCCCTAGATGAAGCGAAGAAGGCCTTCTCCGTCTCTACCTTCTTCGAGAATTCATTGTACTCATGGGATATCGGCATCCCCATATCTGCCTGGTACTGCTGTAGCTCCATCAGACATTGCTCCACCTGCACCAAATTCTGACCTTGGAGGTCGGCCATATGTTCGAAACTGAGGAGACCCTTCAGAGAGTGGACCTGTTCCTAGATAAAGTTTTTTTCCCAGGCAAAGGATTTGTTGCGCTCCAGCATGCCATCGACCCCTTATTTCAAGAACATGTAGAAGCTCTGAATAGAGAGTATGATATTTTCATCAAGCTCTTCCAGCATAGCCGTAGTCAAAGGCGGCTGGGTGGAGGAATAAGCCACTGGCACAACAGGTTACAAGATGATGGTCGAAGACCCTGAATGCGAAGCAGCAACAGAGGAGCGACCGACAGTCTTGCTTGCGTTCTAATCCTTCATGGACACATGAAACACCTGGATACCCAACAACTGAGCAACAGATGGTAGGGTACCGGGGCACCTTGCTATGTCGACTCCCGCATGTATACCAACCCCATGCTGCATTGCGGCAGCCTTAGAAGATGACTCGACGATCGCAATATCGAGAATATTAGGAACGACCTTTTTACGACGGCTTACCTCCCCACTATCCAGAGAGGCTTCAACCGCGGAGCCTCCGACAATAATAATTTGGAGAGCAGCAACAGCACCAGAAGGATCCACAACAGTGGGAACCTCGTCCACCACAGCCTCCATAGGGGGCACTGCAGGACCTCCGTCACCAGAGCTAGGAAAAGACTTCGACATCTTCCTAATAAGTTTACTGTCCCCCTCTTCTAGGAATCCTCCTCGACAGTCACGTCCATGGTCCTCAAGGGAGAGACGGCGCCTACAAAGCCAGAATAACCCGTAATTAACTTCACCTGGAGAATTGAAAGATGAAGCCAACATTTTTTATCTCTTGTAAGGTTTCGAAATGACATACCAGAGGGAGATGCCACATGTTACGGCTCGTCCAGCGTTATCATAGCCTACCCCAGGACATCCATGTCATCCACGGATATGTGCTCCAAAGGGGTATAAGGCTACTCCGCTGAAGCTGCACCCGAGCCCTGAGCTCTGAGCTCTAGAGGCCTCAGGTACCGGTTATGAGGCACCCACGTCAAACTTCGGGGAGGTTTTTTCTTCCGGTTCGGCATAAGAAACCACTGAAGCGGCTGTTCGCCGGGGACGGTCCTTTTTCTCCTACGTCTATAAATTTTCAAATAGATCAGAGCCGAGATATTTATATAGAGGACCAGACAGAATCAAACTAAGTGGGTTTATGGATATCGCCATAGCATCTAAAGTGGGCTCTGCTTCAGAAACCGCTAGTGCAAGGGGCCCTACCTCTTTGCTCACAGTCCCTTTCACAAGGGACTTTGACTTTGCCACAGGTTTCGTCTCTGGGACCACATCCGTCTTCGTCTTCTTAGAGTAGCAAGCATGATGTATATCGACCTTTGAATTGCACTTAGAAGACGAGGGATCATCAGAAGAAGACATGGCTTCCTCCCCGGTCGATGGATACAGTTCAATGATCAGAGGCCTGACCACTCCCCTGCCCTTCTTGGGCATTCTATGTGCTCTTGCATCCAGAGGCATCAGCATGGTGCCATCAATATAATTCCTCTCTGGGTCAAAGTTAGCCATTGGAGCATTCACTGTGCAATAATACTTAGCCGCGGTGTATAGCATTCTCGGCACGACTCCGGCTGGTGACAATTAAAACCGGACCCGGGTGCCAGTAGCGGTATGGTGACTCCATGCTCGGGCCCCATCAAGAAAATTGCCATTGTATCTAAAAGAATCACTCGGATGACCCAATAAAAGATGAGTATAGCTGAACTGACGAACAAATTGGCTGGGCAGGTAAGGATCCACGAAGACAACAGCCTTATTCTGATACACTAGATGAGAGGGACGAATAGCTTAGAGCCAGCAAAAAAGCCTCATAGAAAAACTTTGAGCCCCCCCCCCCATCATCATAATAAACGAAGTTTCTTTCGTCGGCAGTAAACTCTGGCTCGGACGTGAAGAAAGTCCAGCCAGTCATGAAGGAGAGCTCTCCTACCACCGGGGACCGTATCGCACTACCACTTCATCATCCGATACCTGCGGATGAGGGCATCGACGACCACTATGTCCTTATCAGTCCCAGGTCTCATTAAGGACCCGTGATGCAGGAGGAGCCAACCCATCAAATAGTGACAAGGGAGCTTAACCCTGTTGAAATGCCCCTTACCAAGATGGTCCTCCACCTTCTCGGCAAAGTTACGGAGACCACGATGGATGCAATACACCATGGCTGGTAGAAGGGCCAGCCTGTGGTTGAAAGCCAACTTCACGGCAGGTAGAATCAGGGTACGACTAATCCTTTCTATCATTTCAGACCTGCCTGGTACTACGCAGTTGCACAACCAGAGCATCAAGTATCTCGCCAGCACGTCCCCAGGGGACAACTTGTGTGTGTCCATATAAGAGTAGCTGAGCTCCTCTTCGAGGCCACTCAGCTCATCAAGGGGTTCATCTTCTTCCTACGAGGAGCCTTCAATTTTCTTACCCTCGACAGCCAAGTCCTTCTGCGCCAAGATAAAATTATCCACTTCTTGTTTGGACCGTAGCGCTAAAACATGAACTCTATTGGACTTCTTCGGCTCCGAAAAGATGTGGCGAGTCCATGTCGTGATGTGAGGAGAAGATCTCTCAATAGACTACTTCTTCTTTGAAGACCTCTAGCATATGCCATGATGGCATAACAACTCTTGGTACACTTCCAAGATCTTCGGGTACTCTGATTCCAATTTTTTGAGTTTTTTATTGCTCGGGGTGTACTCTTCGTAGGGTTCGTCACCTCAAGGGAGTTTTGAGATGACATGCATCTCATGTAAGGCCAGTCCCATGTCTCCGCCATGCATTAAAAAAGGTCCCCGTATAAAGGTTTTACAATTCCATCTGGGCAATGAACAGGGGGCGATTCACCTCCAAGCCACAACATGTACCCCTTACGACAAAGAATAAGTCCGCGACTCTGAGTACCCCCTCGTACTTCTTCAGAATCTACTGGGTTAGGCGGAACCAAGAGGCATTATAGTGTGTCCAGCTGAGAGCCCGCATTTGCCCTGTGGGATAGGCCTCCTTCTTGGCAACTTGGTGAAGGAAAGTGCTTGCTGCATATATGCTGAGGTTCGGTCCTAGGTCACTACCGATGAGACCAGGCTTCAGTCCCAGTAAGGAGTACGAAGACGACTCCTTTGCGCTATAAAACTCTCCCTTATTTTTTTGGTCCCATACTAGACATTAAGAAAGAGGGCCCCCTATGGCTCGGGGGTTAAGTTCCAATCCATCTACCGTGGATCCATCATCATCTTCAGGTCTGACAATGGTAGGTGACGCTCGAAAGAAGGAAATATCATATCCGTCTCGTAGAAGGTAAAAGACTAGTTCTCCCTGGTCGTCCCTATCTCGGATTAAGAAGATTCCAGTACATCACCAAATAAGAAGTACGACTTCTTAAAGAAATGCTTTCCATCTTTAGCGGGGATCTCCCCGAGTTGATCTGACTCAACAAGAAAGAAGGATTCTGCTAGCGATCTTCTGTTGATGCTGAGGCAGAAGATCCTTGTCAACTTGTGTCTGGAAAGCCGCAACCAGGTCCCCAAGATTCATGTTCAAGGGAAGCGGGTTGTGTCCGATGACCAGTTCGCCAGAAGGTATGATGGGCAAAGTCACTGCAAAAACCCTGAAAGAGTTATATCAGAAATTTCAATAAAAATATACATATGCGGCCTAGGTGCATATGCAGCCAAGCCCGCCATGCGGCCTAAGCATACATGCGGCCAAGTCAGCCAAGCTGCCTAGGCACACATGCGGCCGAGTAAGTCATGCAGTCTAGGTATTCATGCGGTTGAGTCAGCCATGCGGTAGAGCTCATCCATGCGACAGGGTTGCCCATGCGACTATGAGAGGTAGGCGCATAGACGTATCCATGTACCCAACTGTGAACATGCATTCCAGAACCCGACTTTGTCTCCACAAAACCTACCCTTGATCGACAATTAAACGTCGGCGGAAAGCGGCGAAGAGTCCACCACAGCAGCGCGACCTTTCCCCTCGGCCTTGGCCTTGGCCTTGCCCTTGCCCTTGACCTTGCCCTTAGGGGCTTTCTTGGTAGCGGCGGAGGAGGGGACCTTGGGAGCCATGGCAGCAGCAAAGAGGAAGAAGAGAAGAAAGTTTGAAGGAAAACTCTTTTCTCTCTCTACAAAATCCCCTATATATAGACCAAAATATGCATCTAGGGATAATGATGACGGCTATCCATCTTGATCCACGTAACGGCTTGTAAATCCCCTGACGTAAATCTAGGATTAGGATTCATTTAGGGTTATTTTTTTTGAATCATTTAATGGAGTTATTAATTTGCCTCTTTTAATTTAATTCCCTTGGTGTACCTTACCGTTGCTTCGATGTTTGGAGTGCTACTCTAGCTTCTGCCTTCAAACAAATTTTACACACTTGACCTAGATGTGCCAGCCTTCTATTCTAACCTTTGTGCAACTCATAAATACCCTCTCTTGTGCTTATTTTAGTCGTACAATATTCGTTATAAATGTTTATTTTTAAATCCAAATAAATCCAACTTTGTATCTTTGTCCGTTCTAATCAAAATTGGAGATACAATCTCGACCCATTTTATGCAACCCAATTTATGACAATAATATATTATGAGTCTACTACGTCCATGATACTTGTGTCCCACCCAATTTTAATCCTATGCACTTCCAATTAATTAAAGAATACCATTGACACTAATTTTAATTACATTGGTGTAATGACTCAACCTAATCCAAAATTTGACCCAACACCAACCCAAACCCCCATTCATACCCTCAAGGTTCATACTAAACACCACACACTATTTTAATCCACTACATCACACCAAATATGGTATTTTTTCTCATCCAATCCCAATTTCCCTTGTTTGTGCAATTTCCAAATTGTTAGGGGCTTTTGTGCAAATAAGCAATTAGGTGTCCACCCCCCATTGGAGAAAAACCATAAAGAAACCCACCCTCCATTCTTTGACCGGTCACACAATATTCCCCCGTAAAACCCCATATTTTTTTGTAAATATTTTATTTATTAATTAACTAGTTATTTAATTTATTTATAATATTTCGTAGTTATTTAGATAATATATACGTAGTGGGTTAATTACCTAGATAATTATTCATTTAGAAATTGTTGTACAAAAACCTATTATTTTATTTTAGGAATAATTTTAGAGGGGTGATAAAATTTTTTAGAATTTAATTGGGTGCTAATGTAATTTTTACATACGTTAATTATAATGTAAATATTAAAAATAACGTATTAATAATAAGTATAATAATAATAATAATAATAATAATAATAATAATAATCGTAATGTATATAATAATAATAATAATAATAATAATAATAATAATGATATTATTATTATTATTATTATTATTATTAGTAATACTGATAATTTTAGTAATAGTGTTATTAAAAAGGAAAATAGAAAAGAAAAGAAATGAGAATAGAAATAAGGAATAAAAGAAAGAAAAAGAATATATAAAACCTTAATGAATCTACTACCCAAAACCCTAAAATCCATTAACTACTCTACCCTACCCATTAGCTTGTAACCCGCACCCGCTATAAATAAGAAACAGCAGCAGCAGCAGCGGCAAAAGGATCACCCCGCGCGCGCGGAAGCCCCCTTCGCTCTACCTTTATATATTATTTTACTTCTCAAACCCTAACCCTAAAACTTTTATCTCCTCCACAACCCCCTCGCCCTTGCGACCAGAGCCACCGCCGCCAGCCAGCGACCGCCGCAGTCGCGCTGGCGAGCGCCGCCCACCACTCGTCCGTGACCGCGACCCCGCGCCGCAACAGGAAATCGCAGCAGTGAACCTCTCTTTCTACGCAGTTTTTTGCCACCTCGCTCGACCAAACTCGACCCCGTCTTCGCTGGTATGATCCTCACCTATCCCTCTCTAAATCCCGTAGATTAGTTTCCATCATGCAGCGCGCTAACCTAGGTATAAATCGATGCCAAGTCGATGAAAAATCACGTTTTTAAAATCCAGAATAACTGCTGTAAACTATTTATGTTCACGGATTCGTATCTCCCACCACAGAGATCCAAATTCGATTTTCTTTTTGGTATGCGAAGACCACTTGACCAAGTTTATTTTCTGTCAAATACATTAAATTATTTGTTGCTGTTTGTAGAATTAAATTAGGTAGAAAAACCCAAAAATATACTTTTTGGCAATTTCTATAAATTGTGGTACGGAGCGCGTCCCGCCAAACGGGACCGTCCCGTCGTGTACCAAGTGCACCAAAAGGTGCGCATGGTATACCCAGATATGTGAGCTTTCGCAAAAACTGATTCGGACGCGTGTGCGCGTCAGAATCAACCTGTATCCGCGACAAGTCCCCGTGTCGTAACTTTTGTAAGAGCCCTACGCATTTTGTGCGCGCTTATCAGAATGCGACAAAACTTGCGCCACTGGACTCGTGGTAACGCGTTGGTCCTGTGATCCAATTTTTACGCAATTCTGAGACAGTTGACCAAGTCGCCAATTGGCGGGCCCCACGGTTGACTTTTTGGGCGTATTTGTGTTCGGCTCACCGGAATCCAAAATTGGACGTACCGTTGAGTTCGTATTGATATTTAGAATTGGTTTGAGCTATAATTTTGTCCCATTTAGAGACCTTTATCCCTGACACGCTTTTTGGTGCAAAGTGGGCCACATGTGGACCCCACTTTGACTAAAAATTACCGTTTTGCCCCTGTGTCCAAATTGGACGAAAGGGTAGTATTTTTTAGCTATCTCGCTTATTCTGGAAACGTTGGTGATATCTATTTCAGCATCCAGAGACGTTTATTCTGAGGCCATAGCTTCTGATTTTGTGTGCTTGACTTCTGGACACTACACCTTGCAGCTTTCTTACCTTGCCAAATTGCTTACAGTATTTTGCATGCTTAGTATATTTTTGTATATTTATTGCATTTCTGTTTATTCATTGCATGTGTAGTTTCTTTCAGTCATTACTATATATTAGATATGTTGACACACACTTGACACTTAGTATCATAGAGGACAATCAGTAGACGTATGGGCTTTAACCACTCTGGTAAACCGTAGTAACTAGCACGCACTATGGTAGTCGTGTCCGATGGTCGCTACCCCCGAGGTATGTCGATTGATGGAGTCACGAGGGTCGCTACCCCCGAGGTATGTCGGCTGATGATGTCCACTGACGTGTGTGTGAGTTATGAGATTTAGATCGAGTAGCCTACCCTTGCCCATACGTCGAAAAGTTGTCCTTATTATGCATTTCATGTAGATTGTCTTGTACAACGTACTTATATATTTTTCGTCTATATTGCATGTTTACTGTATTCAATTGGCTTGCTTCTATGTATCTTGTTATGTCCCTCTAAGGACCTGATCCCTTGCCAGGTATAGACGACCAGGAGTATCCGTAGGAGTACGGGCCTGGACCTGACGCATTATTTTCTACCGAGGAGGTTTTACCTTATGAGCATCTTTGGTTATCTCTAGTGATGGATCTTCTTAGCTGATACACTTCTATCATCACATTATTTTATATTGGAGATTTTATACTCCTCTCTCATTTTATTTTTGGATATAGTCTTTGGTAGTAGATTTGTCTCCACCCGACTATTATTTTGGATATTTCAGACTCATTATTCTAGTTTAGTATTTCTTTCTATGACTTGTTGTGTGAATGAGATTAGTATAGCTGTAACTTGTGACCATATATATACCACATGTGAGTTTATATTCATATTACAGCGTACGTGTGTATATTGGTATCCATATATTGGAGTTGCCATATACACACGGCTGGCATGCTTATGTGTCCTAGTCCTACGTATTTTGGGACTGGGGCGTGACACCCCCCTATTTTGTGTGTACAACACACCTCCATTCAAAATTTAGCCCATCCTAGCCACCCATTTCTTCATGAGGAATCCCCCCCATCCCTAGAAAAAGCCTTATGGCCGGCCCTAATCCCTGTGTCCTCCTTCTCTCTCTCTCTCTCTCTCTCTCTCTCTCCTACATAAACACCTCCTCCCTCTCTCCAATTTCAGCCAACACACACCTAACCGAAACCCTAAAAACTAAACACATCACCTCCTCCTCCTTCTTCCTTCTCCGGCCATCACCGCCACAGCCATCCCGTCACCGACATCTTCCTCCTCCGTTCATCACCACCACAGCTATCCCCCCAGCCATCGTCACCATGGGCAACACCACAGCCACCACCTTCTCCTTCCGCCATTAATATCACCTTCTTCTTCCTCCTGTCGACAATACCTCTCTCCTCCTTTTCCCTCTCCTCCGACCATCCCACCACCACAACAATCACCGCCACCACCTTCTCCTCACGACAGCGCCACCACAGCCAACACCACCTTCTCCATCACCATCTCCACCACCACCATTATTATCATCATTATCATCCCGCCATCAAATACCCTGGCCATCACCATCATTCCATTATTATCCCGCCACCATAGCCAACACCACCACCATCGACAGCCATAGTTACCACGACATCCACCACCTCCTCCATAGTCACCACGACCGCCACCCCCTTCCTCCTCCCTCTCCACGACTATCCCGCCTCCACCATAGCCATAATCACCCCGGCCATCACCACCTCCAACCACCACCACCACCGCCACCATCAGCCTCACCATCACCCTGACCACAACCATCCCGCCACCACCGCCACCTCGTCACCACCACCCCGTTGTTGCTGCCATTGTTGCTGATGCTACTGTACAGTCAGCCGGAGCACCTTTACCCGCCGAAGACTGGCCACCCTCGAGCCGCGGGCCGAGCACCCCTCCCTGTTTAAGTGCTAACCCTAGGTTCGCATGTTCACCTTCTTCTTCATCTTCTTGTTGTGTTGCATGAGAACCTATGAAAATAGTAAAGCCTATTATCTCCAAGTTACATAATTTTAGAATATATATATATATATATATATATATATATATATATATATATATATATATATATATATATATTTGTTGGAATAACATTTTAGTGATATTAAATATTGCATGGGATATGTTGTTTATTATGACACTAGTAGTTGTGTTTGCATCTTGGTTCTTAGACTAGTTTATGATTATAGGAACTAGTTTATTGTTTATAGAGTGCCATGAGTTAGAGGGTGATTGTCATCACCACAAATTAAATTCTTGTTTATATAAATGTATGATGCATGTATAGAATGAGAGATTTCACTTTCACCATGCTAATGTGCTATGCTAGAAATAGATGAGGAATTAAGATATTAATGTGTGCAAGTGTACGAGAATTATGTGATGGTTTAAATATTTAGCGGGTGCGATGATGATTTTATATATATAGTATAAACCTTAACCTAATATATAGGACACGTGATTAGTGCTACACGATATTCCGAGTTATAAACATTTACTAGTAGCATAGTAGCTAGTTGACTTATTGTGCACAATAATTGAGGATATTTTATATACTTGTACACGGAGACTAGAGAGAGAACACTAGCAACCTATGTGTTAGAGGTGCAACTTAGCACCTACACAAATTCTAGTTGTGACCGTGATTGTGACATATGAGAAATTATACCTTTAGATGACTTGTAAATATTGTAGGACTAGTAGACTAAGTGTACACCTACTTTCTTGATCCTTGACTAGTCAACCTTGACCAACCTACTTAGTTAGAATATTTATTTGGTTTGGACTCTGCGTGACTCATAACGTTGCGTATGTTGTACTCTTGTGCATGATTGGCATAGTGTAATGTAGTGATTGATATTTATTGTTATATATACATAGGCACCCAAGACGATTCTACCTTGGCTGCGGGTTCCGGATCCTTGTGCACATCGGAGTTCCAGGCAAGTATACCTTGCCTTGTTGTACTGTTTAAATTCAGTTATTATTAGTTGCATATTTTATTATTTTTATATTATATAACTGTGTGCGTCCGAGAACGACTCGGGTGCAGTCAACGAAGGCGTTGACGTTAGGACTTGTGTTTGACCTAGTGTCTAGTGGACGCACCTAAAGTTCTGGAGTTAACAATATGACTCCCCAGGTCTTGACACGTATCATTGCACGTCACAGAGTGAGTTCATGTAGGGACGCGTGCTACATACTTGACTGGCCATCGGTGTGAACAGAACGTGTGACGATATTTAGCATAGTTGTATATTTCTTTAGTGACTTACATTATAGCACAAGATGTCAAAGTCGTATTCGCAACTTGTACATTGGCATTGGACAGAGAAGACAATTAGTAGGCGTATGGGACAAACATTTGGCTACCGTAGTTTCAGAGCAAACTACGGAGTCGTGAGCCTCAGTGTTACCTATTTATGGGCTATGTGTTACCTGATTATGGGCTATGTGCTACCCGGTTATGGGCGTATATGCTTGTCGATACATCCGACAAAGGTTACTAGCTGCGCGCTATCATGATCGGTGATGTAGTCAGCATATACTTCTGGCATCCATTTTACAGCTAATGCTAGATACTTAGCCTCTAGCTTGACGCTACGCTTTATACCTTTTACCTACCCATACGTACCAAGGTTGTCTTCAAGTGAATTTCACTTAGCTGGTTAGATCACCCTCGAGTTTATACAATATTTACTTTATGGCATATATTTTTGTATCTTATTATGTCCCTCTGAGGACCTGGTTCCTTTCCAGATCCGGACGAGCACTTGTACCTGACCATCTACGGAGCAGGAGTAGAGACCGGATTCGTGGCTGAGGACTTTGAGGCATTTCCAGAGGAGTTCCCATGATTTGGGGTACGCTGCTATTTTGGACTAGAGCATTCTTATCTATCTAGTTGATACTCTAGTCTAGTTATCTTACTTCTTTTCGTACTTTTATTTCATTGTTGTATTTTAGTGGGTTTGTCCCCATTCAGACTATTTCAGATGTATTATAGATATTCAGACTCTTTGTATTTTATTTACCAGCACTTGCGTTAGTCTTTATTATATTGTATTCTGTGGATGAGATTAGATATTTACCTGCTGTATGATAGCATATTGGACTTGATGGTATTTTAGGACAGCATAGTACGCTTCGTCGGGTCCATTGAATTGGAAAATCCTTCGAAGTCATATTAGCTGGCCATTGCCACTTGGCCTGGTCCCGTATATTTTGGGACTGGGGCGTGACATGGCTAGAGATAACGATGACTCCTCGTTCTTCGGGCCACTTTATCCCCTGACAGCGTAGAATCCCAAGAGATCCGCTCAAGGATCAAAGCAAATTGAGGCATTAAATGATCAGACAGCCTATCAGAGACAACTATGCGGCTATAGGACTATGTTGTATGCCCTTCATATGTAGCCAATAGCGCTCAGCCATGCTTCTTTCAAAGTATTCCAAAGTTTTCATTTTGAAAACTTTGAAGGGGCTCTTATAGAAGTATAAAAATTATGCAGGCCGCATAGAGATCATGCCCTTCTTAAAATGAAACTAAGCCGCAGAGAAGCCACATACGGCTTAAACAACCAAGCTGCAGAGGAGTCACATACGACCTGATCAACCAACGATCTAGAAGCCGCATAGTATACTCTATGCGGCCTGAATGACCACAGAGCATGGAGTCGCATAAGAGTCCCTGACACAACATTCAATGTCTATCAGACTCCCTGACACATCACTCATCACACTGAGACGCTTCGAGACTCGTAAGTACGATAGCTCAAAAAAATATAAAGAGTCACATCAACTCATTGATGGCCTCGACAGATATGCCATTCCACGTGCTCACTTATATGCGGCTATATATCCATATGACCTCATCATTATGCGGCCAGAGTGTCCATCCGACCAAGGCCAGACAAGAGGTCACATGAGGCTACGTACCCATGCGGTCTCGTCAATATACGGCCAAAGTATCCACCCGACCAAGGCCAAACGAGATCATATATGCAGTCACAATGCCGTACGGCCAGAGTATCCATCCGACCGAGTCTAAACGAGGTTGTATCTGTGACCACAATGATATGCGGTCATGATATTATACTGCTTTCGACTTATATGATATTTTTGTTCCAACCGAAGAAAATTTCTCGCACGATCAGTGCTGACTTCGTGTCCAGCTGACCAAGTCACGCACACAACGGGTAAAAAATAACCTCGAGATCTCATTAACAGTGGATCCCAATGAAAGCCACGTGGCAGTCTGTTCATGGCATACGACTACAGTTGCAATTGTATTCTATTGAAGGCGTCCCCTACGGCCACCAAACAGAAGCATATGCGGCACCTATAGCCCATCAACATGATGTCTATAAATAGGAGCAACCTGGACGTTCCAAAGGGCTTATTTTTCTACTTTAGAGACCATATAAAAGCGGAGCTACATACGTGCACACAAGATCAAGAGATAGAAAAGAAGAGAAGAGAAGAGAAGAGAACATCCTCATTCCCTCGTCAGACCATTAACACGGTAAATGAGCCGCTATAGCGCTCGATCTCCATCGTCACACTACCCAAATTAGATATTGTACTTAGATCTTCTGCTTAGGATTACTTTGTACGTTTGTTTGTTATTAAAGAAAGTGTACCCAAACTCACTTGTAATGACGAATAGACCTGGGAACTCGAGTCATAGATAAAGGAAAAGTTTCCTCATTGTTCTCTTAGGGGTAGGTTCTATTCCTAAGTTTCGAGGACGATTTTTTTTTAGTTGGCTAAGATGTAGGTTCTATTCCTAAGTTTCGAGGACGATTTTTTTTTAGTTGGCTAAGATGTAGTGTCCAATTCTCCCTTTTCGTGGAACGCGACTAAGAAATACTTGGTATCGTTCAATCGAGAAAGATTAAATCAAGATCATTTTCTCGTTATGGATTGGTTTCTTCGAAATCAAGTCTCACATTTAGCGGATCATGCCTCAAGGAAGGACTCGGTGGAAGAGTTACGAGGAGCCTTTCTGTTGCGTTGATTTTGTTGCTCGTTTTCGATGTCGCTTGGTTGCTTTCTTGTTAGTTTTATGAATTGCATTTTCTTGAACGGTTTTTATGGATTTTATTATCTTCGTTCTTTGAACTTCGTATTTTATATCGAACTCTGGGAGACCGAGGCAGGAGATATTAATCATCTGTTGATGCGTGCAGGTGATCGAGTAGGCGATGCGCAAGCGGAGTCTTAAAAATCTCTCATTTCTCTTTCCCGATTCACCAACTTGTGAGTGGCCTTAATTTCAATTAGCATCCTTCTTTCAAGTCTTCACTCTTAATAATATGACTCGTGCATTCCGATCAACGATACCAGAATAATAATAATATATGAGTCAAGATAATAAGTAGTAAACTTGGAAGACTTGATAATTGTCACACAAATTTATCGAACGATCATATTGTTGTGTGCTTGTCTGCTATGCATGTATCTATTTTATGTTTTAGCTATACTTATTCATCTATAACTGTGAATTGAGTAGTACATAATTTATAATTTGATCACTGAAGCAGATAGACTATGCCATCGCACTGTGCTAAAGTAACTTTGTTCATTCTGATATCTTGAAATGCTTTGTATGATAACTTAGACAACTTGTGCACAAGATTTTAGTCTCCGTGAACGATCGTCGGGGCACTGGTGAAGGACCGTAAGGCAACTCTTGAGGAGGTGAATAGAGTGCAGCAGAATAATTTATCCAATTTAAAATTAAGCAGAGTGAAGGCAGCTACTAACTAACAATGTATATGCAAGACAGTAATAAAATAATAGTAAGAGTAAGAGTAAAAGTAAGAGTAAGAGAGAGCAAACACAAATACTGCGATGTATACTGGTTTTCATCTGAGAGGACTAGTCTAGTCCCAAGAACTCTTGCTCGGAGTTTTATCCACTATAATCACCAATAGTGAATCACAAGCTTTGATCCGAAGGCTTTTCATTTCTTTACACCACCAGATTTGATCCGAAGTCCCGCAACTTCACACACCACAAGTTTTGATCCGAAGGCTCACAACTTCACACAGAAGAAGATCTTGATGAACCAAGCTTTTATAACTCGAACAACTTCTAACCGAGATCGCACTTGGCACTAGAAGGCTGTGAGTTGATCTTGAAGATAAGAAAGTTTAGGCTCTGAGGGTTTACTCACTATAGGATAAAAAGATTGAGAGTGGTTGAGTGAGTAAGAATATGAAAATCCAACTCTATTTATAGGTTATTACCAAACCGAGTTTGGTCATATTTCGGTAGGGAATATTTAAATTTTTGAATGTTGGAGGCCACAAAATCAGGGATATAACAACCGGATGATTTTATACTAAATAGGTGACCGAGTTCGGTACGAATTCGGGGCAAATTCGGCCCGATTTTGGTTTACCTATTTTAGGTAGATCCAAGTTTATATGTGGACTATTTTGGTGGATAGGTTCAAGATATTTTTGGCCTAATTTCTGGGTGGATGGATTTTAGACTATTTGAGTGGACTAATTTGCTTTCTAGTTGCCAGTGCGACTCGACTTATATAAGTCCTAGACTCAAATAAAATATAAGATTACATATAAAAACCAAGAGCACTATGATGACGCCAATCTTCTAAAATATTTGCTGACTTGAAGATGCATTTTTCTTTGTCGGTAGTTCAGAAAAATCTTCTGGTATAACTCTGTTTTGGCTCATCATCATATAGCATATGTCCATTGCTGATCTAGCTTATTGTTTTCTACAAGTACATGTTAAACGAACAAGGAAATATACAGAAGCAAATATTGCATATCTGGATAATGCTGAGTTTAAGTAGAAGATACTATAGTGATTGATCGATTATCATAATGCTAAACTTAATCGATTAGCCATATTTAAAAACTCAATATAAACATTGGACCAACTATCTTCCCTTTTTTATTATGGCAAATCAGTTAAGTTTAAGACAAATATAATCGATGCATATATCAAAAATAATAAGCACAAATCACTGTATATATATTACTTAAACATATACTTACATATTTAAACTTACTTCTCCCCCATTGACATGCTCAAAAATAAGTTCCCCCGTAATATGAGACAACTGATATTACCGAAGCTTGTACTTGTGCATAAGCTCCACCATAGTACATGAGACTTTGGCGAATATGCACATATTTGACATATTTCTTCTCCTTAGTCAAAATACAAAGTTTACGGCTCCCCCGCAAACGAAGAATATATCATGAAGATAAGGTGAGTAACATAAAGCATATAATATGATCATGTGGTAAATTAGGAGTAAGTAGCTAGAATATTACTATATGTAGAATAATGACATGCATATCATAACCATATACTTACCAATTAAAAACTAGATACCAATTATAGGAAACTAGATGCAGTACATTGATATAAAAATATTGGGTAACAATAATATAAGAGAAGCATAAATGAATATGCACATTTAGCAGTTTGAAGTGATCTTCAAGCTCTGACAGCTAATCTAGAGCCACGACCGGATCTTCAGTCCCTTTAAAAGGCGTGTTGCAGACCTTCTTGAAGTCGGCAAAGTCGAAGGTAGTCACATCCTTCTTCTTTTGATTTTGAGTTATTTTGACTTCAGGCGCGGGTTGCTCCACCAGTGTCGCTGCTGTTGCTGCAGAATGGTTGGAGGCCAAGGTCTGAACGATCTGTTGTAGGATATCTACCTGCTTTTGTTGGACTGCAAATCGGATTTCTAGATTGCCTTCAAACTTGCTCTGTCGTTCTTCCGCTCGCTTCTCGGCTCATTCATAACGAACCTCATCTCTCTGTTGGCTAGCCAAAAGCATTCGCATCATTTGCTGAATCGGATCGACACGGGACTTCAAGAACTTTTTGAGGTACCGGAACTACTTTCTTGGGCTTGTACCTCACCTTGTGCTAGCGTTGATGCTTCCACTTGAGTCATTCCTTCAAAAGAAGGTAACTTACATCAGGTTCATAATATATTATGGACTCATTGTATGGAATGTATCTCATTTTGGCCTAACGAGTTCAAAAGTTCGCATAGGGAATAGATCATTAAAGAAACTTTTCTGACACGAGCGTCAATGGAACTTGAAGCTGTTCTTTGATACCAATATGTCACGCCCTGATTTTCGTAGAATCGATGGTCGTCCCCCGGGCGTGACGCCGTGTGTGCCTAGGTTGCGCATCGCACAAGGCCAAGGTATTTTTGCATAACGAGCACATATTCAGATTACGCAGATAATTGAAGCAAAATATTAAAATATGGAAACGTTCTCTTTATTGAGAATTGATATCTTTTACAAACTCTTGAACGAGTTGGATAATTTTTGCACGGACTTACAAAAGTGGACTCAAAATGAGATAGTCGTCCTGTACATTACATCCTTTTTTGAAAACTTTAAAAGAAGCGACCTCCAGACAGAGCTATTGCCTTTCCACGGAGCTGTATAAGTTATGTTTGTGAGCTCTTAGATCTTCAAAAGACTTGTACTAAGGCACGATCAGGGCATGCCAGTTAGTGGACTGGAATGAAAAGTAGCTTTAGCTTCTTGCAGGATCTCCTTGGTGTGGAAAACCTGTTTCAACGTGTGTCAATACATCGAAATGCACTGGTGAATGCGAGCTAACCCAACTATACCAATCAACACATTATTTATATGAAGCATGCAAGTTATTGTGGTCTTTCTATCTTGTCTTAGTTCATTTTACAAGCAAGCATTTGATAAAAATTTACTATAAATATGCCACCGTTCGATGACTTTTACCTGTCCGTCTGAACCACCTGCACAATATGTACCATGACCTTCCCTGCCACGAAAACATAGTTAGCTTGCACAGTTTAAATATACGATGGGATCACTGACATGGTGCCATAAAGGACAAGTTATAGTCTTGGGCGAGAATAACGTACAACGCTATAATCTCGAGGCATCGCATGCCACCTCGCTTGCTCAAGAGACTAACATGGAGTTTCGTCCGGATCGGATCGGTGCCAGTGCCCGAGCGACCATCCGCGGAAACTGAGACCTTGTGCACAAGTTGTCCGTGACCAAGCAAAGTCTACTAAGTTATCAATTGATGCAGTTTAAGGCAACACAAGCACGAGACAAGTAACATGACATGATTTATTTTGTATAGTCTCTCCGATCAGGTTATTGCATATCAAGGTGCATTCTATACATAGCACAATTTATAGAAGAAGTATACATTCTAACTAAAATTGAAGCATAGGAAGAACATTCTAAACGAACTAGCATATAATAAGGTAGACGTTCATAAGTTGATTGACAACCACAAATAACCCAAGTCTATTCTTTTTTATCATAACATCTTTTAATTATTATGGTATCATTTGATCGGAACAAGCAAGAATGCAAGATTTTTGATGTGAAGACTTGAAAGAAGGGTCAACTGAATCAAATATAGCCAGTCACAAGTTGGTTAGAGAAAGGAAAGAAAAGAGGTGCTTCAAGACTCCGCTCACACGACGTCTACTGCACGATCACCTGTATTGCCACGAACAGCTGATCAATATCTCTTCTACTCTTTTCAAGCTCAGAATGGAATACAATTCAACGAACGAAAGCAATGAAATCCATCAAAACCGTTTAAGAAAACACAAATCTGAAAACCAACTCAAAAGTACGAAAGCAACAAGGCGACAACAAAAACTAGGCAAAAAAATTTACAGCGGAGAGGTCACTCTTGACTCTGCCGCTAAGTCCATCCTCGGAGAATGGTCCACTGAATATGTGAATCAATTTAGAAGAAGCAAATCCATAATGAGGATAATATCTTATTTTAATCTATCCTGATCGAACTATACCGACTTGTATTTCTTAGCCGCGCTCCCCGAATAGGGGGAACGGGGCACCACATCCTATCCAACTAATAGAAAGTTTCGTCCATGAAGCTTAGGAATAGAACCTACCACTATGAAATAATAAAGGAAACCTTTCCTTCATCTCAGACTTAAGCTCCCAAGTCGATTCTTCGACCGAATAATTTTGCCAAAGCACGCGCACGAGAGAAACCAAACGAATTCGAAGCAGCTTCTCTTTGCGATTCAAGATTCGCACATGATGTTCAACATAAGTCAAGTCTGCCTTTAAGTCCAGTTGATCAAGATCCACCACATGACTCGGGTCATACACGTACTTCCTAAGCAAGAAAACATGAAAGATATCATGCAGTTCAGACAGTAACGGTGGCAGGACAATCTGATATGCGACCAGGGCTACTCGCTTAAGTATTTCGAACGGGCTGACGAATCTTGGACTTAGCTTCCCCTTTGCTCCAAATATGGTAACTCCTCCCATGGACGAGACTTTGAGAAATACTCGATCGCCTACTAAGAACTCAAGAGATCAGTGATGCGTGTCTGAGTAGCTTTTCTGACGACTCTGTGTTACCTTCCGTCGTTCACGGATCAAGCGAATCTTCTGGACGGTTTGCTCCACGAGTTTTGGGCCAAGAATTTTCCGTTCACCAACTTTATCCCAACAGATTGGGGATCTGAACTTCTGCCCATACAATGTCTCATACGACACCATTTGTATGTTGGACTGATAGCTAGTGTTGTATGCAAATTCGGCTAACGGTAGATGCATGTCCCAACTTGTTTTCAAGTCCAAGGCGCAGAGCCGTAGCATATCTTCGAGGATTTGGTTGACCCGCTCTATTTGGCCATTTGTCTGAGGATGGTAGGCGGAGCTGAACATCAACTTCATCCCTATTGCTAACTGAAGGCTCTCCCAGAAACGTGATAAGAATCGACCATCTCGATCAGAGATAATGGATACGGGCACGCCGTGGAGTCGAATGATCTCGTTGAGGTATATCTAGGTTAGGCGGTCGGCACTTCAAGTAACTTTGATAGGCAGAAAGTAACTTGACTTGGTGAGTCGATCGATGATGACCCAGACGGCATCATTTTTCCGTTGTGTCTTTGGCAAACCAACAATAAAATCTATTGTTATGTGTTCCTATTTCTATTTCGGTATAACAAGGTTCTGCATATCTTCGCCCGACTTCTGGTGCTCGGCCTTTACTTTCTGACAAGCCATGCATTGTGACACAAATAGTGCCACATCCCTTTTCATGCCGTGCCACCAAAATATCATATAAAGGTTTTGATACATCTTTGTGCTTCCTGGATGTGAAGTGTAACTCGCATAGTAGGCTTCGGTGAGTATCTCCTTTTTGAGGTTTGTATCGTTAGGAACACACAATCTTTCATTCTCTCGCATTATTTCGTCCGTGCTAACCACAAAGTCGGTTGCCTTTCCTGCTGAGAACTTCATATCTTTTCCAGGAATAGGTCATCCTTCTAAGCGGACTTGACTTTTTCTAATAAGTCTAGTTTGAGGTGCAGCTGAGCCACGTATGCCCCCTTTTTGTATCTGATTCAGAGTGTAATACCCAAACCTTTAAGATCCCATCACAGCCTGTCATCAATAGCCAAGCTCCTAACGAACACTCGACTCAGCTCATCAGCTACAATATTACCTTGCTCGGTGTGTATCTGATTATCAAGTCAAAGTCGCTAAGGAGTTCAAGCCAACATCGTTGTCGTAGATTTAGATCCTTTTGAGTATAGACATATTTTAGACTTTTATGATCCGTGTAGATCTTGCACGGCACACCATAGAGGTAATGCCGCCACAACTTCAGCGCAAACACCACCGCCGCGAGCCCCAGGTCGTGCGTTGGATAGTTCTTCTCATGAGGCTTTAACTACCTCTACTCAAAGGCTATCACTTTGTCCCTTTGCATAAGGACACATCCCAAATCTTTTTCTGAGGCGTCGCTATAGATCTTAAAATCATCAGGTCTGTCTGGAAGGATAAGAATTGATGCTGAGACAAGTCGCTGCTTTAACTCCATAAATGAAGCTTTACAGTCGTCCGTCCACGCGAATGTTACTCCCTTCCGAGTGAGATGAGTTAGAGGCGAGGCAATCCTTGCAAAATCATTTATAAATCTCCTATAGTAGCCTGCTAAACCAAGGAAGCTCCGAATGTCGCTAGATGACTCAGGCCTTTTTTCTACTTCACGATGGTTTCTACTTTCTTCGGGCCAACTGAGATGCCCTCTGCAAAAATAATGTTCCCAAAAAAAGATATGCTATCCAACCAGAACTCGCACTTACTTAGCTTCACGTACAACTTATTGTCTCAAAGAATTTGAAGCACCATTTGCAGGTGTCCTGTGTGTTCATCCTTATTCTTCGAGTACACTAAGATGTCATTTATGAAAACTACCATAAATTTGTCGAAAAATGGTCGGAACACACGGTTCATCAAATTCATGAAAGCAGCAGGGGCATTCATCAGTCCAAACGGTATAACAAAAAACTTATAATGGCCATAGCGGGTTCGGAATATTGACTTCGGCATATCCTCGGGCTTAATCTTTAATTGGTGGTAGCCAGAGCGGAGATCGATTTTTAAAAACACCGATGCTCCTTGCAACTGATCAAATAGGTCGTCTATCTTGGGCAGGGGATACTTATTTCTGATAGTGACCTTATTTAGCTCCCGATAATCTATGCAGAGTCACAATGTTCCGTCCTTCTTCTTTACGAAGAGCACAGGCGCGCCCCAAGGAGACACGCTCGGACGAATGTACCCACGGTCCAACAGTTCTTGAAGTTGGCACTTTAACTCCTTTAGTTCAGCAAGGGCCATTCTGTACGGAGCTTTAGAAATCGGTTGAGTATTTGGGAATGTATCGATGGTGAACTCGATTTTTTGGTCAGGTGGCATGCCGGATAGTTCGCTCAAAAATATATCAGGAAACTCTGCCACAACGGAAGAAGACTCAACGTTTGCGTAATCCAGCTGCGTGTCCCGAACCGACGCTAAGTATCTCTCGCATCCAGAGTGTAGCATTTGTCGAGAAGACATCGCAAAAATTACCATGCGGGCCCTGGACACATTTGTTGCTGGACCACTTGTGTAGCAGAATTTGGCCTCTCTAGGTAGACGGATGACGACTTATTTCTCTACACATTCAATAGTTGTCGAGCAAGCGCCATGCCAATCCATCCCCAAAATGATGTCGTAATTCCGAACATCTAGTACTAACACATCGAGCGAGAGTTTCCTTTCCCCAATATAGACGTGACCTCCCTGACATACTGAACGAACATGTATTTTCGAGCCTGATGTGGTGCTAACACTAAGGTCTAAATATAATGGTGTCATTTCTATCATATTTTCTATGGCAAAATTCGTGGATATAAATCTATGCGTTGCACCAGAATCAAATAGCACACGTGCAAGTATGTTATTTTAAAACAATATACCTGACACAACGGTGTCCGAGGCTAGGGCTTCTTCCCGTGTCATATTATACACCCGGCCCTGAGCTTGACGACGTCCTTGCTGCAGTCCAGCTCGGTTGGCCTGAGCTGCTGAGGCATGATTTGGATGTTGAGGGCGGCGATGAGATGAGTGTAGACAATTTTCTATTAGATGGTTTGGATCACCACATACTAGGCATAATCCGAGCTTCTTGCGACAATTTTGGCCGTGTGCCCTGGTTTCTGACAGAAGGAACATAGTTGCCCTGAGTTTTTCTTTTGCTGACTGCCATTATTTGGACCCTTTGGAGCGGTGTTTCCTCCCACGTTGCTATGGCTCTTGTGATTGGAATATACAATACTGGCAACAACTGGATGATACTATGATTCAAGAGAAAGGGCATGGTTGAGAACTTTTTGCATCGTTAGGTATTGGGGAACGACCACGTGCACATGGATGGTGTCATGACCCGATTCCGTAGAATCGTTGGGGCGTCCCCCGAATCGTGATGCCGTACGGGCCTGGGGTTGCGCCCGCACAAGGCTAAAATATTTTACAAGCACATATTCAGAGTACGCAGATAAATTGAAACACAGATTTGAAACATGAAAAAGTTCTCTTTATTGATAATGAACATCTATTACAAACTCTTGAACGAGTCAGCTAATATGCCGAAAGACTTACAAAAGAGATGACTCAAAATGAGATAGCAGTCTTGTACATTACATCCCTTTACTAAACTTCAAAAGATATAGACCTCCAGGCTGGAGGATAGCTTTGCCACGGAGCTGCTTTTGTGTATGAAGAGTTGCAGCTTCTGACTTCAAAATGCTTCAAGGGGCGCGGTGAAGATGCGCCAACAGCTGGACTGGATCGGGAAGACGACTTCGGCTCCTCGCTCGGTTTGTCTTGGTGCGGAGAACCTGTTTCAACGAGGGTCAGCATGTCGAAACATACTGGTGAAGGCGAGCTAGCCGAACTATACCAATCAACACGTTGTTTTAATGAAGCATGCATATTTGTGGGTTTCTATCTTGCCTTAGTTCATTTACAAGTAAGCAACATATATAATTTACTGTAATGAACGTGCCACCGTTCGGTGGATTTTACCTGCCCGTCTAAATTACCTGCACAATACTTACCATGCCTTCCCTGCCACGAAGACACAAGTTAGTTTGCAACAGGTTTAAATATACACGATGATCACTGGCATGGTTGCCATCGTGGACGTAGTCGAGGACAAGGATAGCATGCTACAAGAGTACACGATTGCGCTGCAAGCTATCCAGTCCTGAACATGACGACTACACACGAGTTCCGCCCGGATCGGATCGGTGCCAGTGCCCCAGCGACCGTCCGCAGAACCAATACCTTATGCACAAGTTGTCCATGATCGAACACAATGAACAAGTTAACAAGTCATGCATTTGAGGCAACACGAGTGCAAGAACACGAGTACACGACAAGCAGTGTTGCATGATTTATTTTGTATAGCCTCCCTGAACAATTATGCATATACAAGATGTGATCTATACTTAGCACGGTTATAGAACATTTGCACGAACAAGCATACATAAGATAACAGTTCACATGTTTGGTTGACAAGCATAATAACCAAGTCTATTTTCTTTTATCTTGGTTTCTTTTATTATTACTTGGCATCGTTTGATCGGGGCAACGAAGATTGCAGATTGATTAGATGTGAAGCTTGGAAGCAGGGCTAGCTAATCGGGTTGGTAGCCACTCACTTAGATTTTGGAAGATAGAAGGAAAGAGGCGCTTCACGACTCCGCTCGCAAGCCGCCTACTGCTCGTTCACCTGCACACGAACAGCTTGATCAATACTTCTTCTCCTCTTTCCAATCTCGGAATTGAAGTACAGTTCAATGAACGAAAACAATAAAAACCATCGAAACCGTTCAAGGAAAACAAGCAAATTCCAAAACTAACTCAAAGCACGAAAGCAACAAGCGACATCAAAAACTGAGGCAATAAAAAGATAGCAGCGGAGAGGTCCCTCCTGACTCTGCCGCTAAGCCGATCCTTGGGACGCGGTCCACTGAATATGGGAATCGATTTCGAAGAAACAAATCCATATCGAGGACGAGTTCTTAATTCAATCTATCCCGATCGAACGATACCGTCTTGTGTTTCTTAGCCGCGCTCTCCGCACCGGGAGAACGGGGCGCTACATCCTACCCAACTAATTGGAAGTTTCGTCCTGAAACTTAGGAATAGGACCTACCGTTAGGAAGTATTTCGTTGGGGACGATGATCAGGAAGGTTCGGGCAGGAATTAATGGCATGTCCTGATCGTCCACAAGCGAGGCATAACCCAAGTCTCAAGCGGCAGTCTTTCTTATCGTGTCCAAGCTTTTTGCAGAATTGACACGTATTGCTCTAATGCTTTGTTTGTTGACCACCGTCATTCCGACGCTTTGCAGCATTGTTTTCTCTCTCGTTGCTTTGGCGTTTGTGATTGTAGGTATGCACAGTGCCGGCAGGAACGTGAGGATAGAGTGGTTCGAGAGATAGGGCGTGATTCATGACTTCATGTATTGTGCGATACTGATGAACGACTACGTGCGCATTGATGGCAGGGCGTAGTCCACCTTCAAACCTTCTTGCTCTACTCGCTACATCAGGTAAATAGGCCCTAGCGAATTTGGAGAGTCGGTTGAATTCGGCGGAGTACTCTTTAACTGTCATGCTGCCTTGCCTCAGTTGCACGAACTCGTTCTCCATTTGACGTTGTACTGGAGGGGGTACAAACTCCTCTTCGAAAGTGGCACGAAAAGTCGTCCACGAGATCGCCTCCTCTCCGTGATCAAATTGGAGAGATCGTCGATGCACGTCCCACCAATCGTGCGCGTTGAGACGGAGCTGTAGTTGCGCGCAGGCGACGCGCTTCTCTTCGGGGACCTCTAGCAAAGCAAAATGATCTTCAAGTTCGGCCAACCAATCTAGAGCTACGACTGGGTCCTCAGTCCCGTTGAATGGGGTGTTGCAGACTTTCTTGAAGTGGCCAAAGTCGAAGGTAGTCACGTCCCTCGGCCTTGAAATTTGCGGCATCTCTACTTCAAGCGCGGGCTGTTCCACCGGAGTCGGCGTTCTTGCCGAGGAATGGTTGGAAGCCAAAGTCTGAACAATTTGTTGCAGGGCATCCACCTGCTTTTGTTGGACTGAGAATCGTGCTTCTATATTGTCTTGAAACTTGAGCTAACTCTCTTCCGCCCGCTTCTCGGCCCGTTCATAGTGAGTCTCGTCCCATTGTTGGTTTCTCTCCAACATCTGCAACATTCGTTGGATGGGATCGATGCTTGGCACGGCTCGCTGGCTCTCTGAACTTTCCGAAGTGCCTGAACTACTCCCTTGGCCTTGTGTTTCGTCCGGAGTTTGCGTTGTGGATTGTGCTGGAGCCATTCCTTCAAAAGAAGGTAAATTACATTAGGATCATAATGTATTATGGACTTATTGCATGAACGTATCTCATTTTGGCCTAGCGAGTTCAAGAGTTCGTACAGGAATTTGATCGTTAAAGGAACTTTTCCAGTACGAAGTCTAAGGAACTTGAATCTGTGCTCTGATACCACTATGTCATGACCCAATTTCGTAGAATCGTTGGGGCGTCCCCCGAATCGTGATGTCGTACGGGCCTGGGGTTGCGTCCGCACAATGCTAAAGTATTTTGTAAGCACATATTCAGAGTACGCAGATAAATTGAAACACAGATTTGAAACATGAAAAAGTTCTCTTTATTGATAATGAACATCTATTACAAACTCTTGAACGAGTCAGCTAATATGCCGAACGGCTTACAAAAGAGATGACTCAAAATGAGATAGCAGTCCTGTACATTACATCCCTTTACTAAACTTCAAAAGATATAGACCTCCAGGCTGGAGGATAGCTTTGCCACGGAGCTGCTTTTGTGTATGAAGAGTTGCAGCTTCTGACTTCAAAATGCTTCAAGGGGCGCGGTGAATATGCGCCAACAGCTGGACTGGATCGGGAATATGACTTCGGCTCCTCACTCGGTTCGCCTTGGTGCGGAGAACCTGTTTCAACGAGGGTCAGCATGTCGAAACATACTGGTGAAGGCGAGCTAGCCGAACTATACCAATCAACACGTTATTTTAATGAAGCATGCATATTTATGGGTTTCTATCTTGCCTTAGTTCATTTACAAGTAAGCAGCATATAGAATTTACTGTAATGAATGTGCCACCGTTCGGTGGATTTTACCTGTCCGTCTGAATTACCTGCACAATACTTACCATGCCTTCCCTGCCACGAAGATACAAGTTAGTTTGCAATAGGTTTAAATATACACGATGATCACTGGCATGGTTGCCATAGTGGACGTAGCCGAGGACAAGGATAGCATGCTACGAGAGTACACGATTGCGCTGCAAGCTATCCAGTCCCGAACACGATGACTACACACGAGTTCCGCCTGAATCGGATCGGTGCGAGTGCCCCAGCGACCGTCTGCAGAACCAATACCTTGTGCACAAGTTGTCCATGATCGAACACGATGAACAAGTTAACAAGTCATGCATTTGAGGCAACACGAGTGTAAGAACACGAGTACACGATAAGCAGTGTTGCATGATTTATTTTGTATAGCCTCCCTGAACAATTATGCATATACAAGATATGATCTATACTTAGCACTGTTATAGAACATTTGTACGAACAAGCATACATAAGATAACAGTTCACATGTTTGGTTGACAAGCATAATAACCAAGTATATTCTCTTTTATCTTGGTTTCTTTTATTATTACTTGGCATCGTTTTGATCGGGGCAAAGAAGATTGCAGATTGATTAGATGTGAAGCTTGGAAGCAGGGCTAGCTAATCGGATTGGTAGCCACTCACTTAGATTTTGGAAGGGAGAAGGAAAGAGGCGCTTCACGACTCCGCTCGCAAGCTGCCTACTGCTCGTTCACCTGCACACGAACAGCTTGATCAATACTTCTTCCCCTCTTTGCAATTTCGGAATTGAAGTGCAGTTCAATGAACAAAAATAATGAAAACTATCGAAACCGTTCAAGGAAAACAAGCAAATCCCAAAACCAACTCAAAGCACGAAAGCAACAAGTGACATCGAAAACCGAGGCAATAAAAAGATAGCAGCGGAGAGATCCCTCCTGACTCTGCCGCTAAGCCGATCCTTGGGGCGCGGTCCACTGAATATGGGAATCGATTCTGAAAAAACAAATATATATCGAGGACGAGTTCTTAATTCAATCTATCCCGATCGAACGATACCGTCTTGTGTTTCTTAGCCGCGCTCTTCGCACCGGGAGAACGGGGCACTACAGATGGTAGGTCGCAGGCTGCCTTCAAATTGTCTGGCAAGACTCGCCGCATCAGGTAAACATAAGCTTGCAAATTTGGCGAGCTGGTTGAATTCGGCGGAGTACTGCTTCACCATTATATTGCCTTGGTGGAGCTGCACGAAGTCGTTCTCCTCTTCGTCGTCTACTGAGAGAGATCGTCGATGCACGTCCTACGAATCGTGCCTGTTCAAGTGAAGCTGTAGTTCGGCACACGCGACACGCCTGTCCTCAGGTACCTCTAGTAGTTTGAACTGATCCTCAATCTCTGACAACCAATCTAGAGCCACGACCGGATCTTCAGTCCCTTTAAAAGGCATGTTGCAGACCTTCTTGAAGTCGGCAAAGTCGAAGGTAGTCATATCATTCTTCTTTGAAATTTGAGGTATTTTGACTTTAGGCGAGGGATGATCCACCAGTGTCGCTGCTATTGCCGCGGAATGGTTGGAGGCCAAGGTCTGAACGATCTGTTGCAGGGTATCTACCTGCTTTTGTTGGACTGCAAATCGGACTTGTAGATTGCCTTCAAACTTGCTCTGTCGTTATTCCGCTCAATTCTCGGCTCGCTCATAATGAGCCTCATCTCTCTGTTGGGTAGCCTCAAGCATCCACATCATTTGCTAAATCGGATTGACAAGGTACATGGCTCTCTGACTTCGAGAACTTTTTGAGGTGCCGAAATTACTTTCTTGGGCTTGTACCTCACCCTATGCTAACGTTGATGCTTGCGCTTGAGTCATTCCTTCAAAAGAAGGTAACTTACATCAGGTTCATAATGTATTATGGACTTATTGTATGGAACGTATCTTATTTTGGCCTAACGAGTTCAAGAGTTCGCATAGGGAATAGATCGTTAAAGAAACTTTTCTGACACAAGGGTCAAAGAAACTTGAAGCTGTGCTCTGATACCAATATGTCACATCCCGATTTTCGTAGAATCGATAGTCGTCCCCCGGGCGTGACGTCGTGCGTGTCTAGGTTGCCCATCGCACAAGGCCAAGGTATTTTTGCATAACGAACATATATTCAGAGTACACAGATAATTGAAGCAAAATATTGAAACATGGAAAAGTTCTCTTTATTGATAATGAACATCTTTTACAAACTCTTGAACGAGTTGGATAATTTTCACACGGGCTTACAAAAGTGGACTCAAAATGAGATAGTCGTCCTGTATATTACATCCTTTTTCTAAAACTTCAAAAGAAGAGACCTCCAGGCGGAGCTATTGCCTTCCACGGAGCTGCATAAATTATGTTTGCGAGCTCTTGGATCTTCAAAAGTCTTCTACTAAGGCACGATCAGGGTGTGCCGGTTAGTGGACTGGAATGGAAAGTAGCTTTATCTCCTCGCAGGATCTCCTTGGTGCGGGAAACCTGTTTCAACGAGGGTCAGTACATCAAAATGCACTGGTGAAGGTGAGCTAACCCAATTATACCAAACAGCTGATCAATACCTCTTCTACTCTTTCCAAGCTCAGAATGGAATGCAATTCAACGAATGAAAAGACATAGTTAGCTTGAAAAATTTAAGTATACAATGGGATCACTGGCATGGTGCCATAAAGGACGAGTTATAGTCTTGGGCGAGAATGACGTGTAACGCTAGGATCTCGACGCGTCGTATGCCACCCCGCCCGCTCGAGAGACTAACATGGAGTTCCGTCCGGATCGGATCGGTGCTAGTGCCCCAGCGACCGTTCGCGGAAACTGAGACCTTGTACATAAGTTGTCCATGACCAAGCAAAGTCTACTAAGTTATCAATTGATGCAGTTTAAGGCAACACAAGCACGAGACAAGTAACATGACATAATTCATTTTGTATAGTCTCTCCGATCAGGTTATTGCATATCAAGGTGCGTTCTATACATAGCACAATTTATAGAAGAAGTATACATTCTAACTAAAATTGAAGCATAGGAAGAACATTCTAAATGAACTAGCATACAATAAGGTAGACGTTCATAAGTTGATTGACAAGCACAAATAACCCAAGTCTATTCTCTTTTATCTTGACATCTTTTAATTATTATGGTATCATTTGATCGGAACAAGCAGGAATGCAAGATTTTTGATGTGAAAACTTGAAAGAAGGGTCAACTGAATCGAATATAGCCACTCACAAGTTGGTTAGAGAAAGGAAAGGAAAGAGGTGCTTCAAGACTCCGCTCACACGACGTCTACTGCACGATCACCTGTATTACCACGAACAGCTGATCAATATCTCTTCTACTCTTTTCAAGCTCGGAATGGAATGCAATTCAACGAACGAAAGTAATAAAATCTATCAAAACCGTTCAGTAAAACGTAAATTCGAAAGCAACAACGAAAACTAGGCAAGAAAACTTACAGCGGAGAGGTCCCTCTTGACTTTGCCGCTAAGTCCATCCTCGGGGCACGGTCCACTGAATATAGGAATCGATTCCGAAGAAGCAAATCCATAACGAGGATAAGATCTTGTTTCAATCTATCTCGATCGAACGATACCGACTTGTATTTCTTAGCCGCGCTCCCCAAATAGGGGGAACGAGGCACCATAATTAGAGATATCCATTAGAGGACAAAGACAGGTGCAGTTCTTGTTCTCAAAGATGTTCGTCATGTTCCTGATATCCATTTCAACCTGGTGTCGGTTGGAAGATTGAATGACGATGGTTTCTTCAGTCTCTTCGGGAACAATCAGTGGAAGCTTCCAGAGGTTCGATGGTGAATGCCAGAGGAAGCAAGATGTCCGAAATCTACTATATGGAAGGTAGCTCACAAGGGGCACAGGAGATTAATGCAGCTACTAATGCGTCTACTGGTTTATGGCACAGGCGGTTCAACCATATTACCGAGAAGGGGATGAGCTACTTGGTGAACAGGAAGGTGATTCCAGGGCTAAAGTCTACAAAGTTGGATAAGTGCACGCATTGTTTAGCGGAAAAGCAAAATAGGGTATCTTTCTAAAGTCACCCAAGTTCAAGGAAGCCGACGTTGCTCGAGTTGATTCACTCGGATGTCTGCGGTCCTATGAAGGTAAAATCTATTGGTGGTGCTTCTTATTTTGTAACATTTATTGATGACTATTCCAGGAAGGTTTGGATCTATACCTTAAAGACCAAGGAACAAGTGCTGCCCACTTTCAAGGAGTTTCAGGCCTCTGTTGAAAGGAAGACCGGCAAGAAGCTGCTTTGTGTTCGGTCGGATAATGGCGGCGAGTATATCGGTCCCTTTGATGCTTATTACAGAGAGCAAGGAATACAATATCAGAAGACTCCACCAAAGATATCGCAGCTCAATGGTGTAGCGGAGCGGATGAATATGACGCTAATGGAGAGGGTGCAGTATTTGTTGTCAGAAGCAAACTTGCCAGACATCTATTGGGATGAGGCACTTTACACAGCTGCTTATGTTATTAATTTATCTCCTAGTGCTCCTTTGCAGGATGATGTGCCTGACAAAGTACGGTATGACAAAGAGCTGCCATACAATCATCTGCGAGTGTTTGGTTGTAAGGCCTTCGTGCATGTACTGAAGGACGAGAGATTCAAACTTGAGCCAAAGACGAGGTGGTGCATCTTTGTCGGCTACGGTCGGGATGAGTTTGACTATAGACTCTACGATCCAGTGGAAAGAAAGCTCTACAGAAGCATGGACGTAGTATTCGTTGAGGACCAGACCATGACCAACACTCAGGATTCTGAGATGCCTTCTGAGGCTGAGGAATTGCCTGAGTTAGAGTCATTTCGCTTCGAGCAGTTTCCAGAGGACATCGCAGAGGATCCAGTTATGGGGGAGATATTACATGGAGTTGCTCCCAACCTTGATCATCAGCCTGCTGATGGTGGTCAGGGTAACGCTCAGGATGATGAGCATGCCGAGGAGGCAGTTCCTGGAGGGGAGGAGGCTGTAGATGTACAGCCAACACCAGTGGTTCCGTTGAGGAGGAGCGATAGAGAGCGTCGACCATCTACGAGATACTCACCGGGTGAACATATGCTACTGACTGACAGGGGAGAATCCGAAAGTTTTGCAGAGGCTATGGAACATGTAGGAGTGGATGGAGGCCATGCAGGAGAAGATGAGTTCCTTGGAGGCCAACTCTACTTATGATCTGGTGCGGTTGCCAAAGGGCAAGAAGGCTTTGATGAATCGATGTGTATTTAGTGTGAAGCATACAGATGATGCTACTCGCCCTCGATACAGAGCGAGGATGGTAGTTAAAGGCTACGGTCAGCGAAAATGCGTAGATTATGATAAAAAAAATTTGCCAGTCGTCAAGCAGTCGTCTATACAGGTGGTGCTAGCATTGGCAGCCAGTTTTGACTTGGAGGTCGAGCAAATGGACGTGAAGACGATATTTCTCCATGGTGATCTTGAGCAGGAGTTGTACATGGAGCAGCCAGAGGGATCTTGTGAGAAGGGCAAGTCATATTTAGTCTAGCGGTTGAGGAAGAGCTTGTATGGTCTGAAACAGGCTCCGAGGCAGTGGTACATGAAGTTTGAGTAGTTTATGGGGGAGCATGGCTATGCACGGACGACGTCGGATCATTGTATTTTTGTGAGGTACTTCGCCGAGGATGATTTTATCATTTTGTTGCTTTATGTTGATGACATGCTGTTGGTGGGTCGAAATGCCACCAGGATAACAGAGTTGAAGCGCCAACTAGGCGCAGCCTTCTCTATGAAGAATTTGGACGCAGCGAAGACTATTCTTGGGATGAAGATCAGTTGAGAGAGAGAGAGTCCAAGCTACTACACTTGTCCCAAAAGAAGTACATTCACCGGGTACTTCAGCGTTTCGGGATGGACGGGTCGAAGAAAGTGAGTAACCCCCTTGTGGCTCACTTTAAGTTCACCGAGGAGCAGTGCCTATCTACCGAGGACGAGAAGGAAGATATGGAGCGAGTTCCACATGCCTCAGTCGTGGGGAGTCTTATGTATGCTATGGTATGTACGAGGCCAGACATTGCTCACGCAGTCGGCATAGTTAGCAGGTACACTTTCAATCCTAGAAGGGTACATTAGAGTGGGGTTAAGTGGATTCTACGATATCTTCAGGGTGTTGCCGATTGGAGACTTTCATTTGGTGGTGATGAGCCGAAGCTGGTTGGATATACCGACGCTGATATGGCTGGAGATGTAGAGACGAGGCGATCGACTTCGGGCTATGTGATGATGTTTGCTGGTGGAGCAGTATCGTGGCAGTCGCGTTTACAGAAGTGTGTTGCCTTGTCGACGACAGAGGCAGAATATATTACGGCGACGGAGGCTTGCAAGGAGTTGTTGTGGATGAAGAAGCTGCTGCAGAAAATTGGGTTAAAGTAGAAGCAGTATCCTTTGCTTTACGATAGTCAGAGTGCTATTCACCTTGTGAAGAACCAGACATTTCATAGCCGGTCCAAGCACATTGATACCCGGTATCATTGGATACGGGATGTGGTTGACAAGGAAGCGCCGCTTGAGAAGGTTCATACAGATGACAACAGAGCAGAAATGTTCACAAATGTTCTACCAAGAAAAAATTTTGAGTACTGCAGGCAGATCGTCGGGATGACGCCCCCCTCCACATAGTTGTGAAGGGGTGTTGGAGTGGGTGGGGTTTCCAACCTATGTGAAAAATATTCCGGAGTAGGATTGAATATTTCTACATATAATAGGAATACCTCAATTTATTTGGATTGGATATTCATAAATATAATAGGAATATCTCATTGGATTTAGATTTGGATTGGATATTCATATCTATAATAGGAATGCTAGTCGTGGGTTTGAGGCTATATATAGGTGTCTCCTGGCCCTAAAATATATCTTTCTCTAAAAAAAATATAGCAACAAAGAGAGAAAATGAGGCAAGAGTGTCATTGCAACATTGGAGAAGAAAAAGAAGGATTGAAGGCCGTTTCGAAGAAGGAGACCAGTTTCGGTTATTTCTTGTTGTTTTTCTTCTTCGTGGTTATAATCTATTTTCTGTTCCAAAAGAGTTGTGGTGATCCGTTTGGATCGGTAAGAAGTTTGTAAGGAGTCGGTGTATTTCTTATTTCATAAGTGGAGGCTTTTCAGGGTTGGACTCCGATCGTCCCGTAGTTTTTCCGGCAAGGATTTTCCACGTCAAAAATCTCTGTGTCTGCGATTTGTGTTTGGCGTTTTTGGTTTGTGCGTTTTGTTCGTTTCTCTCGCAGGTACTCTCTGGTTTGGGGAACGGTTTTCGCACTTTCGTTTCCAACAAATTTTACATCCCGATTTTTAACAAGCTATCCTCTATCAGAGATTGAGAAATCTAACAATAAAAAACTGATCGTATAATTACTCTTTTCCTTCATTTCCTCATTTATACCCATATCCACGTTCCTTTCCTCCTATGTTGCACATAACTGAATTAACATTTTCAGAAGTATGGGAAAATATATAAACTGTATGGTTGTGAAAAAAATAAAATAAAACAAAATAAACTGTATGGTTATGAGACTAAATGAACACCCAGATAATTTCATTCTACAGGTCATAAAGGTGATCACACCTTTACTCTTGTACTTATTATCCTCATCTAGGATTGTCCTCCACTTTCCATTCCTCCTGTGTTGCTGTAGAAGCCCTCACATATAAAGGAACAAATAACACACATATGCCTGAGCTACTTTAATGCATTAGGCCTGGTGTCATCGTAATTGTTTTAGAAACCAATTTGTAAAGGAAGAAGTCTTAAGAGAGAAACTTATGTGCACATCTTCAGCTACAGGGAATTCAGTAAGAAAAGGAAAAACCATGAGAAGAGGGCCACAAGAGAAATTTGATACGCACACTATCAAAGACACCTGGAAAAAAAATACTATGCAAGGATAAAGACTTGCTTATTTCCTGATATTCTTCAAGAAACTCAACTTTACATTTCAATTTGACAAGATATTGGTAATTTTAATGCAGAACTATTGCCAACTGAAAATTTAAACTATTTAAAAAACTTGATATAATATATTTGAAAACTTGATATAATATATTTAGAAACTAAAGGTACTCCTCTATTTCCAACCTAAACTTGTGAATCTATCAAATACTTGTTAAACACTTATGTTTGCTACATCTCCAAGAAGTGTGGTGATCAAAACATTTAGTCAAAATCCACATTTTCACGACTTACCAACAGGTTTACTAATTTGCTGAGTGTAAAAAAAAAAGTAAAAATAAAATAAAATGAACCAGTCTATATGTACTGCCCACCAAGTCCCATTTCAGGCATATATCAAAGACAAGTACCAGCACAGAGGTTTACTCGTCTTACTTACTCAATGGTTTCAGACAGCATTATAAATAAACTTAATTTTTCTACATGAGAAACTAAATTCTAATAGCAGAGGAAGTGGAAATTAAAAATCATAGAGGAATTAGAGTAGATACACATTCTCCTTGGAAAATTATATGTTATTGTCAAAATAAACTAGAATTCTGAATCTTCCACAGATGACAATGAACTTGAATGGGACCTACAAGAAGAACCAACAAGACAAAACATATAGAAACAAAGACAAGAAAGGATGCAATCACAAGGCAACCATGTTACAACTGGTGACTGTAATTCACTTCAAATACGAAAAAGAAGGGAGTGGAATGCTTACTTCTGCTCTAGATCCCTCAACTGCCATCTACACGAAGATCCTTCCGACTTTCCTAGGTTAAAAAATCAAGCCACCATTATAGAACAATTGAATATAAACGAGCTCCACTGGTCTCCGTTGCTCTCAAGAACCCTCCATTCAAGATAATTCGACTCCGGATCAGGCCTACAAGAGCATATAGTCATCCCACGGCAAGTGTATGTATCCGCGGTGCTACCAATCACAAGCAGCTCGTCACCTAGGGACTTGAAGGCCACCCCCCAACCCCTACTGTGATCAGCTCTGACTGGAGCCCTGCCCAGATCCTTCCACAAATTGCTCTTCTTGAGGTACACCCTGAGCTGGTTTGAAGAAGCCTCTAGTGAGTACAACTCGTTGTTTGCCACCGCAACAAGAGGGGGAGACCGAGAAGACCAACTCGGTGCATCTTTAATCATATCCCGTATTAGTTCCCAAGAATTCTTCTCCAAGTCGTAGAACTCTCCGCAAGTGAGATTTTCGCCCTTCTCGTTCTGCCCACCGATCACATAAAACTTATTGTCCATGTAACAGCCGGAGCAAAGCTTCCTCCGGCATTTCATACTTGGGAGAGGATTCCAGCACTTCTTCTCAGGGTCGTACTTCTCAGCAGTGTTTAAAATTTCCGGTCTCTGCCCAGGCGCACCAGAGCTGGATCCCATTCCTCCAGCCACACAAGCCACACCATCACAGTTGGCTGAAGCAAATAAGCATCTTGGGCTGATCATAAGAGGACCCTTAAACCACTGATTCTGCACCAATTCATACCTCCATATGACTGAACCCTCAATCTCCTTCCCTGAAACGAGAAGATGAGTCCCGGCACATATTGATTCCTTGTCAAATGAAGAAAAGCATGGATCACAAGGAAGGATTGGTAGGTTTTGGCGACCCCCAGACTGAGGGTTGTAGGACCACCAATGGGGTTCACCGCTCGCTAGCATTAATACGGATGCCTCCATAATCCCAATCGATTTCCTGATTGAGTAGAGCTCGCCACTCCTCATGAGCGAGCGATATCGGCGGTTCACGAAACAGAGCTTCTGGTAATCTGCCCTTGGAACCCTGGCCAAGATTAGGAGCGCAAGCTCATCATTGAGCGAAGGAACGAAAGAGATATAAGACTCTGTAAGAACACTGGATCCATTTTCGTAAATGTTCATATGTAAGCCATTCCTGTTCTTCTTCGAGGTGGAATCGAGTTTGTCAAGAACATCAATGTCCTTACAGTTACTGGAATCGCCAATGATACTTTCCTTCCTTCCTCCCTTTGGATTGCCATCCTTATCGCTAAGGCCCTGCTTTTCTTCGTCCTTTGACATCAGTCCTCACTGATAACCTTAATATGGATAAAGAAAATAAAAAGCATCAGTAAAAAAAAATTCCCCATGAACACATACTAAGACTATTTTCCCTCTGTAACATCAAAAAAAAACAAAAAAAGTATCCTTTGTTGTTTAGGCTAAACTCTACAACTTCTGACTCGAGCATCTATTGATCTACGTTCCACATGACCAAACAAACTAAGACTATTTTCCCTCATGTTATTGTCATCACTTGAAGATGCCTCCAATTCCCCATGAACACATACTATTCTCCTATCAAAGAAAGAGTAATTGAATAAAGAAGTCTAAAAATAATACAAATGGGCACAAAGATACTAATAAGATACTTCAGCATTTAGTATCAGTTTATAGAGCTCCATCCCACTTCTAAATAATGATCGATACCGATTATCAAGGAAACAATAGAGAAAAGTAAACAAGGTTCATTCATGTCCAAAACTGTAGTCAGACAATCTGATACTCCATCATCACAAACTCTTCATCCAAGAGCTCAAGTCACAAGATCATACCAATCAAAAGCAAAATAAAATAAAAAACACTAAAGATAATATTCATGTGAAAAATGGTGATTGCCATATCTTTCTTCAAATTACATAAAGATCATTCAGATGTTCTTCAGCAAGATATCGAATTTACATAATCTTATCCATCAAAAGAGGGCAAAAGAAAAACCTATATTTGAACTAAAAACCTTATACCATTCCAAAATCTAGATTAAGAAATTATATCATTTCATTCATCTTTATTTACAAACCTCAAAGCAATAAAAGGATTTCAAAATAAGAAAACACAATAAGAAACACTGTCAAAATCTGATATTTTAGCACAAAGCAACAGTTAACCCAAAACTAATCGCATCATTTCACTCACCGTAGTTAATAAGAATATAAAGCCGCGTAAGAAAATATGTCAATATCCAAAAAAAAAAAAAAAACTCCTAAATGAATTCCAAACCCCAGAAAATAATCCACAAAAATGAAAAGTAAATACAAAAGTTCAAGCCGTGTAAGAAAATATGTCAATATCCAAAAAAAAAAAAACTCCTAAATGAATTCCAAACCCCAGAAAATTAATAATCGACAAAATTAAAAGAAAACCCAAAAGTTGATAAGAAATATTGTGAAAATCCAACTTTTATTTTTCTTAAATGAATTCCAAGTTTCCAACCCTTCTAAAGTTGAAGGTAATCCTAGAAATTATAAGAAAATATGTCAAAGACTTCCTCTTTTTTCTTCTAAAATGAATTCCAAAACCAGAAACTCCGAAAGATAATTATATAAAAAAAAAAAGTTTTCTATTAAAACTACTATCATCTTTCTATTACAAAAATAATCCAAAATCTCTAGAAAGGAAAACCCAGCAATATTTCTATCCAGTACACCATGATCCAGAATACAACATGACCTTCTTTCTTGGTACCAGTTTGTAAATTTCAGAGAGGAATCATTTTCCACAAGATCAAAGTAAAAAAAAAAAAAAAAAAAAACCTTTCTTTTATAATGAATCCCAACCCACCAAAACGATCAAAAAGAATTGTCAAAAGCTGATATTTCTATTCCAGATCCACAACACCTCATGAAGAAGAGAGAAAGAAACCTTCTTTTGCGTTTCCAGTGAAGAATAGAGAAAAATCTCAATGACCCACCTGGTAAATTTTAGAAAGAAATCATCTTTTCCATGATATCAGCTCTTCTCTCTCTCTCTCTTCTGTTGTTGTTGTTGTTGTTGTTTATTGTGAAAGAGGAAGGAGGGGGGCCTTGGCTTGGCTTGGCTTGGGTGGCGAGGAGGCCAAGTGGGGAGGCGGGAATAAAATAGTGCGGGTGGAATTCAACAGGAGACGACATAGGTGGTTTGGGAAAAGGCGTCCCTCTCTGCGTGTGCGCTTTCTCTAGTTAGTTGATAGTTTAGTTTGTTAGTTAGATCATGTCATATGATGAGAGGTAAAGACAAATGAAAGTGACCCATTTCCTACTCTTTACTCTTGTCATTTTGCATGTTAGCTGCCCAAAGTTTTCAATATTCTATGTGAATTCAATAATTTAGTTTCTATTTGCATTTACGCTATGATTTGCCTTTTCGATTTGCATTTCTTTTCTTTCTTTTTTTTTCAATTTATTAGGAGAGGAAAAAGAAGAAGGAAAGAAGAAAAAGAAAAAGAAAAGTCCTTGAGGCCCTCTTTAATTTCACTCTTAAACAAAAATGATATCAAAGATGACTTTTGATCACGTTCTCCCATCACAAATTCTACATGAAATATACCAAGTTGCGTGGCCCGTTCTTATATTGGTGTATCACATAGGACCCACTATGGAAGATCATAGTGAAAATTCTTGCGGCGTAACTTAATTTGATCATCTCATTTTCGTTCACTAAGTTGCACTAACCTAGTTTTTGAACCCACAACTTCCTCGCACAACAAACGATATACTAAATATATTCTTCAACAACAAAACACACACACACACACATATATATATATATATATATTCCATTTTCATTATCATTGAACACATTTTGTTGATATTTTTGTTTTTGACTAGTAAAGATAGTCCCACATTAGCTACACCACCAAGTGGATATCTCAATATAATACTTTATATGAGTTGAGGTGTGCACATCGGGTGTGGTGTACCACATGTGTGCCATGTGGGGGTATTTTTCTAGGAGAAAAAATAATTAACTTCTCATGAAAGTATTTATATTTTTTGTCATGCTCTTGAAACTATTTCCATAGAAGTTAAGCCCCAATTTAATTGGCACTTTGTTGGCGCACTTATGCTCTTGAAATTATTTCCATGAAAGCATTTATGCTTTTTGTCAGGCTTAGCGACTAGGATTCGGACACAAAGTGGCGCTTTATTGGCGCACTTTGCACTTAGCATGCAAGGCGCTCATGCGCGAGTTTTATGCTCGGGTTGCATGTGCGAGTTGCATGAGCGGACGTTGGACGGGCGCTGAGCGGGCTATGCATTGGGCTGCGATTGTGGGATATCAATTTTGTATATTGGCTTTTTAGTCCCACATTGGAAAGAAGAGGAGGATGGACTTCCATCATTCCCTATATAAAGAGCCCTCTAGCCTCCTTTTTAGACAGACAAAAAAGTTGAGAAAGAGGAGTCCAAATGAGTCCGTTCAAGTCACACAAAGAGGTGACTACGAGCGTTGGCTCTTGGGAGCAGATCGTCGATAGAGGACGAATCTTGCTTTGAGCAACGGTGGTCTTCACCGCCCCAGCAAGAATAATTTTTTTTTGTCTTCTTCTCCTTTTTTTTCTTGGTTCGTTCTGTCTGATTGCAACTGCGTTTTGCAAGAAAGAATGAAGGTAGTTTTCTTTTATTGTAACTCTGTTCTGTCCGTCTACAACTGCGATTGCAAGGAAGAATAAGAAGTTTGGTTAATTCTGATTCTTTTGTAATCTTGTGTCACGTTCCAGTCCCAAAATATCGAGGGACTAACCACGTGACAATGGCCAGCAGCACACACCGATGGACAAACCCAATTTAATGGACCCATCAGGATGTACTTAAGCTGTAATACAACAATAAGGGTCTACTAATCTCATCCACAGAAATGAATACATCAATATCAACAAAATGAAATATAATCATCATCAAATCACAAGTAAATAATTCGGGGAACAACCAGATAATGAGTCTGATACAATAGTCAAGATACAAGAATAAAGATAACAACAACAAATAATGATTATGGAAAAAGTATATACTCAGAAGAAATTATCAGCTATCACCTCGTCCTCGAGTTCTGCTATTGCTCCAATAACTGCTCATGTTCCTGCTTCTACTCCTGCTAATACTCTTGTCCCGTATATCTCGGGATAGATCTCGTCTGCTAATCATGGGGACATAATCCGAATCCAGGTCCCCAGGGGACATAGCAAGGTACAAAAATAACTCATGCCAAAATAAATACAGTGCATCAATAAATGAAGCAATAGGATAAACTATGTAACCAGCTATGTGATATGCAAGTTGAGAGCATCACTAGAACTCAGGCTGAAACTACTATAAGCTCTATGTCTGGGAGCCTGTAGCAGAGATACTATGTAATTTACTATGTAATTTACTATATAGTGGGCATATATATATATATATATATATATATATATATATATATATATATATATATATATATATATATATATATATATATATATATATATATAATCATCCTGTAGCCTGTGTGTCTCTCCCCACCCAATGTAATCACACGTCTTATGTCCATAATGTCTCATGTCCATGTCACGCAAGATCATATCTAATGCAGCAAGTCATAATGATAGCTAAGCACATGCAATATCTGTGTCATGAATCATATACCCTATACAGAATTATCATGAATATCTCAGGAAGATTATGTCTTATGAATAGTGTCAGGTCTCCTGGGTTATGACGTACTTGATGATGCAAGCACAAAAATGTATAGGGTCTCGATATCCATGTCTATGTGATATTACACAACTCTACGTACAGTATTGACACCCGAATATTATTCGAACGCTAAGCAATATCACACGGTCCTAGGTTAAGCATGTACAACATATGAATAAATTAAGACAATAATATGAAACAGGTACTGCAAGTTTTGGCAAGGTACACTTGGTTGGGATTTGGTTATCAACTACGGCTCTTGTATCAGTAGGATTTGCTGATACTCCTCTGGTTGCTGAAATAGATATCACCATCAGATTCAGAAGATATCAAATAGCTAGAAATGCCTATTCTTGAGTCCAATTTGGACACAGAGACAAAAGTGACAGTTTCTGGTCAAAGCGGGGTCCACATGTGGCCCGCTTCACACCGAAAAATATGTCAGAGATAATATTCTCCAAATTTGTCAAACTTAGTATCAACAAGTCCAGAACGATGACACGAATCCAACGGAACTTCTAGAACTGGATTCCGATGAGCCGATCATAAAATCGTCCGTCAAGTAGAGCCGTGGGGCCCACGATACGCGATTTTGTCAACATTTTCAGAATCAAACCAAACTTAGGTCACAAGACCAGCGTATTGCTAAGAGTCCAATGGTATAAGTTTTGTTTCGATCCGACATGTGTACACAAAGTTACAATAAGTTATAGAACAGGTCGATACGGGGCGTTGTTGACGGATACGCGTTGATTCTGGTGTGCACGCACATCCAAATCAACTTTCGCTAAATCCCACACGTCCGTATTAACGGCGTGCACCTTTCGGTAAAGTCCGCACCCTACCAAGTTGTCCCGTTTGGTGGGGCGTACTCAGTTTCGGGGAAAAACAGGATGTTAATTTTCCTGATGTTTGGTCGCAGTTCGCGATCACCACAGGACGCGACACACCGAGCGGGTTGCACGGGTATCGAGAGGGTCATGCAGGGTTCGCATCACAATAGACGGTACAGGAAATGGGACAGTGAGAAGAGAGAAAAGGTTACCTGAACAAGGCTACGCAGAACTAGAATTCCTCGTGTCCGCAAGGCGTCACGACACAACGCTGTGGCTAAGGTTTGGTACTGCTGCGGCTGGGGGCGCTGGGGCTTCACCGGAGGAGGGGCAGCTCGGACGGAGGTCGAGCTGACCGGGGACGGCGCTGGTGGCGGGCACGGCGGCTGCTCGGGGTCTTTTCGCTCCGCTCGTGTCGAGCGGACCGCTGTTGCTGCTGCTGCTGCTGTTTCTGGAGAGATTGGCCTAAGATCAGGGCGGCGTCATGGAGGCTGGTGGAGGCGAAGGAGACGGAGGGAAGGCCGAGGTCGTCGGGGACGACGGGGAGGCAGGGGGTCACGGGGCTGAGGCTGCGGTGAAGGGGGTGGCCGACTATGCAGTGGGCGGAGGAGAGATGGCGGTGGCCGGGGGATGGTAGTGTTGGTGGAGCTCGGGGAGAGAGGTAGCTGTGAGGGTGGGGTGCGGTGGAGGCAGAGGAAGGTGGCAGTTATGGTGGTCGCAGCGGTGATCGTGGGGTTTAAATAGGGAGTGGGGAGGAGTTGGGCCGCCGGCCGTTGTGGGAAGAGGAAGAGGCTGCGGCGGCGGTTACCCGCGGAGGAGGCGGCGGTGGTTACGGCGTGAACGGCTGGGAGAACGGCCGCGGCGGAAGACGGAGAGTCACGGCCGGGGAGGGGAACGGTTAGGTTAGGTTAGGGTTAACGGGTCCGGGTCGGGTCGGGCGGTGGATGGGATCCGACCTGATCCGATAGGCTAAGGGTTTGGGGTTGGGGTTTCGGGTTTCGGATCGAGTTTAGATCCGACCCGACCCGTTGGAGTTATGGTTGGTTTAGGCTCCGGTTCCGCATGGTTCGGTTCGGTTTGGTTCACAAATAAACCGGATTTATTCTAAGGTTTAATTTAGTTTAATAAATAATTAGTTTTTAGGTCTTTAAAATTATTTTTGGGGTCCAATAAATTCCAGAAAAATTATCCTATGTCTAATATTTTATTTTACACCTAAAAATATTATTTTTATAATATTTTAATATTTATTAACATTATTTAAAAATTATTTAAGTTCAAAATATCTTAGTTTTAATTAAATAAAAATGCCAAAAAATACTAGAATTTTTTTTAAAAAATGATTTTAAAATTCTTGAAAAATCAGGGGGTTTACATCTTAAGAGCAAGTTGTAATCAGAATCCTTATATAGTTCTTCGTAAAAATCGAAAATAGCCAGAGTGAAAACTTTTGTGTGCACCTATGATCTCGAATACGCGTTCTTTCATCTTTGGTTAAGCCTCGGGACTAACAATCTCAAAATAATATCCGAATAAAGATGAGGAACATCCGTTCAAGTCTTTTGGACACAAGTTTTCATAAACTTGAGAAGATTGACGGAATTCACTCTGAATATTTGGATGAGAGAAGGTGTCATTTGTCAAATGTTGAATGTGAGTTGTCGATACCTACCATTTTTGATGATGTAGAAGATAGCGATTGAAGAAAGCGCATTCCAGTCGGAAGAAAGATTACAAAATGACCAAGGATTATAGAGTATGCGCATAAGGGACAGACAATTGCGCATGACAGGACTTGGCACTTTACAAGACTTGGCGCATGGTAGCGCATTGGAAGTCTTGGCATCTTCGCGCATGGCAGAGCTGGGTGCATAGTATCTCAATGTGCATGATGGTCTCTGCGCATGCAGGGCTCGCATGAAGGCTTATGCGCATGGATTATGTCACGCTCTGCTCCCAGAATACTGGATAAATACGGGGACTGACATGGCCAACCGCACCTTACAGAATATCGAAGTAAGCGGCAATGTGTTATGGTTGTCTAGAAGACAAATGGGTAAACTCTAGCATTCTATGATATCAGTCCTAAGGCCGACAAATCCTATTATCTCAATCCAATAACACACAAGTATAAGAGTATATCATACATGAAAGTAAAAAGGCGTCCCAAATATATGTGACATATGATCATGAAGCTAGTAAATACAAAATGCTGTACTAGCAGAGTTTAAATATACATGATTTAAAAATACCAGCCATGGTCTAATATATACATCATGTTGACCGAAGTTTCAAAAATATAAGGAGCTAACTCTGTCCCTTGCTAAACACCACAAAATGAAATAATCATGACGAGGGGTAAAATAAGGGAAACCCACTCGCGAGCTTCGGTCGCAGTCCTATGAGTGCGAGCCATCTTTGCTGGAAGCATGGAGGATCTTGGTGCTCTTCAGAGTAACCTGGCCATGCAAAGCCAGTGGGGTCAGAACCCCAAGCAACAAGTACAACAAAGGAGCACGAGGTGATAGACCAAACACATCACATAATAAGCAGAAAGAGACATATAATAAATAAATACAGATCGAGACTTGTATGGTACCAACGTACTTGTCTCAAGAATAATACTGAAAGAACTGAATATAAGTGCAGAAATAAAAGTAAGACGACGAGTGGCAAGAGAGCATATGAACTACTCTGGATCAGAACCACAACTCTTAAGCTAAACAAGGACCGGGATTGCAGACCTTTACTCGAGAAGAACTTAGCACCCTAACCACCCGCCTGGAGAAAATGAAACTAAAAGAGCAAGCTATACGAATAACAAACATCCAATTCACGACCAAACATGTTTACGGCTTGCTATAATTAACTAACTAGGGTTATCATAAGCCCTAATTACTAGAATGCATTGCTAAGAATATTGTTGCCACTGACACTATAGTCAACCCGGATAGCCAAGGGTACGCTTGTCTAATAATTTTAAATGCACAATCAATCATACAACAACATAACTTGTTACTAGTCATAAACATAAATTTAACTCAAAAGCATAAACTTGAACTTGTAATCATAAACTTGCTTTACCAACATAAACTTATATATAAACTTTTCTTGTAAGTGTCGTAACACGCGTAAACTTGGTCAGTCATGGAGCCCTTGCCTAGCAGGGTTGTCCATGCCGCATAGGGCCCTTGGGGATCGGGGTAGCCGTAGCGCAATATTCTTCCCTCACAAAATATTCTAGGTAAATCTTATCTTGTTTAATCATTACTAAATTATTTCAAGTTCTTAAGTCGTGGACACTTGAGAACTCTCTAAGATGACAAATCATGAGTACGAGCTTTTCATGAGTTATCGTATTCGCGAGACGCGATACATTGGATAATGCTTACACTTGATTGCCCGATGCCAAATGTAAGAGATTTTTATACACACATATTTTTTATGGTGTCATGAGGATTATGAACTTGTACATAAACCGGTCTTGTGAACTCACATACAAAACTTGTCTGGTATCATAAACTTGTATCGACATAAGGAAGAACACAAAAATAATTACTAAAAGGAATTACTAATCAACAGGGAACAAAAAATGCACACAAGAATTTTTGGTCGCATATACCCACTGGCCGCATGGACTTACTGGCTGCACGCACCCTCTGGCTGCATGCACCCTCTGGCCGCATGGACTAACTTTTGGACTTAGCAAAATTTTTATTTGTTCAACGAGTATGGACGAATAGGCAGTCATGCATCCAACAAGATTGACGTATGCTGCCAGCATGCGGCAAGAGTTTAGGCCGCATAACCCTCTCCGGCCGTATTACTCGCTGGCCGTATGAAGACTTCTCACATAACAAGTTCAGCCATGGCCGAAATCCCAAAAAACTAAAAAAAATATTTTCTTCATAAAAACTCCATTTTAACTCCAAATTTAGTGAAACAAATGCAAATTGTACGAAATAGAATGATCTAACATAAGGAACAACTGGTTTTCGAAAATACTAAGTTTTAATAGATCAAAACAAGGAAAAACTTATGGAACACACAAAAATCCTAAACTTGAGACTCAGATCTACAAAAAACCATACATCAAAATCCAAAACTCCAAGAACTAAACATGATCAGCAACTCAAAGGGAACATTTTCCATGAAATACGTTTTCAAAATAATAATATATATAAAAAAATAGAAAATCCATAATTTGACCATTAAGCAAGATGTACTTGCCTTGGGTGGCTCCTAGCCTCTACCTCGCACGATCCAGGTCGTCGCAACCTTCCCTTAGTGTTAAGGTTAGGGGGAGCTTAAGGGAGAGGAGGAATGAGGGAGATAAAAATGAAGAAGAAGAAAGAGAGGAAAGAGAAAAGCCATATATATACTAAGAAAGGAGAAAAGAGAGTTTAGTCATGGGTTCACCAAAAATGAACCGAACCAAGTATCCATTCTATATGCGGGTCCTAAATCGAGTCAATGACAATGCCAATGGGTATTCTACAGGTCTCGGGTAGTCTCTCTCAACAACTGGAACAATAAACAATAATAAAATGACAGAAACCAACTTATAAAATACAGTAGGAATGCATTATCAGAAAAATTTTAAATTCTAGAAATTCAAGAAATACCAAATCTAGGATCGGGTATGACATATCTACCCTTCTTAGAAAAATTTTGTCCCCAAAATTTCACCAAGGCTTGTCGAACTGGAACACACGAGAAAGCTCAAGAAAACAAATCATAATTCAAATGTTTACACTAAGCAAGTAACTAAAATAGAAAAGATAGTCGCATAATTAACTAATAAAATAAATGCATAAAAGCAACACACGGGGAATTGGAGGCATATGGGTACATATACTCCTGAGTCAGTCAAATAGGAACTCGTTCTCGCTTGCCTATGCTGACTCACATAAATGGACAAGAGCCAAGCCTGGAGGTAAGTCGGTACCAACGACTATATCGAGGACATGAATCTAATCTAGGACATACATTCGCAGTCGGAACACATGATAGACACCACGTACCATGAGTCATGAAGGCAGAAGAGCGGGGCGATGAACTCGCCTTTTGCTCAACGAAAGGATCGAAATGACTATCGTATTTTTAAATGCGTCAGAACACGAGATCGTTCGACAAGAACCCAAGAATAAGACAAGCTAAAGAGATGTCAAAAATCTTACCCGCAATAGTAGTGCCTTCGGCTAACAACTGCTCCAGGTTGCCAAATATTTCGTCAGGCCATTGTCCAGGGGCTGTGGCTCTGACTTGCTGCTGGTTCTGTCTTGCTGGTTGGGCTTGCTGAACTTGTGCATACTGCATCGGACATTGCTACTGGAACTGCTGAATTTGAGTTAGGAGAGGACGCTGGGCTAGGGGTCGAACTGCTAGCATTGGTCCTTGTAGGCCTTCAATCGCTGCCCGAGGCAGAGCCTGTAACTGTCGGACTGAAGAAGTCTTTCGGTACAGGATTGGACATGAACCAATCATGTGGTCGGATGCCCCACATCTGAGACACTGGCGATTGGCCCTCCTATACTGTTCTTTGGTATGCCCTGGCTTGCCGTAGTGGATGCATCATGCTAATACAGACTGCCTGATAGATTGTACTAAGGTTACTGTAGATGTTGAAGGTGCTGACGGGCGAGGTATTCTTACTGCTGGTGCTAGAGGTAATGACTGAATACTGGCGCTTCTCAGGGATGAGTGGGACCTCTTTTGACCTTCGATCCTTGCTACTAATCTCTGGTTGGCAAGTTCTTGTGACCTAGCTGCCATGAGTACTGTATCATAGGTGGTATAATTATGACCCACCGTAAACTGCTGAAGCTCTAGATGTAACACTTGCTTAAATCTCTTAGCTCAGTCTTCCTCGAAAGCTACCATATGGGGAACAAATTGGCTGAGTCGACAAAACTCGACCACATACTGGTCGATCGATCTTTTATTCTGGCGGAGGTTGATGAACTGCTGCTAGAGCTGGAACTTGGTGGTGGTGTAGAAATACTTTTCCAGAAAGCTCCTTGAACGACTGCCAGTCAATAGGCTTCGAAAGTGTTATTTCTTGTACTGTCCACCAATCTCGGGTAAGATCTGTTAATTATAGCTTTACGACTACAACCTTCTCATTTTTTGGGGTCTTGCTTGCATCCAGAATGGCCTCAAAGTCCTAAAGCCAATAATCTGCTGAAATTGCATCTTCCGTGCCGAGGAACTTGGCTGGACGCATGTGACTAATAGTAGTTGTCGAGTTATGAGTATACTGTTCTCGAGTGTTACTCTAACTCCCTGGCAAAGAGTAGTGTTGGTCTATTCTTGTCCTTGCTAAAATTATTGGCAGAGTTGGACCACTTGTTGTTGAAGCTGGAGTTGTTGTTGCTGTTGTTGCTGTTGTTGTCGTTGTACCATCATCATGGATTGGATTAATTCTAACATATCCTGAGAGCCTATTTTTCCTGGTTTTACTGGTAGAACTGGTGGTATTGACTGGGCTGGTATGAATGACGGAGCGGGCTGAACTGGCTGTTCCGACAAGACTGGTGGAGCTAATTGTGCTGGTCGGGCATGCATGGCTTGTGGAGCCAGCTGATAAAAAGCTACTGACGCTTGCCCTTGGTTAAATATCAAAATCTGGCCCTGTCCTACTGGATCTGCTGGAGTTATCGGTACAATAGAACCCTCGAAAGGAGGAGCAGGTAGGGTATCCTTGAAGGATAAGGGCACAAGGATATCAACAAGGGACAAAAATAGAACAATTATGTCAATTAAGTTTGAATTTCAAGAAAAATGAGAGGTGCACGTTGCAAGTAGAGTTTAATCGAAGATAAGTAGAGGGTTGAGATTCTAACAAGATGAGTCATTCCACAAGTCTAAAAAATAGACCTGCAAGGGCCACCAATAAAATCTTGTCATGCCCCACTCCCAGAATACTGGATAAATACGAGGACTGACATGGCCAACCGCACATTGCAGAATATCGAAGTAAGTCGTAATGTGTTAAGATTATCTAGAAGACAAATGGGTGAACACTAGCATGCTATGATGTCAGTCCTACAGCCAAAAATCCTATTATCTCAATCCAACACCACACAAGTATAAGAGTATATCATACATGAAAGTATATAGGCGTTCCAAATTACATGTCACATATGATCATGAAACTAGTGAATACAAAATAATACAATAGCAGAGTTTAAATATAGATGATTTAAATATACCAGCCATGGTCTAATATATACATCATGTTGACCGAATCTCAAAAATATAAGGAGCTAACTCTGTCCCTTGATAAACACCAAAAAATAAAGTAATCAAGACGAGTGGTGAAAGAAAGGAAACCCACTCACGAGTTTCGGCCGCAATCCTACGAGTGCGAGCCATCTTGCTAGAAGCGCGGAGGATCCTGGTTCTCTTCAGGATAACCTAGCCATGAAAAGCCAGTGAGGTCAGAACCCCAAGCAACAAGTACCGCAAAGGAGCTCGAGGTGATAGACCAAACACATCACATAATAAGCAGAAAGAGACTCATAAAAATAAATACAGATCGAGACTTGTACGGTACCAACGTACTTGTCTCAAGAATAATACTGAAAGAACTGAATATAAGTGCAAAAATAAAAGTAAGGCGAAGAGCGGCAAGCGATCATAGGAACTACTTTGGATCGGGACCACAACCCTTAAATCAAACAAGGACCGGGGTTGCAGACCTTCACCCGAGCAAAAATTAGCACCCTAACTATATGTCAGGAGAAAATGAGACTAGAAGAGCAAGCTATACGAATAACAAATATCCAATTCAGGGCTAAATATGCCTACAGCTTGCTATAATTAACTAACTATGTTAATCACAAGTCTTAATTACTAAAAATGTATTGCTACGAATATTGCTGCTACCGGCACTGCAGCCAACCCAGATGGGGTACACTTGTCTAGTAATTTTAAATGCACAATCAACCATACAACATCATAACTTATTACTAGTCACAAACAAAAATTTAATTCAAAAGCATAAACTTGAACTTGTAATCATAAACTTGCTTTACCAACTCAAACTTGTATATAAACTTGTCATGTAAGTGCCGTAGCACGCATAAACTTGGTCAGCCATGGAGCCCTTGTCTAGCAGGGTTGTCCATGCCGCATGGGGCCCTTGTGGATCGGGGTAGCCGGTAGCACAATATTCTTCCTTTCCAAAATATTCTAGGTAAATCTTATTTTATTTAATCATTACTAAATTATTTCAAGTTCTCGAGTCGTGGACACTTGAGAACTCCCTAAGATGACGAATTGCGAGAACAAGATTTTCATAACTTATTGTATTCGTGACACGCGATACATTAGAAAATTCTCACACTTGATTGTCTGATGCTAAATGCAATAGATTTTTATACACAAATATTTCTACGGTGTTGTGAGGATTGTGAACTTGTATATAAACTGGTCTTGTGAACTCACATGCAAAACTTGTCTGGTATCATAAACTTGTATTGACATAAGGAAGCACCCAAAAATAATCACTAAAAGAAATTACTAATCAATAGGGAACATAAAATGCACACAAAAATTCCCTGGCCGCATGCACCCATTGGCGCATGGACTCACTGACCGCATGGACTCACTTGCTACATGCACCCTATGGACGCATGCACTCACTGGCTGCATAGACTCACTGGATGCATGTACCCTCTAGTCGCATGCACTCTCTGGCCACATGGACTCTCTGGCCACATGTACATACTTTTGGACTTAGCAAAATTTTTATTTGTTCAACTAGTATGAACGAATAGGCAGTCATGCGTCCAACAAGAAGGACGCATGCTGTCAGCATGCGACAAGAGTTCAGGCCGCATAACCCTCTCGGACCGCATGGCACTCTCGATCGCATGGCTCGCTGGCCGCATGAAGACTTCGTCTTCTCCAACAGCAAGTTCAGCTATGGCCAAATCTCCAAAAAAACCTAAAAATCTATTTTCTTCATTAAAACTCCATTTTAACTCCAAATTTAGTAAAACAAAAGCAAATTGCATGAAATGGAATGCTCTAACATAAAAAATAACTAGTTTTTAAAAATACTATATTTTAATATATCAAAACCAAGAAAAATATATGAAATACACAAAAACTCTAAACTTGAAACTCATATCTACAAAAATCTATACATCAAAATCCAAAATTTCAAGAACTAAACATGATCAACAACTCAAGAGAAATATTTTCCATCAAATATATTTTCAAAATAACAACATATATAAAAAATTAAAAATCCATGATTTCACTAATGAGCAAGATGTACTTGCCTTGGGTGGCTCCTAGCCTCTACATTGCACGGTCCAGGTCGCAGTGTCATACCCCAGTCACAAAATACCGAGGGACTGAACAAGTGACAATGGCCAGCAGCACACACCGATGGACAAACCCAATTTAATGGACCCATCAGGTGTACTTAAGCTGTAAAACAACTATAAAGGTCTATGATACTAATCTCATCCACAGAAATAAATACAATCAATATGAAATATAAAGCAACATCAAGTCTCAATAAAAATATATCTTGGAGAACAACCCGATAATGAGTTTGATACATCAATTCAATCAACAGGAAATAACATAAATAATTGAGTATAGATAAAGCAGATACTCAGAAGAAATTCTCGGCGATCACCTTATCCTCTGGTGATGGTACTGCTCCAATGTCAGTTCCTGTCATGTATACCTCGGGGTAGATCTCCTCTGCTACACCTGGGAACATAATCCGAATCCAGGTCCTCAGGGGACATAGCAAGGTACAAGAATAACTCAAGCCAGAATAAATGCAATACAATAATAAATGAAACAATAACAAGAGGATAAACTATGTAACCAGCTATGTGATATGCAAGTGAGAGCATCACTAGAAGTCAGGCTGAGACAACTACAAGCTCTGTATTGGGGAGCCGGTAGCAGTGATATCATGTAGGAGCCTAGCTCGCCGTGGCTATGGCACCGTAATAATATAATTAACCTATAGCCTGCGTGTCTCTCCCTACCCAATATAATTACACGTCTCATGTCCACGACGTCTCATGTCCATGTCACGCAAGATCAAGACCTCTAACTGATGCAGAAAGTCATAATGATAGCTATGCATATGTAATATCTATGTCATAAATCCTGTAGCCTATACATAATCACCATAAATATTTCAGAAAGATTCTGTCTCATGAAAAGTGTCAAGTGTCCTATGGCATAACGTACTTGATAATGCAAGCACGAATATATATATATAGGGTCGCGATATCAGTCTCTAATGACGTTACACAAATCCGCGTACGGCGTCGACACCCGAATATTATTCGAACATTAAGCAACATCTCACGTTCCTGAGTTGACTATGTACATCACAGAAGTATATATATATATATATATATATATATATATATGAATAACTCAAGAAACAATATCAGATAACTACTGCAAGTTTGGCAAGGTACACTTGCCTGGGATTTGAATTCCAGCAGTTGCTCTGGTATCTAAGGGATCTTCAAGTACACATCCGGTTGCTGAAATAAATATTACCATCATGTTCAGAAGATATCAAATAGCAAGAATTGCCTGTCCATAAGTCCAATTTGGATACAGGCACAAAAGTGACAGTTTCTGGTCAAAGCGGGGTCCACATGTGACCTACTTCGCACCAAAAAATGTGTCACGCCCCAGTCCCAAAATAACGAGGGACTAGATACGTAGCAATGGCCAGCAGCACACACTGATGGACAAATCCAATTTAATAGATCCATCAGGGTGTACTTAAGCTATAAAATAAGGTCTACTACAACATGTCACAACTAATCTCATCCATACAAGATAAAATATGATCCACAGAAATAAGAAATATAAATCATCAACCAGTCTCAACAAAGTGCTTCGGGGAACAACCCGATAAAAATCTGATACAATGGTTCAACAGACCAAAATATAAATGTCTGAATAAAGTAAATACTGAGCATGAAACATAGATGCTCAGTAAAAGTCTTCAGCTAACACCTCATCCTCGAGTGTCGGTACAGCTTCTGCATCAGCTCCTGCTGCTGTCCCGTATACCTCGAGATAGATCTCGTTTGCAAATCCTGGGGACATAATCAGGATTCAGGTCCTCAGGGGACATAGCAAGGTACAAAATAACTCATGCCAAAATAAATGCAGTGCAATAGTAAATAAGATAAATAGGGTAAGTATGTAACCATCTATGTGAAATACAAGTGAGAGCATCACTAGTACTCAGGCTGAGCCACTACAAGCTCTGTGTCGGGGAGCCGGTAGCAGTAATAACATGTAATGTGCCTAGCTCTGCTGGAGAGTCTACAGTCTCACAATAGTAGTAGATAGATATATAAAACAGCCTGTAGCCTATGTGTCTCTCCCCACCCAATGTAACCACACGTCTCATATCCACCACGTCTCATGTACATGTCACGCAAGATCATAGCTAATGCAACAAGTCATCTAAATCTATGAATATAATGTCTATGTCATAAAACATGCATCCTATACAGAATCACCATGAATATCTTCGGAAGATTCTGTCTCATGAATAGTGTCAAGTGTCCTGGGTTATGATGTACTTGATAAGACAAGTACGAGAATATAAAGGGTCACGAATGTCCATCTCTAGGTGACGTTACACAACTCTGAGTACAGTGTTGGCACCCGACTATTAATCAAACGCTAAGTAAGTCACACGGCCCTAGGTTAAGCATGTACAATAATATAAATACAATCAAAGAAATAAATAACAAGAACTGCAAGTTTTGGCAAGGTACACTTGCCTGGGGTTTGAATACCAACAGTTGTCCCTGTATCAGTGGATCCTGCAGGTACTCCTCCAAAAGCTGTAATAAACATCACCAATAGTCTTAAAAAATATCAAATAGCTAGAAACGTCTGTCCTTAAGTCCAGTTTGGACACAGGGGAAAAAATGACAGTTTTTTGTCAAAGTGGGTCCACATGTGGGCCGCTTTATACCGAAAAATGTGTCAGGGTCAAGTGTCTTCAAATTTGTCCAACTTAGTGTCAATAAGTCAGGAACGATGATACGAACCCAACGGAACTTCCAGAATTAGATTCCGATGAGCCGATCATAATATCGCCCGTCAAGTGGAGCCGCGGGCCTATGATACGCGATTTTGTCAACGTTCTCAGAATCGAACCAAACTTGGGTCACAAGACCAGCGTATTGCGACGAGTTCGATGACGCAAGTTTTGTTTCGATCCGATGTGTGTACACGAAGTTACAACGTGTTCCAAAACAGGAAGATACGGGACGTTGTTGGCGGATACGCGTTGATTCCGGTGTGCACGCACATCCAAATCAACTTTTACAAAATTCTGCACATCCGTATCAACGGTGCGCACATTTCTGTAAAGACCGCACGTGACCAAGTCGTCCCGTTTGGCGGAGCGCACTTAGTTCCGGGGTAAAACGGGGCATTGTTTTTCCTGTTTTTGGATCGCGATTCGCGATCGCCACAGGACGCGATGCACCGAGCGGGTTGCACGGGCACCGAGAGGGTTACACAGTCTACGCGTCACAACTGACGGAACGGAAAATGGAACAACGAGAAGAGAGAACGGGTTACCTGAACAGGGCTCCGTGGAACGATAATTCTGCCGTGTCCGGGTCACTGTGCTGTGTCCGGGTCTGAGTCTGCCGTGTCCGGTCTGAGAGCTGCTGTCCCATGTCAGCCGTGTCCGGGACTAGGGCTACGCTGGGTTGAGGCAGTGAGGTTGACGCGCCACGGGGGTCGACGAGGTTGGGGCTGGGGCTGCGGGCGGCTCAGGCGAAGCGGAGATGGGCTGCTGTGGTGGTGGAGGGTCGGGCTCGAGGGTGCTGCGGGAAGAGGTGGTGATGGTGGTGGTGCTAGGCTGGGCTACGGCAGTGCTCGAGGCGGAGATGGTGAGGGGATGGTCGGCTGTGGGGGTTCGAGTCGGCGGTGGACGACCAGGAGGGATGGTGGCGAGGGGATGTTCTGTTCGGTGGTCGGGGGAGAAGATCTGGACGGGTGGAGGACGTCGGGAGGAGGAAGACGAGGGAGGTTAGGGTTCAGGCTAGGGCTTAGGACGACCGGGACGGAGCTGCGGGCGGCAAAGAGAGGAGAAAGAGAGGGTTTTTCGGCGGAGCGAGGAGTTCGAGGCGATTTTAAAGGGGGCCGGAACAGTGATGTCGGGTAGGTTTAGGATTAGGGTTTCGGTTAGGGTTTCGGGTCCGGATCGGGTTCGATTCGGATCCGACCCGACCCAATAAGGCTGGGTTTGGTTCGGTTGGGTTTAACAGCGGTTTGGTTTGGTTTATTTAAGAATAAATCGGGTTCAGTCAGGGTTTAATTAGGTTTAAATCTACATTAGTTTTTAGGGCTTTAAAAATGCTTCCAGGGTCCAATAAATTCCCGAAAAATTACCCTATTCTAGTTTTTCATTTCACACCCAAAAATATTATTTCCATAATATTTGAATATTAATTAACATCATATAAAAATCCTTTAATCACAAAATACCTTAGTTTTAATTCCAAAAAATTACAGAAAATTGTGAGAAAATATTTTTAAAAAATTCTAAAAAAATCAGGGTGATTACAATCTACCCCCCTTAAGAGCATTACGTCCGCGCAATCGAAGAATAAACTACTAAAGGATAGAATTATGGGAATTACAAGAATGCTTAGGTTATACCTGCATCTGCGAATAAGTGAGGATAACGCTGGCGCATAATATCCTTTCGTTCCCAGGTCGATTCGTCAGAGAGTGATGTTTCCAAGCTACACGAACCAGTCTAACTGTCTGTCCTCGCAATGTCTTCTCACTGATGTCGAGTATGCCAACTGTTTGTTCTTTATATCTCAAGCTAGGGCCCACTGCGATCTCAGAATGATCGACAACGTGACTTGGGTCAGTCACGTACCTTCTCAGCTGTGAGACATGGAATACATCATGCACTCCCTCTAAGGATGGAGGTAATGCAAGACGATAAGCCACCTCACCAATGCTCTCCAGAATATCAAATGGCCTGATGTACCTTGGGCTCAACTTGCCTTTGCTCCCAAATCTAATAGTACCTCGAGTGGGTGAAATCCTCAAGAATATGTGCTCTCCTTCTTTGAACTCTAGGGGACGTCTGTGTGTATCAGCCCAATGCTTCTGTCTGTCCTGAGCTGCACGAAGATGATTCTGAATTTGTTTTACCTTTTGTACTGTCTGTATTACCAACTCTGGACCCAGTATTTGACGCTCACCAATGTCACTCCAGCATATTGGCGATCTGTACTTTCTATCGTACAATGCCTAGAATGGTGCCATCTGGATGCTGGCCTGATAACTGTTATTGTAAGAGAACTCCACTAAGTGAAAATGATCTTCCCAAGATCCTCCAAAGTCTAGCATATACGATCACAGCATATCCTCCAAGATCTGAATCGTGCGCTCCGATTGACCATCTGTCTGTGGATGGTAAGTTGTGCTGAATTTGAGTCTGGTGCCAAGACTCTCTTGCATGCTTCGCCAAAAATGAGATATAAATCTTGAATCTCGATTCGATACAATACTAACCGGCACTCCATGTAATCTTACGATTTGTCGTATATACATGTCGGCTAGTACCTCTGTGGACTGTCCAACTCTAAATGGCAAGAAGTGTGCTGATTTAGTGAATCGGTCCACGATAACCCATACCGCATCTTTTCCACTGGGGCTTCTTGGAAATCCTGTGATAAAATCCATAGTGATATGTTCCCACTTCCATTCTGGTATAGGAAGCGGCTGTAACATACCTGCAGTCCTTTGATGCTCGGCTTTTACTTCCTGGCAGACTAAACATTTAGCCATAAATCGTGCGATCTCCCTCTTCATTCCATGCCACCAATAATACTGCCTCAAATCTCGGTACATCTTGGTTCCTCCCGGATGAACAGAGTACATAGAGCTATGTGCTTCAGTCATTAACTCCTGTCTCAATTCTCTATTTGGAACATACAAGCAATTTCCGTACCTCAATGTCCCGTTCTCATGTATGCGAAGTCCTGTCTGCATGCCTGCTTCTGTCTTCTCTTTAAGTCTTTGAAATCTAGCATCTGTGGGCAATTCCTCTTTAATCCTCTCCACAAGTGACGACTTAACTTTGAGATTGGCCAGCAAGCCACTCTGTCCTGGTAAAACAAACTCTATCTGGAGCTCATGTAGATATTTCAATAACTCAGGCTGTATCATCAAGAAATAAGTCGTGGGCTTCCTGCTGAGTGCGTCTGCTACGACATTCGCCTTTCCCGGGTGATACTGCAGATCTATATCAAAGTCTACCATCAACTCAAGCCACCGTCTCTATCTCATGTTGAGCTCCTTCTGAGTATATACATACTTCAGACTCTTGTGATCAGTAAAGATTTCTACCTTCTCTCCATAAAGATAGTGCCTCCAAATCTTCAGTGCAAATATAACTGCTGCTAGCTCAAGATCGTGCGTTGGGTAGTTCTTCTCATGGACCTTCAACTGTCTTGATGCATAAGCGATAACTTTGTCATGTTGCATCAAAACACATCCTAGTCCACTACCTGACGCATCACTGTAAACAACAAAACCTCCTGGCCCTGAAGGAAGAGTCAAGACAGGTGTTGTTGTTAATCTCCTCTTCAATTCTTCAAAGGCCTTTTGGCAGTCTTCTGTCCATACAAACTCCTGGTCCTTACGTGTCAACTTCGTCATAGGCTCCGCAATTCTTGAGAAATTTTCTACAAACCTCCGGTAATATCCAGCAAGTCCGAGAAAACTTCTCACTTCTGCAACTGATGTAGGTGTAGGCCAAGTTTCTATTGCAGCAACCTTCTCCGGATCAACTGAAAGTCCTTCTTCTGAGATGATATGTCCCAAGAAAGGCACCTTATCCATACAAAACTCACACTTACTGAGTTTGGCATACAACTTCTCCTGCCTCAACGTCTCTAGCACAAGTCTGAGATGCTCCTCGTGCTCTTCGTGGCTCTTGGAATATACTAGAATATCATCAATAAATACCACCACAAATTTATCCAGTTACTGATGAAATACTTTGTTCATCAAACTCATGAACACAGCTGGCACGTTGGTTAAACCAAACGGCATTACCAAGAATTCATAATGTCCATACTTGGTCCTGAAGGCTGTCTTCGGTATATCCTCCTTCCTTAATTTAATCTGGTGATAGCCGGATCTAAGATCAATCTTCGAGAATACCCTAGCACCACTCAATTGATCGAATAGATCATCAATGCGTGGTAAGGGATACCGGTTCTTAATGGTCACAGCGTTTAGTGTCCTATAGTCAATGCACAACTGTATTGTTCCATCCTTCTTCGGTACAAATAGTATGGGTGCTCCCCAAGGTGAAACACTGGGCCGAATAAAACCCTTCTCCAGAAGATCATCAACTTGTTCCTTCAATTCCACCAATTCCTTAGGTGCTAGCCGTTATACTGATGAAGTGATAGGCTCTGCTCCTAGAGTTAAGTCTATTGTGAATTCTATTTTATGATCAGGTGGTAAAACTGGAAGATCATCAGGAAATACATCCACAAACTCTGATATGACTCTTGGGTAACCTGTCTCCCCTTCTACAGATAGTACCCTAAGAGTAGGCTGAACTCCTTGCTCTACAGCTCCCCGAAGAAACTCAAATTCTGGATGTCCAGGAGGTCTAAATATAACCTTCCCAAGCCGACAATCGAGTGTCACATGGTACTGACTTAACCAGTCTATACCAAGTACAACATCATAATCCGGCATGGAAAAGATCAGAAATTGAGCTCGCATCTCTCTTCCACAGACTACTACATAACATGATCTATAGACGTCACTAACTGGGATAATTCTACCTCCCGTAAGAATTCTTTTAGTCTTCGGGAGGGGTGCGGTAGCTACTCTATGGGTGGCTACAAAGATAGCTGCTATAAATGAATGCGATGCTCCAGAATCAAATAAAGCTACAGCTGGTAATGAAGCTACTAAAATAGTACATGCGATAACCTCTCCTGCAGTAGCTTCCTCCTCAACAGCCAATGCAAATGCCTGTCCTCGTCCCTGAGCTGGACCTCTCTGCTGCCGAGTCTGCTGAAATAGTGCTGCCAGTGGTGCCAATAGTGGTCTTTGCTGATATCCTCCTAGAGCTGGTGGTCTGACTCCTCCAACTCCTGTCTGCGGTGCTCCTACTGCTGGATAAGCTGGCCTTGGTGCAGGTAAAGCTAGTCTCGGTGCTCCCTCTTTGCGTTCAGAGCAGTCCCTGGATAGATGCTGGTTGGATCGGCAAATCAGACATAGTTCCAACTTGTGTCTGCACTCTCTCTCAATGTGACCTACCTTGCCGCAGTGGTGACAAGTAGGAAGAGATATGGCCCTATGGGCTGCTCTCTCTGGTATACTCCTCTGGGATCGTTTTGCAGAATCCTCCTGTGATGTCCTGGATGGTGCTGATGTGATTGGCCGCTTCAAATTTGACTCCCTCCTAGTGACACGCTCCATGTGTCGTGCCACAGCAAGGACGTCGGTGTATGATGTAGGTGCAACAGATCCGATCAACCTCTGGAGCTCGAACTTTAGTTCGTCAAAGAACTTTTCCGCCTTCTCTTCTTCGGTAGGAATTAGAGAAGGGGCGAAGCGACTCAGGCGAATGAATTTTGCGTTGTATTCTTCCACTGACATATTGCCTTGGATAAGGCGGTTGAACTTGTCTCTGAGTTCCGACCGTGCAACAACTGGGATATACATCTCTTGGAAGAGTCTGGAGAACTCTTCCCAAGTGACTCGTTCCTGTCCGAGCCTCCTCTCTTCTGATAACCACCAATGATGTACATTTTCAGTCAACTGCATCCTGACAGCAGTCATCCATTTCTCTCTCGGTAGTTCAGCTGCTTCCAACTGGTGTTGTATGTTCGTGAGCCATTCGTGAACTTCAGTTGGCCCCTCCTTGCCAGAAAAGGTACGAGGCTTGAGCTGACGAAAATCAGTGATAGATCCCGTCGCTGGTCGCCTAGCTGGTGGGTTTGCCTGCTCCAATACGGATACTAGGCTGGTCCTCAAATACTCTGCCTCATGACGCTGAGCCTCTTGTTGAACCTGCTGTTGGGCTTACATCATGGCATAAATTATCTGAAATATCTGCTGCCCCTCCATGGCTTACCCTGGTAGGAAAACAGGCATCTGTGGAGTAAACTGTGGCGGAGGTAGGATATCATCACGCCGGAACCTTGAATTAGGCTGGCCGACTTGATCGCCTTGAGATGATTGTAATCCATTCCCTTGTGTCACTCCGTCTACATAGGTAACCACAACATCGTGTGGTGTATCCAAAGGATTCTTATCTCCGTTTCTTGGATCCATTACTCTGCAACCAAAAGATAAACTATAAGAACGCTCAGAGGAATCAATACAGGATGCAAATCAAGAAATAAATACGAGTTCGATATAGAGTTCAAAAATGGTTCAAACAATGGATGAGATCCTATAACTTATCTTATCCTTAGTGCAGGCTTGTTCGGTCCCTAAGTTGAAACCGAACGATTTAGTCGTAGACCTGCATGGGCCACCACAAAAACCATGTCACGCTCCAGTCCCAAAATACCGAGGGACTAGATACGTGGCAATGGCCAGCAGCACACACTGATGGACAAACCCAATTTAATGGATCCATCAGGGTGTACTTAAGCTGTAAAATAAGGTCTACTACAATATGTCACAACTAATCTCATCCATACAAGATAAAATATGATCCACATAAATAAGAAATGTAAATCATCAACCAGTCTCAACAAAGTGCTTCGGGGAACAACTCGATAAAAATCTGATACAATGGTTCAACAGACAAAAATATAAATATCTGAATAAAGTAAATACTGAGCATGAAACATAGATGCTCAGGAAAAGTCTTCAGCTAACACCTCATCCTCGGGTGTCGGTACAGCTCCTGCATCAGCTCCTGCTGCTGTCCCGTATACCTCGGGACAGATCTCGTCTGCAAATCCTGGAGACATAATCCGGATCCAGGTCCTCAGGGGACATAGCAAGGTACAAAATAACTCATGCCAAAATAAATGCAGTGCAATAGAAATAAGATAAATAGGGTAAGTATGTAACCATCTATGTGAAATGCAAGTGAGAGCATCACTAGTACTCAGGCTGAGCCACTACAAGCTCTGTGTCGGGGAGCCGGTAGCAGTAATAACATGTAATGTGCCTAGCTCTGCTGGAGAGTCTACAGCCTCACAATAGTAGTAGATAGATATATAAAATAGCCTGTAGCCTGTGTGTCTCTCCCCACCCAATGTAACCACACGTCTCATGTCCACACGTCTCATGTACATGTCACGCAAGATCATAGCTAATGTAACAAGTCATCTAAATCTATGAATATAATGTCTATGTCATAAAACCTGCATCCTATACAGAATTATTATGAATATCTCAGGAAGATTATGTCTCATGAATAGTGTCAAGTGTCCTGGGTTATGATGTACTTGATAAGACAAGTACGAGAATGTAAAGGGTCACGAATGTCCATCTCTAGGTGACGTTACACAACTCTGCGTACAGTGTTGGCACCCGACTATTAATCGGACGCTAAGTAAGTCACATGGTCCTAGGTTAAGCATGTACAACAATATAAATACAGTCAAAGAAATAAATAACAAGAACTGCAAGTTTTGGCAAGGTATACTTGTATGGGGTTTGAATACCAACAATTGTCCCTGTATTAGTGGATCCTGCAGGTACTCCTCCAAAAGCTGTAATAAATATCACCAACAGTCTCAGAAAATATCAAATAGCTAGAAACGCCTGTCCTTAAGTCCAGTTTGGACACAGGGACAAAAATGACAGTTTCTGGTCAAAGCGGGGTCCATATGTGGGCCGCTTTGCACTGAAAAATGTGTCAGGGTCAAAGGCCTCCAAATTTGTCCAAATTAGTGTCAACAAGTCAGGAACGATGATACGAACCCAACGGAACTTTCATAATTGGATTCCGATGAGCCGATCACAAAATCACCCGTCAAGTGGAGTCGCTGGGCCCACGATACGCGATTTTGTCAACGTTCTCAGAATCGAACCAAACTTGGGTCACAGGACCAGCATATTGCTATGAGTCCGATGATGCAAGTTTTGTTTCGATCCGACGTGTGTACACGAAGTTACGATATATTCCAGAACAGGCAGATACGGGACGTTGTCGGCGGATATGCGTTGATTCCGGTGTGCACGCACATCCAAATCAACTTCTGCGAAATCCCGCACATCCGTGAAGACCGCACGCTACCAAGTCATCCTGTTTGGCGGGGCGCACTCAGTTTCGGGATGAAATAGGACGTTATTTTTTTTGTTTTTTGATCGCGCTTCGTGATCGCCACAGGACGCGATGTACCTAGCGGGTTACACAGGCACCGAGAGGGTTACACAGTATACGCGTCACAACTGACGGAACAGAAAACGGAACAACGAGGAGAGCGAATGGGTTACCTGAACAGGGCTCCGTGGAACGATGATTCTGCCGTGTCCGGGTCACTGTGTTGTGTCCGGGTCTGAGTCTGCCGTGTTCGGTCTAAGAGCTGTTGTCCCGTGTCAGCCGTGTCCCGGGGCTAGGGCTACGCTGGGTTGAGGCGGCGAGGTTGACGCGCTTTGGGGGTCGACTAGGTCCGTGCTGGGGCTGCGGGCGGCTCAGGCGAAGCGGAGATGGGCTGCTGCGGTGGTGGAGGGTCGGGCTCGAGGGTGCTGCGGGGAGAGGTGGTGATGGTGGTGGTGCTGGGCTGGGCTAGGGCAGTGCTCGAGGCAGAGATGGTGAGGGGATGGTCGGCTATGGGGTTTGAGTCGGCGGTGGACGACCGGGAGGGATGGTGGCGAAGGGATGTTATATTCGGTGGTCGGGAGAGGAGATCTGGACGGGTGGAGGACGTCGGGAGGAGGAAGACGAGGGAGGTTAGGGTTCAGGCTAAGGCTTAGGACGACCGGGGCAGAGCTGCGGGCGGCGGAGAGAGGAGAGAGATAGGGTTTTCCGACGGAGCGAGGAGTTCGAGGCGATTTTAAAGGGGGCCGGAACAGTGATGTCGGCTAGGTTTAGGATTAGGGTTTCGGTTAGGATTTTGGGTCCGGGTCGGGTTCGATTCGGATCCGACCCGACCCGTTAAGGCTGGGTTTGGTTCGGTTGGGTTTAACAGCAGTTTGGTTTGGTTTATTTAAGAATAAACCGGGTTCAGTCAGGGTTTAATTAGGTTTAAATCTATATTAGTTTTTAGGGCTTTAAAAATGCTTCCAGAGTCCAATAAATTCTTGAAAAATTACCATATGTCTAGTTTTTCATTTCACACCCAAAAATATTATTTCCATAATATTTGAATATTAATTAACATTATTTAAAAATTCTTTAATCACAAAATACCTTAGTTTTAATTCCAAAAAAATTACAGAAAATTGTGAGAAAATATTTTTAAAATTTTTTAAATAAATCAGGGTGATTACAAATGTGTCAGAGACAAAGTTCTCTAAATTCGTCAAACTTAATGTCTACAAGTTCAGAACGATGATGCAAACCCAACAGAATATCCAGAACTGGATTCCGATGAGCCGATCACAAAATTGCCCGTCAAGTGGAGCCGTGGGGTCCACGATACGAGATTTTGTCAACATTCTCAGAATCGAACCAAACTTGGTTCACAGGACCAGCGTATTGCTACGAGTCCGATGGTATAAGTTTTGTTTCGATACGATGAGCGTATACGAAGTTACAACGAGTTTTAGAACAGGCCCGATACGGGGTATTTTTGACGGATACGTGTTGATTCCGGTGTGCACGTACATCCAAATCAACTTTTGCAAAATCTCACACATCCGTATATGCAGTTTGCACCTTTCGATGAAGTTCACACACGATGAAGTTGTCTCGTTTAGTGGGACGCACCCCATTTCGAGAAATTTTGGGTTTTAAAGACCAAGTTTTTGATCGATTTCTCCCACGAATAAAACACAGCACACAGTAAGTTAAAATAAACTAATTACAGAGTCTAAATCTTGGTTATATTGTCTAATTTATTGTTTAAACATAATCTAAAATTATTAAACAGGTTGGGAGAAAAAATGGCCGTGAACATGGGACTTCGGGACAGTTTCTGAAGTACATAATTCTGTATTTTTTTCCTGTTTTGTGTCGCATTTTGCGACTGACACAGGATACGACACTTCAAACTAGTTGCACAAAATTTTGAGAGGGTCAAGTGGTCTTCGCATAGGATTCGATAGAACTAAATTCGGATCATACACAAGGAGATACGAGAGCTAGAAGTAGGGTACCTTGATGCTGTTCGAAATTCGACAATTACGCGACGAAGTTGGCGACCGTTTTTCGGCGACGTACGGCGGTTAGCGTCGATGGCCGGTGGCCGAAGTTGAACGTCGGGGATAGGGGAGTGATTGGGAGTGGTTGATTGTGTGAGAAAAGGAAGGAGTGAGTGTTTATGTGAAGGAGAAGAGGGGGTGGGGGTAACCGCGGTTCGCGCGGGGTTCGTGGGGGTATTCTGTGAGTGTGGGCCGGGTAGCGGGCGGCGGGTTGGGTCATTGGCTAGCGGGTCCGGATTCGACCCACTGGGCGGTTGGGTCCGGTTCTGCTTGGTTTAGCCTAGTTCGGTTCAGTCTGCCCGGTTCGGTTTGGTTTATTGCTGGTTTAGTTAAAAAAGAGTTTTTAGCTATTTAAAATTAGTTTTTGAGCCCAATAAATTTCAAAAAAATTGTACAACATCTAATAATTAATTATACACCCACAAATATAATTTTCATATTAATTTAATAATTAATTTAATCTATAAAAATATTAATCCCTGAAGGACATTTTTAATAATTAATTAAAAATTATCGAAAAATTCAGAAAATTTATTTTTAATTTTTTTTTAAAAATAGGGTGTTACAATCTACCCACCTTAAAATAATTGTATCCTCGCAATTAAAAAAATAACCGATAACAGAGATGACGCGGTTGAAAGACATATTCGAAGCACGACACAAACATGGAATTATGATCAAGAAGAAATCGAAAGATGAGGGTTAAGCAAAACACCTAAAGTATTTCCGTAAATAATAAAAGTTAGGTAATTCAAGAGTAAAGAAATCTGGTTAGAGCAAGAAAAACTACAGCTTAGGAAAACTAGGTTCTCAATTATTAACAAGTTCAAAATACTAGATTTTAAGGATAAGGTCATGAACTAACAAGTACGTGCTAAAGCATTACTAGGAATAGATAGCTATGAATAACTTAAATCTTACGCACATTCGCTAATCCACGAGTCTGTGTGTCCGCCATTGTCATCGCAAAAATTTGTCCGCCTCCTTGTGGCGGTGTCCTCTGCTATTGCTGGGCTTGCTGAAAAAGTGCTGCCTGGGTTGCCAAAGGTGGCCTCAGCTGATACCCTATTGGAGCTGGTGGTATGACTCCTTTAACTCCCGTCTGTGGTGCTTCCAATGCTGGATAGGCTGGTCTCGGTGCTGGTAAGGCTTGTCGGTTTACCATTGTTGCTCCTTCTTGACGCTCAAGGCATTCCTTGCTAAATGTTGGTTGGATCCGTAAATTAAACATAATCCCATTTTGTGTCTGCACTCGTTCTTAATATGGCCTCGTTTGCGGCAATATCAACAGATAGGCAGTGCCTGCAGAGATGCTCTGGGTGGTTGGTGCATGTGAGATCTTTTTACAGCTTCTTTGTTTGGTGCTCTGGCTGGTGCTGATGTGAAAGGTCGCTTTAGGCTGGACTCTCTCCTAGTGACGCGCTCCATGCATCGTGTTTCAACAAGGACGTCCGAGTAAGAACTAGGTGCAACAGAGCCAATCAGTCTCTGTAGCTCAAAGTTTAGTCCATCGAAGAACTTTTTAGCCTTCTCATCTTCTGTCGGGATCAGGGTAGGGACGAAGTGACTCAGACGAATGAACTCCGCATTGTATTCTTTCACTGTCATATTGTCTTGAGTGAGGTGATTGAACTTGTCCCGAAGTTCTGATCGAGCAATAGATGGGATGTACATCTCCTGAAAGAGTCTAGAGAACTCTTTCCAAGTGACTCGGTCTGGTCCGAGCCGTGTCTCCTCAGATAGCCACCAGTGATGTGCATTGTCTGTCAACTGCATTCGGACGGCAGTCATCTAACGCTCCCTTGGAAGCTCAGCTACTTCTAATTGGTGTTGAGTGTTTGTGAGCCACTCATGAACTTCAGTGGACTGCTCCTTGCCAGAAAATGTGCGGGGCTTCAGTTGGCAAAAATCGGTGATAGATCCCGTCGATGGCTGTCGAGCTGGTAGGTTCGCCTGCTCTAGTACGATTACTAGACTGTTCCTTAAGTTTTCCACCTCATGACGCAGAGCCTCTTGTTGAATCTGTTGTTGGGCTTGCATCATTGCATAGAATATTTGAAACATCTGTTGCTCGTCCACAGCTTGCCCTTGTGGGAATACGGGCCTTGTTGGAGTAAGATGTGGCAGAAAGTCATCTTGCTGGTTTTTTGAGGTATGCTAATTTGCTTGATTTCTTGGTTGTGCTGATTGACCTCCACCTACTGGTGTTACTTCATCTTTGTAGGTTACCACAGCACCTCGTGGTGATCCTGCGGGAGTCTCATTGCTTGCTGGTGGATCTATTACTCTGCATCCAAAATAAACTATAAGAGGCACACAAAGCAATCAAGACAGGATGCAAGTCAATAAACTAATTCAAATCCGATATAGAAATCAAGAAAGATTCAAGCAAGTGGATGAGATCCTATAACTTATCTTATCCATATCGCAGGCTTGCTCGGTCCCTTAGTTGAAATCAAAATAATTTTAGTCGTTGACCTGCATAGGCCACCACAAAAACTATGTCACGCCCCAGTCCCAAAATACCGAGGGACTGGACACGTGGCAATGGCCAACAGCACATACCGATGGACAAATCCAATTTAATGGACCCATCAGGGTGTGCTTAAGCTGTAAAATAACTATAAAGGTCTATGATACTAATCTCATCCACAGAAATAAATATAATCAAGATGAAATATAAAGCAACATTAAGTCTCAATAAAATATATCTTGGAGAACAACCCGATAATGAGTTTGATACATCAATTCAATAAACAGGAAATAACAGAAATAACTGAGTATAGATAAAGCAGATACTCATGAGAAATTCTTGGCGATCACCTCGTCCTCTGGTGATGGTACTGCTCCAACGTCAGCTCATGTTCCATATACCTCAGGGTAGATCTCCTCTGCTGTACCTAGGGACATAATCCGGATCCAGGTCCTCAGGGGACATAACAAGGTACAAGAATAACTCAAGCCAGAATAAATACAGTACAATAATAAATAAAACAATAACAAGAGGGTAAACTATGTAACCAGCTATGTGATATGCAAGTGAGAGCATCACTAAAACTCAGGCTGAGACAACTACAAGCTCTATATCGGGGAGCTGGTAGCAGTGATATCATATAGGAGCCTAGCTCGGCGTGGCAACGGCACCGTAATAATATAATCAACCTGTAGCCTGTGTGTCTCTCCCCACCCAATGTAATCACACGTCTCATGTCCATGACGTCTCATGTCCATGTAACGCAAGATCAAGACCTCTAACTGATGCAGCAAGTCATAATGATAGCTATGTATATGTAATATCTATGTCACGAATCCTGTAGCCTATACAGAATCACCATGAATATCTCAGGAAGATTCTATCTTATGAATAGTGTCAAGTGTCCTATGGCATGACGTACTTGATAATGCAAGTACGAATATATATATAGGGTCGCGATATCAGTCTCTAGTGACGTTACACGACTCCGCGTACGGCGTCGACACCCGAATATTATTCGGACATTAAGCAACGTCTCACGATCCTGGATTGACTATGTACATCAAAGAAGTATATATATATATATATATATATATATATATATATATATATATAAGCAACTCAAGAAACAATATCAGATAACTACTGCAAGTTTGGCAAGGTACACTTGCCTGGGATTTGAATTCCAGCAGTTGCTTTGGTGTCCGAGGGATCTTCAAGTACTCCTCCGGTTGCTGAAATAAATATTACCATCATGTTCAGAAGATATCAAATAGCTAGAATTGCCTGTCCATAAGTTCAATTTGAACACAGGGGCAAAAATGACAGTTTTTGGTCAAAGCGGGATCAATATGTGGCCTACTTCGCACCAAAAAATGTGTCAAAGATAAAGTTTTTTAAATTTGTCAAACTTAATGTCTATAAGTCTAGAACGATGATATGAACCCAACGAAATATCCAGAACTGGATTCCGATGAGCCGATCATAAAATTGCCCGTCAAGTTGAGCCGTGGGGCCTACGATACGAGATTTTGTCAACGTTCTAAGAATCGAACCAAACTTGGTTCACAGGACCAGCGTATTTCTACGAGTCCGATGGTGTAAGTTTCGTTTTGATACGACGAGCATACACGAAGTTACAACGAGTTTCAGAACAGGCCCGATACGGGATATTTTTTACGGATACGCATTGATTCCGGTGTGCACGCACATCCAAATCAACTTTCGCAAAATCTCACATGTCCATATTGACAGTGCGCACCTTTCGGTGAAGTTCGTACATGACCAAGTTATCTCGTTTAGCAGAACGCACCCTATTTCGAGAAATTTTAGGTTTTAAAGACCAAGTTTTTGGTCGATTTCTCCCTTGAATAAAATACAGCACACTGCAAATTAAAATAAACTAATTATAGAGTCTAAATCTTGGTTATGTTGTCTAATTTACTGTTTAAACAGAATCTAAAATTATTAAACAGGTTGGGAGAAAAATGGCCGTGAACATGGGACTTCGGGACAGTTTTTAAAGTACATAATTCTGTGTTTTTTTCCTGTTTTGAGTCACATTTTGCAACTAACACATGACACGACACTCCGAACTAGTTGCATAAAATTTTAAGAGGGTCAAGTGGCCTTCGCATAGGATTCGACATAACTAAATTTGGATCAATACACAAGGAGATACGAGAGCTAGAAGTAGGGTACCTTGATGTTGTTCAAAATTGGACAATTATGCGACAAAGTTGGCGACCATTTTTCGGCGACGTACGACGGCTAGTGTCGGTGGGCAGTGGGCGGAGTTGAACGTCGGGGATAGGGGAGTGAGGGGGAGTGGTTGGTTGTGTGAGAAAAGGAAGGAGTGAGTGTTTATGTGAATGAGAATATGGGGGTAACCGCGGTTCGCGCGGGGTTCGTGGGGGTATTCTATGAGTGGGGGGCGGGTAGCGTGTTGCGGGCGGCGGGTCCGGTCATTGGCTAGAGGGTCCGAATCCGACCCGCTGGGCGGTTGGGTTCGGTTTAGCCTGGTTCGCTTCAGTCTGCCCGGTTCGGTTTGGTTTATTGCTGGTTTAGTTAAAAAAAAGAATTTTTAGCTATTTAAAATTAGTTTTTGAGCCCAATAAATTCCAAAAAAATTCACAATATCCAATAATTAATTATACACCAAAAAATATAATTTTCATAATATTTTAATAATTAATTTAATCCATAAAAAAATATTAATCCCTGAAGGACATTTTTAATAATTAAATAAAAATTAACGAAAAATTCAAAAAATTTATTTTTAAAATTTAAAAAAAAAAGGTGTTACATGCAGCAACCTTCCCTTAGGGTTAGGGTTAAGGTTAGGGGGAGCTTAAGGGAGAGGAGGAAGGAGGGAGATAAAAATAAAGAAGAAGAAAGAGAGAAAAGCCATAAATATACTAAGAGTGGAGAAAATAGGGTTTAGTCATGGGTTCACCAAAAATAAACCGAACCAAGTATCCATTCTACGTTGGCACGACCCGTACCCAAAAAATTGAGCATGAGTCGTGGGTACGTCCAGCCTACGCCGCAGCATCGGCGGTAGAACGCTGTCTAGGTCAACTATCTAGCTAACAATCTCACGCAATCAATATATAAATCTGTCAAGATCTCAACTCTAAACGGAGGAGCAATATCATAATGATAAACACAATGTACTCAATCACGAGTCTAAGCACGATAAGATAACAAAGAAGTCTAACACTATAAAGTCTAACAAACAACAACTACTACAACAACCACAGCATCAATAATAATAATACAGCATCCAAAATTATATACAATACAAGGTCTCAAATCCAAAACCGGAGACAAATCCGGTACCAAAGGCTAATAAAAACAATAATAAGGTCCTAGTGATCCCGGCTACCAACCCAGAAATTATCCCTAAACTAGAGGGTCCCTGTCTGCACCATCGACAGGCTCAGGTCCATAACATGTTGGACACCACTCCTCCGGATACTCTAAAAAAAATATGTCCAGTCAGGACTAGAGCAAGTACATCTCTAACAGCAGTTCCAGTTAAATGATAAAAGCTATAAAACAGTTGTAGCAAGTAGCAAGGTGAAGAAAATAGAGTATAAACAAGGAAATATACATATTACTGGTGCATAAAGGTAAAGATGCATGAATATCAGAAGCAAGATAGTAATAACTATAAGATACAAGAAATCTAAACTAAGAGTAAGTCTGTGCACAAGAACGTGTAGTGAGTCCAGCATGAAATACATGTAGTGAGTCAAGTCTAGAAACTATAAGTGAGTCCAGCAAGAAATGCAAGAGAGTCCAGACTATAAAGAATGAACTCGGTGTCTTTAAAATATCTGTTTCGACATGTAAATGGCTAGGGGTAAGTACGGCTCACCGCGCACTGGGTGCGCGACTGCTATCATTCTAGATTATACCAGAGGAGGTGATTCCTGATGATTCCAGATGGGAATATTTACATGTCTACTCGAGTATTTCCCTGCCCAAACTAGTACAAGTGAATCCAAGACCCGACACATAAATCAAGATGAGTCCAGCCTGAAACATGAGTGATGCCTGTAGGTGATGCCAGTAGTGATTCCAGAATAGAGGCCAGAAACATGAAATATATGTGTCACAAGTAAATGAATCCAGAAATACTAGTCCGTGTCCCGTGTTGTGCCAGAAAAATTAGATGATACTATACTAGAAGCTGAATCATAATAATCATCAGATAATAAAAACTATCAGAGAATGTACTCGCCTGACGTCGTAAGCAACTGGCGATCCGAACTGGTGTCGCAAGGACCTATTGTAAAAAATAAGATTAAACAGGTTTCTAATGAGTTAAACAGATATAAAATAACTAAAAATAGGCTTCTAGGGTTGTTCTAGGTCAAATGGGTCAAACCGGTAAAATCTGGATCAAAAAGTCAACCCGGGGTCCAAAAAGTCAACTCTAGGTCAAAACTAGGTAAAATGTTGACTTTGGCGGTCAACCGGGTCAACTACGGTCAACTCTAGGGCAAACTAGGGTGACCCTAAAATTTTAGGTCAAAACTAGGTCATTAAGCTAATAAACCCTCAAACTCGCCTCATTGAGATACCGAGATACCCTCGGTATCCGATACCTCACCCTACGCTATACGTCCCACCTAAACCCGCTAAAACCTATGCTAGCACGCGTAAATATATACACATATACATAAAAACCTATCTTTAAACTCAAACCTAGGCAATTGTTCTAAAACCCCGCTCGAAACTCAATACCTTGGATATCTCAAGGTATTGAGATACCTTGATATCTCAATGTATTGAGATACCCTCCAATACCTCACTAACTACCCTTCTAGTTAGCTATATATGGGTATACATATACTTCTAGTTAATAATCTAGGCTAGAAAATATATATCTAACATATATATATACATACCTATGTATCTATATATATATCTATTCACACATTCACACATATACCCATATATATACCCAAACTCACACATATATATAGCTATATATATATGCATCTAGCTAGCTATATGTATATATATCTATACATATAGATATAGATATCTAATTACCTATCTATCTATCTATCTAGTTATATATATATATATATATATATATATATATATATATATATATATATATATATCTATCTATCTAGTTATCCATATAACTATCAATCTAACTATCTATTAATCTATCTATGTATGTACCTATCTATCTATCTAATATATCTAGGTATCTATCTATCTATCTATGTCTATCTATCTATTTATCTATTTATCTATTTACCTATCTATAGATATCTATCTATTTATATCTATTAAGTTATCTATCTATCTAACTATCTATCTAATATCTAACTATCTATCTAATATCTATCTATCTAACTATCTATTTGTCTAGTATCTATCTATCTATCTATCTATCTATCTATCTATCTATCTATCTATCTATCTATCTATCTATCCATCTATCTATCAATCTATCTATTTATATAGATATCCCTCTCTCCCTCTCTAAGCTTGCCGCGAACATCTGCTGCTGCTGCTGCATTTACTGCTGCTGTGCTGCTGCTTTTACTGCTGCTGTGCACAGCAGCTGCTGCACCTGCTGCTGTGGGCAGCTGTCCCCCCCCCCCCTCGCTCGCTGCACGCCTCGCTCGCCTCGCTGCACCTCACACATAAACACAATCACACACACAAACACACACACATATATACATATATATATATATATATATATATATACAACTAGATATATATATATATACACACACTTATATATATAATCTAACACACACACACTAACATATATATATACACACACACATATACACTCACATAAACACTTATGAACACACACACTTATATGCACAAACACACACACACACACACACACACACACACACACACACACACACACACACACACACACACACATATATATATATATATATATATATATATATATATATATATATATATATATATATACTCACTCACACACACACACTCTCACACACCCTCACACACTCACTCTCACACACACTAACACACACTCTCACAAACACACTACCACACACACAAATATAAATCACACATACACAGAGACACACACACATACATATATATATATATATATATATATATATATATATATATATATATATATATATATATATATATATAAACATATATAGACACTCTAACACTCAACACACACAACACACAACACAACACTCACAACACTCACCAACATACACACCACCACCCCTACGCATACAAATACCTAAATATATATAAAATATAACCCGAGAATTCTAGCACACACTCCCCGAAGCTAATCCAACGCGCGCACAAGTCCAAAACTAGAAAACCAAGTCGAAATGACCGTTCGGTCATTTCGACGAACACGCGGCATGCGTTTCAGAAAACCTCCTGAAACGCACACCAAACCAACTCAAAATTGGCCCAAAATTTACCCACGGGTTCTAAACGATGTCTAGATCCTAAAAAAAATGCTATCCCATCGATTCTAGGCCCGTGACAAAAATGCGCATGCACTTAGAATCGACAACGACGAAAACCCCAAAAATGCCCGAAACGCCCGTTTCTCTGCGACACAACTTTACGTGTCCGAACGGAGACACGCACTAACCCTCAAGACACTCGATAACATCTACCTAGGTCCATCTAACCTAGGTCATCACCAAAAATTGGGTCAATCTCGGATTTCACCCGAAATTGACACAAAATCTAGTGTCAAAGTCTCCAAACTCAACTAAACTAGCTCCAACTTCCTCCCACGGGTAGGCTTAGGATCTAGAAAGGTTCTAAACTACTAATTACACTTCATAAGAGTAATTAGCAAGAGAAAAGTTAGGGTTTACCTCTTGGGAGTTGGAATCCCAAGGCCAAAGTCTCCAAAACTCTCCAAATCCACCACAACAAGCTTCCAAGCTTCCAATCCAATCTCCAACACCAAATCTAAGCTCTACCCACCTAGGTTAGGGAAAAATATAGGGTTAGGGTTCACACAAAAGTAAGAAATGAAAGAAGGAAGAGAAGAAAAAAGGAGAAAACTTACTTGGGAAAAAAAAAAGGAAGAAGAAGAAGTAGTGGAGAAGACGAAGAAGAAGAAGAAGAAGAAGAAGAAGAAGTGAAGAAGAAGAAGAGGGGGGTGGCTATGTGTGCTGCGGGTCTGGGAATAATAGGGCCGGCCACACCATAAAGAAGGGTTTACAAAGTCTCCAAATGCCCAAAATGCCCTCCTCTCACTTGGGTTTGGGTTCGGGGTTCCAAAAGCACTAAAACTAACTCCCAATCTCTCCAACTAACCCACTAAAAATATAACAAATATTTCTAAACCCAAAAATAAGTCTCACAAGGGTGTGGGTTAGGTCGGACATGGGTCCACTAGGGTCTGACATGGGCCCAGGCTAGCCAAAACCCTAAAACAATCAATAAAAAATAATACAACCACTAATTAAATATAAATACAATTATTTATAATAAATACACAATTAACTAAATAAAAAATAAAAAAATACCCGGCTCTGGAAATGGGGTGGTGACATACGTGATGGTCCTAAACCGGGTCTATGGAAATGACAATGGGTATTCTACTGGTCTCGTGTAGTCTCTCTCAAAAATAGGAACAATAAAACAATAATAAAATGACATGAACCTATATATAAAATACAGTAGGAATGCATTATCAGAAAAATTTAAAATTCTAGAAATACAAAAAATACCAAATCTGGGATCATGTATGACAGATTTGTGCATGGTGGCTTATGTGTATAGATTGACGCATGGTGGCTTATACGCATGGATTAGCCCAAGGTGGCTTATGCGCATGGATTGGCATATGGTGGCCTAAGCACATGAAGGTCACTGCACTATACAGGACTTGACACATGGCTAAAATTAGAAGTAGAACCAATCCGAACCAATATAGCAAGGTATATCTAAACTTGGTTCCTTTGATTACTTAACTTGGTTGCTATGATTGCGCAGGTTAGGTCCTATGGCATGGTTGTTGACCAGTGGATAGAAACTAGCTAATCTAGTCACATATGCTTTAGGAAGAACTGTTGATCAAGGTCGAATCTTTCAGTGGTGAAAGTCTTGATGGCAAGCAAGGGTCAAGCAGAGGATCTGGGAATTGAGATAATGGTTCTGAACTTCGAGAAGTTACAATCAAAGGAGTGTGTGTAGCAACGTACCAGTGATTACCAAGGACCTGTTCTCAGGAAGTCTGTTGCAGACTTAAAGGTGAACATCCATGTTTGCCAAATGATGATATCTTGGCAGGAGACATACTTTGATACAAGGCATTCAGATTTAAATGGATGTTCAAGCTTCTGCTTGTGACTGAAGTCTTATTGTAAGAGTTGTGGGACCCTAGACAAGGATATGTACTTCGTACTGCTAAATGCCTAGTCTAGGCTTTATCTCCAAATGTGGGGGTAAGGAGGTGGAGAAGTATAAGGTCTGTGCACAAACAAATATCACCAATTTTTTTTCAAACGGGTAAATTGAAGTACAGATCTTCTGAAGTTGGTTCACTCAGATATCTGTGACTTCAAGCAATTCTCCACAAAGGCCACAAGAAAGTACTTCATTACTTTCATCGATAACTACTCAAAGTACGCATTCGTTCATATGCTCTAGTTAAAAGACGAATAATTCGAAAAATTTAAGAAGTTCAGGGTTGAGGCTGAACTTCAAATGGGACAACAACTCAAGAGACTCAGAAGTGATCTAGGTAGAGAGTATAGGTCTATTGAATTCACATCATTCTACAAAGAAAATAGAATTGTCAATGAGACAACTGCTCCATATTCTTTTCAATCAAATGTAGTAGCTGAAAGGAAGAACATGATGTTGACAGGGATGATGGACTCAATACTGTTGACTATGGGTCTTCTAAATTAGAGGAGTAAGATCATTAATGGATTAGTGTTTTAATTTAATTTTTTGGGATAAGATTTTTAAATTTTATAAATATGCATTGATTGGATTTCAATTAGAGGATTGAATATTAATTTTTTTAGTATTTAGTTATTAACTTAAAATTTTGGAGGAGATTGTGATAAGAATGGAATTTGATTTTATATTTAATTTTTTAGAAATATGATATTTATAGAATTTTGAAAATTTTGTGAAATAAGAATATGGATTTACTTCATGATTATATGGTTTGATGAATTTAAATTATGATGGTAAAAAAAAAACTATTGAGGATTTTAAATTTTGAGGACAATTATTTTTAAGGTGGGTAGACTTGTAACCTCAGTATCCTGAAATTCTTACTTAAATGTTGTTATTAGGTTAATTTTTGGCTATTGAAATTTTTTCATAATTTTTGGTTAATTAAAATCTAGTAACAATAAAAAAGTTTAGGGCTTTCAAGAATTTATTATAGTGTCAAACATAATTAAAAATATTTTAAACTTTTATTTTGGGTTCTAAATAATTAAATATATTTTTAAGAATTTTTTGAATAGTTTAATATTTATTGGGAGTTATTTAGTCTAACAACTAATTTTTTAGAACTTCTAGAATTTATTGTGTAAGACCAGGAATATAGAATGGACCCACATAATTTTTTTACTGTTTATAATATTATTATATATTTTCTAAAATTATTTTAGAATTTTTAGAATAATTTTAATATTTATTTTTATTTAAATATATAAAACTAATTTTTAGAGCTTCTCCTAATTCTAGTAGTAAATCTATGAATATAAAATTATCTCAAGTATTTTTTTTAGGGTTTTTGGGATCAAAATATATTTTTTGTAATTTTTTCAAATTTTTATGATTATTTTTAATGTTTATTTTGAGTTATTTAGATTTAAAATAACTTAAATAATATTTTGATAAAGACAAATCAAAAACAAATAATATAAACAAAATCATCCAATCAGATTCTGACATGTGTCAGCCTATAATTTTTTATTCAGCCGCATGTATATATATATATATATATATATATATATATATATATATATTATATATATATTAATAATAATAACCTTAATTATCCCATTATTTTAGAGAGAGAGAAATTTGAGGGGAATTGTCATCTAGGATTTTCTTTATTTTCCAGAAGCCATTACTCATAACTCCAGACTCCAAACGTGGTCCAGTTTCTTGCGTTAGAATCGTATTGAGGTTAGATTTCTGAATATATAATTTTTTTTTACAAAATTCTGAATATTAAATTCTTGAAAATTCGTAGAGCACAGCATGTCCGAAAATAGATGCATCTCGGTATTTTTGCGATTTCGGGAGAACCAGAAATCAGAATCACTAACAGTTTGAAGTTTTGGAAATATAATATCGAGGTAATTGATATATGTTTTTCTCAGAATTTAATATGAAATATTTCTATGCTGTTAATTTCTGTAGAACTTCTAGGTTAACATCAACCACCGTTGCACAATGCGATTTTAGGTATGTGCAATAATTTTCAAACGAATTTGAATTTGGCCATAAATTCTAGCATATTTTTGATGCTGAAATCTACAGGAAACCATGCATGAAAGTCGAGGTTGCATCGGTTGACTTTTTTGGTTAACAGATCGCCTCGATTTGCGTGCCATGAGTCTGGAATTGGTAAAATTTAGTTTTTTGGACAAAATTTAGAAATTAACCTAAAAATCAGAATAATAAGATTAAAATAGAATTTTAGAGTAATTATTCCAGAATTAAATAAATTATCTTTTGATATGGTAAATTTGTAATACATAGGCTATTTGGACTGTGACTTGGATTCTGATTCATACCAGCTAAGGACCCCAAGCGAGTACATTTTTTGATAGTTTTTTGTTTATGATATCCTCTATGTTCATTATATTTAGTGTAAATATCCATATTTCTTGACACGATAGTTACACGGATTGGTATATCCGAATCTCGTCATGAGATGTTATTCCTTGTATATGGTGTATCTTGTGCAAGTCTTATTTCATTGATTATCTTGTACATGTACAAACACTGATTCTCGAAAAGACTAGCTATCTTCTTGGGGAATTTCGTGCCATAGTATACCATGGTTGGATCTACTATACCAGTCAGGGGTAAAAAGTATTTTAGTGTAGATATGTGATCATACCCTTCATGTACAAGTCTTGTTTTCATGTTAGTATTGGTCATACACTGCACGTATGACTAATCATGCCATTATTTATGTACAAGTTCCCAAGCCAATCACATGTTAAAGCTAGTACTCACACACTTAGTCATTAGTATTCTTGTTCATTATCATATTGTTCATTCTTGTATTTATTTTCAGTATTTTCTTTATTGTATATCTCTTGTACATGTATATGCATCTTGTATATTTACATCTATTTACTACTATATAGTTTATATCATTGATTTAGAACTGCTGTTAGAGATGTACTTCGTTCCATCCTGACTGAAAATATTTTTTCAGACTGTGACTTAGAGGACTGGTGTCCGACATTTTATGGGCCACAGGGAGAGTAGCTGCAGCCTTGGATCTTGTAGTTCAATTGTGATTCTGGGAGGTCTAGCCGGGATCACTAGTTATTCAGTTTTTTTTTTAGTAGATATGGTACCGGATTTGTTTTCGGCATACTTGGAGATTTGAATGTTATTGTTTGCAGGTTAGACTATTTTTGTTGTTTAGCTTTGTCTTGTATTTCGTTTATTTTCTCCGATATCTTATTGTGCTTTAGTTTATGTGATTGAGTATTTACATATTATATTATGATATATGTATCTCCTTATGGAGTTGGATATTCGTGTGAGAATGATTAGATAGTATTGTGACCTAGACAATGTTCTACTACCGATGCTGCAGCGTAGGCTGGACGTACCCACGTACTCGTGCCCCAAATTTTGGGTACGGGTCGTGACAATAGGTCTATTGAATTCGTATCATTCTGCAAAGAAAATAGAATTGTCAATGAGACAACTGCTCCATATTCTTCTCAATCAAATGTAGTAGCTAAAAGGAAGAACATGACATTGACATGGATGATGGACTCAATACTGTTGACTACGGGTCTTCTAAACTACTTCTGGGAAGAAGCTACGCTGACGGCTACGTTTATTCTTAATAGAGTGCCATATACAACTTTCGATGTCACTCCTCAGAAACTCTGGTTCAGAGTCAGAACAAACTTGAATATCATTCAAGTGTAGGGGTGTCTGGCGTCTATGAAGCTTCCGAAATTAAAAATTCAGAAGCTGGAATCAAGGACTACGAAGACAATCTTTCAGTGTGATGTTGAGAAGAGTAGTGCTCAAAGATTTCTTGATATCGAATTAAATCATATCATTGAATCTCAATACATGTTGGTCCATGAGTCTAAACTAAACTAGTTAGGTCCATTAACACAAGTCCAAAATAAATAAATAATATTTAACAATAATTAAATAATACAATAAATAATTATTTAACATGCACAATATTTAATTAATTATGAAATAACTAAAATACCCTTTTCTAGAAAATGTGGTTGTGACAACACTTGTCCGTCTCGCCGATCCTGCGATAACTTTAACTAGATAACTTATCAAACTCCTGCTGTCACATCCTGGAAATTACTTCAGGCCGTATCGAGATATCACCAACTCGCAGACTATCTTTAAACCTGAATGACAATAGTTATGACCGTTGTCCATGAATCTATTATATTTGTCTTCATCCAAGACTTATTGTCTTCCCATCATTTGATAAATAATCAGCTTGTGAATAGCAGCTACGACAATCATCATCATGATCTATGATACTCTCATCGAGGTGCCAAAGAACTCAATCTCCTATTATCTGAGAAAACACCTAGGCAGATAGCCTTGTCGTGAACTCAACTGTTATATCTACTTTCATCTTCATTGACTTAAAGATCTGATAAGCATCTGATTGGTTTAGCTCCTTCAGGCAGATTGACCAACACCCAAGTGTTGTTGAAGGTTATTTTGTCATACTCATTATTTATAGCCTCCCTCCTGAAGACAACATCTCTGATCTTCATCGCCTCATCATAGGTAAGCGGAACTGCTTCCACATAATAGGTGACAAAATCTTCTTCGAAGTCTTCACTCTCCTCACTCGCTTAGATACCGGCTCTGCGAGTTCTAGTTTGATCGTTATTGTTGGGATGATAACTTCTTCTTGGACTATATCTTCGTTGGAAGCTTTATCCTCCTGTACACCCACACTATTTTTTAAAATATTCGCGATAACAATATTCTTGTGTCTTACAAATTTATCTACGAGGAGTTCTACGTCTGAAGGGAGTTAGGTTAGAACATATGACTGGGTATTATAGGTTGGTAATGTGTTAAAGTAGGCTGTGTAGTGCAGTGTATCAGTGAACTTAATAGATATAGTATCAATGTAACACCAGCTCGGGTAGGGGTCTAATCTTAGTTTCAGTTGGTGTATACAGGTCAGGTATCAGAAGGTGGATTGGATGGGGTTTTGACCAACAACAATATTGTCAGTAGCTGCAAACAGAAAATGGAGAAAATAACAGAGTGTTAGAACTGTGATGAGTGAGTTCTATGATTAGTGTGGATTTTGGGGTTAGTATACTAGTGTAGGTAAAGTTGATATCAGTGAGGGCTAAGTATCTGGGTAAGTGTTATGAGTATTGGTGAGGGTATACACTGCAGTGAGTATTAGTTAGAGTTATGATACTAGTATAGTGATATTGATACTAAGGTATCCCAACACCTAGTATAGGCTAGTATGACTTGTATCTTGTAGGTATGAACCTCAAAACTCAAGTATAGGCTAGTACAACCTAAAAATGACCTAGAAAGCATATTTTAGCATATTTATCACCTTATTACACTCAAATGACATGATATTCCTATATAGGGTTGTGTGACACCAGCTTGGATACCGAGATATACTATTTGCTCAGGACAACATGTGAGTATATTTCTCTGTTAGTTTTTATTTCATGTTAGTGTATATATCACATATTCTAGAACTGTATACTTGGTTCCGACACAGTGGTTTCACGGACTGGTAGTATATGGATTCTGTTAGAAGATGTTATTATCCATTACCATTTTCAGCGGATACTCCTTTATATGTATTTTATCGTGTGTATAGAATATTGATTTAGTGTACTTCATGTTCACACACTACTCGTATTCAGTGTGTCCATATTCATGTTCATAATGTATCGTGATTGGATCCATAAGTCTTGGTTGGGGATGGGAGAATATGAGTTGGTTATGTGATCAAGCCCAAGGGTATCCTTGTATTTGTCGATTACATATCACACGTGTAATCGAGTTACCATATTGTATTCGTGTTCAACCCAAACCGATCATATAATAAACTCTTATTCCATGGCACATTGGTTAGCTTTATCTATTTTTTTATTGTAGTTATACTATTGCATGTTCTTTATTCCAATATATACATGTTCACACTAGTTCATTACTTTTTGATGTTTAGTTATCTTGTATTCTTTTCTATTATCTGTTGTACATGTTCGATTATGTATTTAAAACTGCTTTCAGAGGTATGTACTTCGCTCCAATCCTGACTGGATATATTTTCTAGATGATTGACTCGTAGACCAATGTCCCACGTACTACGGACCGTAGGACGACGTACCATTAGAGGATACTCCTTTAGAGTAGGAGGACCTAGTACCAGAGGCTGAGGAGGCTTAGACTTATTGTTTAGACTTATATTAGACTTTATTGAGGTTATTGGCGTATATATATATATATATATATATTATTTCGGACTTGTGGATTTATTGTGACTATTTTCCTTCGTTATTCCATATCGTGCTTTATCTTCCTTAGTTTGATATATGATTGAGTATAGTTTATCATTATCATATACCATATTATTCCTCCGTTTGGAATTAAGATGATATTGACAAGTACCATGTATATATTGTATGAGATATTTAGATAGTATAGTTGACCCAAACAACGTTCTACCGCTGATGTTGCTGTGTAGGCTGAACGTTGTTCACTATTCGTGCCCTTATTCCGGGTGCGGATCGTAATATTTTATAATTAAATTAATAATATGACAAGCACATCTAACATAAAAAAGTCTACATTCTAGTATAGGCAAAAATTATGTTCTTAAAACTTTAAAGCAAGAAGTATTATTCCTAGCATTATCAAAAGAAATTAAAAAACTTTATTGAGAATATCATATTCACGTAAAAATTGCATAATAGCGCCGCTGATTACAGCGACCGTATGTAAAAAATTTAAAGGCCGTAAACGAATAATGCATTTTTGCAAAATCTATTTTGGGTCTAAATAATGTACCGTGATACAAATATAAGCATAATTTTGTTTAGTAGTCTATATATCAGAAGTTAGAGCAAATTAACTAATATTTACAAAATTTTATTTTAAAACAGTCTTTTATTTTTCAAATATTTTTATAGCCTCTGCTCTAGTACTAGATCTAGAAACTTTAGTAAAATAAGGATTAAGAGTACTACTTGCATAATCATAATATCAATCACTCTCACCAAATGTAAAAAGTTGTTCAACATAAAAATATATTTTGTTAAATCAGTTTTGTTACGAGCATCAGAATAAGTAAAGTTACCAATAGAAGACCCTTGAGGACCGCTTCTTATCTGTGTTTGCCTAGTCTGCATTGTGTCCTTGCCATAACAACTTTCATAGTGTCTTCTTAAAGTGCCCGTGCCATCATTTTCTTTTGTAAGTTTGCTTACATTTCTTGCATTATGTACCTTTAGTTGTTGGTTTTTGATCTTTTGGATCTAAAACTGGTGCGCCCTCACTATTAGTGACATATTTTTTCAAAATAATTCCATAAAAATAATTTTTTTTTCTATTTGCAACAATAGCATGCATACTTCTAAATTCAGGAGGTGACATTTGTGTCTGTTGCACAGAATCATGAATATGTTGTTCTTTAACATAATACTCAAATTTATGTGCCGAATCACCCTAATAAGGTTGGTTAGAACCAGTACCATCCATATTAAAAAATTTTTTTGAATGAAATAAGAGGAGATGAATTTAGTTTTCTACCGAAAGAAGAGAGGAAATAAAAATCCCGAATCAGAAAAAAGAATAAGAAAACTTGTTTGTAATATTAAATTTACTTGAAATGTCAACTTGAAGCCTCCAAAAAAATTTCCACAAGTTGAAGTCCCATGAACACTGTAGTTTAGTCTCTAGAAAGTTGCACTCCAAAATTCAGAAAGTTGTTATTTCAATCTTCAGAAATTGCTTTGCTCCTAAATTTTGAAAGAGAAAAAAATATTGTTGTATTTAATTTTCATGAATTATGGACTATTTATAGGAATTGTTTGGTGCAAAATGACCCCCTATATCTTTAAAATATAGTTGTTGTAAGGATATTTGGATCATTTTCAAAAAATGATAAAAATATCCCTAAACGGCCAAAAAACAGCCACAAAATGGCCGGTCTGTTCGGGTTTCAACAGTTAAAATCGAACCCGCACCTTTGAACAACCGGGCCGGACCGGACCGGGCTTACGGGTCGATTTTACCGACCCAGTCCGAACACGCTGAGGGGGTGGGCCGAGCCTGTCCGAGTCGTTGACCGGGTCCTGGCCGACCTAGTCCGACGTTGACCGGGCCGGTCCCAAACCGCCCGGCCCATTATAGACCTTAAGTCTAAAGTATATATTAACCAATAACTTAAAAGAGTCTTTTCATAATACTGATATGGTACATAAAAAAGATATAACCGGTCTATTTAATACCTTATTTGTGCATAGCATGGAAAAGTATCAAAAGAGTTTGTTAATCTATTTTCAAATTCCCATACGGAACAAGAGAGTACTTATACCTTGATCGACAGAAGATTTGTTAATCATAGATAAAGCCGTCCAAAAATATTATTTAGTACAATTAGGTTGATTGTTGGCTAGATCTTTTTCCGAATCAAAGGTTAAATATTTGCTAGCAAAGGTTGCATATAATAGGCTCAAAATAAAAGTTGCATAAGCATATAGCTAAGAGTAGTTAATTTTTGCATATTAGTACACTTGAACATTTTAGTAATAGTAGAACTGAAAGTACAAAATGACGAATCAAATAAAAAATATTGATGTCACCAACCTAGAAATATGTTACTCCTTTTGTAGTGTGATTAGAAACCTACAACTAACCAAGGGATGCGATCATCAACATAAAGTAAGTACACTAGTGCTAGTTTGTTGTAATAACGAACGTCCGATCATCAACATAGGGATGCGATCATCCCTCAACAAACCAAGAGCCATAACAAGGATTAAAGGTCACATTTGGGTCCCATTTGGTAGTAATTATGCCAAATATTGTTATAGGTACGTGACAAACCATTGAGAAAATAACAACGTATTTGTGGAGCAAGTGGCTTGGGGCATCATGTTAAGCGCATCGGAAGGGCATGCATGATCAGATGATTGGGGCTATTAAGTAATTAATTAACTAAAGCTAATCACACTTGCCAATGTGTCAAGGTGGTGTTAATTATCATTTTAAATTTTATTATTTATGTGTCTTAGAATCGAGCAGTCCACTTCCAGCAAACCAAACATGTAACCCTTGCTATTTTCACTTCACTTTCAATCCATTTTGACGAATGTTTAGTCTGTCTGACTGACCTTGAATGAAGGCTAATTATGTAAATGGTATTCCAACTATAGCGTTCGAATTTTTTTACATCTTAATTTTCTACTGCTCAGTTTTGATATTCCAATTATATAAATTATTTTTTTTAAATAAATTTTGTCAATTTTAAAACACATCGATAGTGCTTTAAAAGAATATGCAGTAACAAAACAAATATTTAAATTGTACTTTTGTATTACAAGATATGTTTTTGAAGTGTTTTAAAAAAAAACAATATATGAGATTGGAGTGCCAAAATCGAACAGTAAAAATTTAATGTGGCAAAAATATTTGAATGTTATAGTTGGAATACCATTAGAGTAATTAAGTAAACATCACCTGTGGTTATGATTTGGAATATCCTTTTGGTTGCTCATGTGTAAGGAGAATGGAGAGTTTGAATGCACGTAGATGTGGTCATATATATAGTTGTTAATTAATATGTACTTGAATAAATGCGTACTAGAGGAGGAGGAGGAGGAGGAGGAGGAGAAATCCGAGGTCGTCGGAGGTGAGGAGTCACGGCGGAATGGAGGAGCCGTGCGGGACGGGGGCACTCGGAGGGTCCGCCGGAGTAGGAGGGCTGTGGAGGAGCGGGGTGGGTGGGGGGGGGGGAGGGGGTAGGGATGGGGGGACGTCGGAATAGGGGGCTGGGGAGGACGCCGGAGGGGGCACTTCGCCGAAGAGGGGGGTGGAGAGGGATTTTTTTTTTTAAATTTGGAATTCGACAGAAAGGGGAAAAACGAAACCTATATTAAAAAATTTAGCGACGTTTAGCGACGTCTACTTATGACGTCACTAATAAAAAATAGCAACTCATAACTAGACGTCGCTAAATGTCGCTAATTCAAAAGTTTGCGACGTTATAGGCGTCGCTAAAAAAGTCCATAGTAATCGAAAAAATAAACGTCGCTAAACATCGCTAAATCAAACAAATCAGCGACGAAAGAAGCTTATAGCGACTATACTTTTAAAAAACTGAATTACAATCGCTAAACGTTGCTATGTGTCGCCAACAGCGACGTATAGCGACTTGTAACTTTTAGAGTCGCTCAAATCTTTAATATTAGCGACGTTTTAATATGACGTCGCTAAAAACTTAGCTATTTCATCATATTTTGGTAGTGTAGAACAATAATCGAGATATCAAAGCCTACTTTTATGTTTGGGAAAGATTTACAGTTTACAAGTAAATTAACGTGCGTTATACGTAAAATAATTTTTCTCTTCTGATATTAATATAAAACTATTAAATATATTTAATTTAAAAATTATTATATATATTATTATATTGTAATTAGAATATGTTAAATATTTGATTATAATTAGTTATGGATATATTTATACTTTTCATAAAGAGTTGAAAACGATTAGCTACGTAATATTATCAATTTATAAATAAAAAGTACTTGTAATTCATATGGTTAAGACATGAGGTATTCTTTCTGGTTGGCTGAGTTCAAATTCCTATATTCTTACTTATAACATATTTAATTTTTTTCAATAATTTTTTATGTATATTAATTTTATTAAAATAATTAATTGATAATATATATATACATACGACTTATACGATTAACTTTTAAGCCGTTTTGAAGCTCTTTATATTATCGAAGATATTTAATTCATATGCATTGCCACCTAATGAGAAAAAAATTGCCACACGATGAGAAAAAAATTGCCACTCGATTATGCTTTCTGCAAGCATGCACACCTAACGCTCACCTTTCAATTTCATAATCTAAATGGACCATTTCTGTAGGATTGCATTTGGCCTTTGATAGTAAAATTTGCATACCAGGACCTTTTCTTGATTCATGGGACAAATTTCTCAGGAAAATCTTTTTAGGGTTATGTATAGAACATTGTTAATTCTAGTTGCTCTTCAAGAAAGTAAAATGAAATGTTTTGGCTATACTTTCTCAACAGATTATGTCACTGTGGTCTGAAAGTTGATTATTCAAAGGACATATATATAATTTTAGGTTATAAAACATTCTGTAGTACTCTCGTAGTTTCTACTGATATAGGTGATGTTCTTATTTCCTACTATTTGGATTTATTGATGTATGTCACAGTTGTTGCAGGCACCAGGTTTTACGTGCAATATCTTGATCATCGAGAAGAAGAAAAAACAGTAGAAAAGTACAAACAGTTCTCCGTTATAAACAATGTGATCGCGATATGTATATGACTTGTAATCTTCCATCTTATTTTTCTCCTATGATCGGGATCGGAGGTATCGATAATATCGCGATTTCGGATTAGAGTATCGAATTTTCGATTATCGGAAAACAAGTAACTATTAATAATTTTGTAAACATTATAAAAAACTTATTTTGTACATTTATGCATAATTTTATTTATTTTGTGTTGTTTTATAGTAGCTTTAAAATTTATTAATCTCCATTGATATATTTTTTATTTATTTATATACTTTTACAACTTTACTATTCTTTTATACCATTTCTGATTGGTCTTTTTTGTTTATTTTTTCTGTCGAATTGAATAGAAAAGAAATCTTCAATGTCGGTATTGTTGGTTTTCGGTAGCGGTCGGTCAAACCGTATGGTCCGATACTGTAAACTATGGTAAAATTTGAAGAAGTATGAACCTAGAGGTTAATATTTCCATACTAACTGGATTTCGAGTAGGCGTTTCTCTTTCAGATTTAAAGAACGAAAAAACAAAATTAGTACTTCAAATAGGTGCAAGTGAGATCTGCACCATCAAGTCACTCAATCATTTGTTGGCCAAATTACTTGCAAGAGGTGTGCAAGTACACATGTAACTCAACTTCCATTGTTGGAGAGTGACTTGCGAACAACTAAAGTGACCTCTAAACTACCATCTTAATCACCAAAGATGGCTCAAATACAATTTGTACTTGCAATGGATGTTGGGTTCTATTGGCCAAGATTAAGAAAGATTGGCACATGTTGCCAACCCTACATGGAATGTGGCAATTGGCAAGGCATGAAATCTTAAGGGCATTGGAAGCACAACAACACTCATTTTTTTTCTTTTTCTTTTTTTCCCCCTCTTAAGGGCATTGACAGCACAGCACTCCTTTTTTTTTTTTTCCCTCCAACTATTGAGGTCAAAATAAAAATTTTAATGAAAAATTCTGACAGTCTGAAGGAACCAACCGTGGATGTCAAAACCGACGTCACGTATCGATTTTTTATTGGCTAGATTACGAGACCCACAAAATCGACTCCTTTAAAAAAAAATCGACCAATGGAAGACCGACTTGTGGCATCGAAGCACTGTCTTTTTAGTCCCTCCAAAACTGTCCACTTGTGGTGGATCACGTTCCCATAATCTAACCCTTAATCAAGGCCGGCTTTGATTCTTAATCAAAGTTTTGATTCCTATGACCAAATCTTCCCCAATATATTCTGTCCCTCAAAGAGGGGTTACCCTTCTCGGGCTCATACATCTTGAGCAAAACCATCTTGGCCTGATAACCCTAACATGGTACTACCAAAAATGGAAAAAAAATCCTACTAAATATATAATGGGTTATCGGGAGATTAGGGTTTAGGGATTTCATTTTGGGCAGTCCAAACAGTGGGCTTGTTAGCCAGTTTGGTTTGAATCTGTTTTTGCATTTGATTAGTGTACTATTAAAAATAAATGGTTGATCTTTATATCTAGTTATTCTAATACGACTTAGAAACGGTTCAAAAATTAACTATTCAAGTATTATGTTTATCCACCACTAAATAATAAAAAATTAAAATTTTCTGTAACCGTTTGTACCTCCTCACGTAATTTAAGGAGAAAAAAAAACCTAAATCCTTCTCACTATCTTAACATATAATAAATCCTAAAATATATTAAATATTCAAATTATATTTAAACTAAGTATATGATATTATCTAACTCAATACATATCCAAATTTTTAAAAACATAACTATAACAAGTCATAATAACAATATATACAAATCATATTTAAAATATTTTAATATAATTTAAATTTTATCTATTTTTTTAACAATATTATAGTTTTTTTTCTTTTGCCGCTTGAAGATTGACTCCTAGAGGTAGGTGAAAGTTCCTATCCGTCGGATTTGTATCTCGAGAAACTCTAAAAATAATATCCAACTCGTACACTATTTGATCTTTTATTACCTCAACCGTGAACTCGGTTATTTTTGTTTCTAGATTAACATTATTCATTTCATTGGGCTTGTCTTGCCCCAACATCTAAATAAAGGGCGGGCGCCGAAAAGGAACCAGTCTAGCCTTTTCGACGAAAGCTTAGCTTGGTAGGCGCTTCTTACTCACCCTATCCCCTTAGACAATGCAATGCTCTAAACACGAAAGTTTGCAGTTAAGCCCCCCTTTCCCATGCGGAGTCACAGGCAGTGCCTCAAAAAAAAGCACGGACAAGCCACAGGCAGGGAACCAGTCTGAGCTGAGGGAGACCCTATGAGTAACTGAAACGACCACTGGAGGCGCACCCTAAGCCCAGCTTCTTGGATTTGCTATTGTAAAATACCGCTGACCCTTACGACTATAAGCAACAGGGGGGCATTCGGCTCACTTCGCTCGCCTTATTAGAAAGACGACCGGGCCTAGAGGAGATGTTCGCCTTTTAATAGAATAGAAGGAGAAGGTAAAGTGGGGGGGGGGGGGGAGATTCTTTCAAGAATGTGAACTTAACAATAGAACTACTAATCAGTCTTCTGATCTCTAAGCCAGCAAATTCCTAACAAGCTACGCACCTTCTTGTACTTCCAGCCAAGTAAGGCAAGATAGTTGTTGTTGTTTTGTTAAACAAACGGTAGTCAGATAATAGGCGGATGGAGGGCCTATTCTGAACCAATTATAAACCATAATCCCGATGCGCTGACATTTTTATGAATGAGTTTATTTCTTAAGAGAGAGTCTAGTTATGAGTTCGTAGCGGCAGTGAAGCTAGAGCTAGGAACATAGCAGTGAACGCGGTGAACGGACGGGTAAACGAGTGAGCTTAGCCCGTAGTCGAGTAGGAAACAGTTGTTGCAGTAGTTGCTTAGGCCGGGTAAACTTAGGCTTAGGAAGGTAGTTTACTTGCTTACTTGTTAGAGTAAGGCAGCTCAGCTGTAGCTAACTTGCTTGCTAAAGGTAGCGCTAGCTAAGTCAAGTTTGCTGTTGCTAAGGTAAACTTGAGCTACGAACTTAGGAAACAAGCCAGCTAGTCGCTTAGCGGAGCTCGTTCTATGGATAAGCTTGAGTTAGGAATCAAGTGAAGAGCAAACAAGAAGCCAATATTGTTTCCCGGCTGACACCCTAGCTTTGAATAGGAACGAGATGAAGAGAGCTAGCTCACAAGAGGGCGAAAAGCAAGTCAGAAGAAAGCCAACTACGAAGCTGTGCCGATAAGAAGCGAGGAAGATAGAGACTAGAGAAAGAGGTCTTAGGGCTTTTAGTTAGAATGACTCTTCAAACCCGGGAAAGGATCATCATTCTTAGAGGTTTTCAATAGTGCTTTCCATCATCTAACAATGCAGTAAAATATGAGGCCCTCATAGCCGGTGCTAGAATGGAACTCAACCTAGTAGGAGTCGACTATCTCGAAGTCATAGATGATTCCCTCACTTCGACTCACTTCTCTCGCCTCGCTCTCCCTACTCCAATCCTCGTCAGCACTATCATCATCCTCGCTATTCTCCTCGACGCTATGCGCCTTGCTAACGTGCCTCATCGTCACTGACTCCGTAATCGTCCACCACCAAAAGTCTAACCTCTCCACCACCGTCGTCAGTCTCCAAATCCTCTTCGTCAGCATCTCCCCCTCTCTACATCCTCCTCCTCGGTGTCTCCCACCTCAGTCTCCTTCTCCTCGGCGTCTCCCGCCTTAGTCTCCTCTCCCTCACCAGGTGCGGCCTTTCCACCGTTCGTAGCCTCGTCCAGAGGCAAGAAACTCCCATCCTCCTCCAGAATAGTCTGTGCAACGGCCTCTCCATGAAGACGGACGGACGTAGGCCTCCACCCATGTATTGAAAGGAAGAGCGCACGACCCGAACATCGAGCCTGGTGAAGGTACACTGTCCCAAAAGCCCAGCTGACAAACTCCTCCTTCCCCAAAGAGCTCATCAAGCTTCGACCTCTAATTCCACAAATGTGCCATCAACTTCTAAATCCACAACCGAGCAAAAAGGCACGTAGCGTTGGGACTTGATGCATAATCTCGAATATCAGCTAAGACTGGGCTTAGGTAGATACTCTCAAGGCATCACCAAGCCGATCGCTCCAAAAGCTTACAATGATGGAAGAGGGCACTGGGGTACAAGCCAGCTTCGCCAATCACTGCTAAGATTTGGCTATTTCGAATTCGGTGCTACTCAGAAAGAGGTTGAAGAGTGTGCTGATGAAGATGATTGTTTGCAAGATCCGCTGTGATATTATCCGCATAGGCTGCAGATGTCCACCTGACCTTTAAACCCTATCCCTAAAAAACTTCACTTGTTCTTTAACGGGATCTCTCAAACCTGAGACCTGCCACATCTTGCTCTGTCTATTCCGTATCCACTCACCTTGCTTGAGAAAGCTTAATGGCCTAATTTGAAACAAACTTTCCACTAGCACCGGAAACGAGGGAAAAAGCCTTATCCTTAAACTCAACTAGACTCACAACTGAGACAACAACCCTCGCTTATTCTCCCATAACTCTTTATGCCACGTCTAGTCCCCTTTCAGTTTAGTCGTCTACTCGAATTTGAGTTTGCAAAGTGAACTCTGAAAGCACTCCGGGCTTGCCTGAAAGAGGAAGACTAGGTCTAGGTCTCCTCACAACTAGTTGAATAGTGAACAATTAATGGCACTTACGAGTTATCAGTCTTTCCCGATCTCTTAACTTCTATAGCCTAGTCAGGAACTAAACTCCCCTATTTTGACTAAAGCCTAGACTAAGACTCCCCTCGAGACTTGAGATGGGTCTTCTTTCTTTCCCGGAATAGCCTCCTCGCAACTAAAGTACTTCTTTCCCTAAACGACATATGCCTTATATTATAGGCTTAATTACATGACATTCATCTAGTTCACTCATTCTTGGGATAAAGGCTTAATTCATAACTTCTCTAGTTCTCTCAAACCTTAATCCCTACCCGCTAGCTTATCCCTTTCCACAGGGCTTAACACACCGCCTTCTTTTTTGGATTATGAGTAAGCAAAAACGAAACAGTTATTTATTTATGGAGCCCCCTGCACACAAAAAACCCTTTTATTCTCCCTACTTGGGACAGTGTTGAAGATTTATTACGGTCAGAAGAAATGATTTCACGGTCGCACATAACTTTTACGGTCTATGGTTGTTTGATGAATTCCATGAACTGGAGGGGCAAGGACCCTATGGAGGTATGGAATTAGGGTCACCCTATATAACACATTACTCAGAGTATTAGATGTGAAACCTTGTAAACTCGATTCGAAGTGTACATGCAACTTACGTGAACATGACTAGTGATTGGTAATATCGATCCTCTACAAAGACGTATATAAAAATGGTATACCATGAATATTAGACGGTATATATATAGTAGAAGGTAGTTTTCTATTTATTTTATGATTTCTGAAGGATGACAAACTAGCACAATAGACCCATTAATATATCCAATTATAGGGTTAAAACTTCCATATTCGTTGAAATTTTCCAAATCTTGGTCAGACTTAAGAGAATATTATTATATACTATTAAATTATTCACAGATTTTCTCTTTATATAGTTTTAAAAAAATTATAGTGAGGGAAGCAAAAAAAAATGATAAAAATAGTAGAAACTAGATTATAAACATGATAACACCCAACGTATCATTCTGTAAGAACTTGATTTCAACATAGGGATGGATCCAAAAAAAATTTAGTTATGGAGCTCGTAATATCAGAAGAAGGCTTGAGTAAAGGAAAAAAATTGGAAATGTAAGGCGCCTATAAAGCAAATTTATTACTATTTAAGACCAATATTTGGCAATAGTTTATAAAGTTTGATATTTATATGTACTGGCCACTCTTGATAGTTTGTTTTTTGAAATATATACTAATTTACAATTCAAATAGTAGAAGTATCAATATATTATTTGGCACAAATTAACTAAATAAAAAATATAATAATTTAGGAATACATATGTCATTTGTATCAGATAAGTTAGTGATAGATATTTCTATTTTTAAGTTGCTTAGAGATAGAAAAACATATTTTATTTTATATATTTTATGGATTGAGAATTGTTCTATATACTGAACTCAACTGGCTCTTGTGGTCAGTGAGAAGAGGTATAACCTCTCTGGCTGGACGGAGGTCTCAGGATCAAACCACGGAAGAGGTGTAGGGCAATGGGCCCAAATGGCATACAACGCAGCGTACGTAAAGTCCCATACGTATCGTCAGACATCTAAAAAAGAAAAGAAAAGAAAAAAAATGTTCTATATATTCTTTGTATGGTTTCAAAATTGTTATATATATATATATATATATATATATATATATATATATATAGAGAGAGAGAGAGAGAGAGAGAGCAGCGCATGAAGCTCCTGATCCTTTTATATATATATATATATATATGTCATGCCCCAGTCCCAAAATACGTAGGACTAGGAAACGTAAGCATGCCAGCCGCCTGTATATATGGCAACTCCAATATATGGAAACCATAATACATGCGTATGCTGTATAATGAACAATAATTCATAAATGGTAAAACTATCACAAGTCACAGGGTATAATCTAAATCTTATCCACAGAAATCAAATATACATGAATAACCAAAAACCAGGTAACTAGATCTCAGTATAGAGTATCTAAAGAATGACAGTTGGACGGAAACAAATCTACTGCCAAAATAGAATATAAAATGAACAAGATAAACCCTATATAAATACAACATCTAACCATCACGAGGCTCGAAGAGAAGATCACCTCGAAATATAAGTAGCCTGTCCGGATCTGCGCTCCCGCGAATACTCATGAATATCTACACCTGAAAAGGGACCAGGTCCTCAGAGGGATATAACAAGATACATAGAAGCATGCCATAAAGTAAATACTGAATAAATAAAGGGGGGTGTACTAACCATCTAAGTGAATGCAATTTGAGGATAACTTAGTACGTATGGAAAAGTGTAGGCTAGACATATGCTGACGTAATTTACCAATCGTCGTGACTGGCTAGTATATGCCACATATGCCCCCAGAACATGGGCACTCTACAATCGTCCATCTCCGAGGAGCAAGGTATCTGAAATAGTATAACGTCCAATGTTCTTTAGAGTGTTGTATCTGCAAAAATAACAAGTGACGCCCAACACTCTAAGGAACGTAGTATCTGCAATATATATATACGTCCGTATCACTCCGTCGAGTGCGGTATCTGTATAAAGGAGGTAGGTGTCCCATACGCCTACTAGTCATCCTCCCCGCCCAATGTAGATATACAAGTCGTGAACATGACGTGGACATCTTGTACTATGATGCAAGTCTCTATAGAATAAACAACTAAGCTAAATACTATTACACGTGTTGCTCACACTGATGGCCAGTCGCGCATGAGGCACGCGTCCCTATATGAACTCACTCTGTGATGTGTAATGATACGTGTCAAGGCCTAGGGAGTCATACCGATAACTCCACAACTTTAGGTGGGTCCACTAGACACTAGGTCAGACACAAGTCCTAATGTCAACGCCTTCGTTGACTGCACCCGAGTCTTCTCGAACGCGCATATTTGTATAATATTAAAATAAATAAATATGTAACTAAAAATAACTGAATTTAAACAGTACAACAAGGCAAGATATACTTGTCTGGCAAGAGAGCTGCAAACTATAACGTCCAGATGTCAAATGCCAAAAGTCAGAAACTATGGCCTCAGAATGAACGTCTCCGGATGCTGAAATAAACATCACCAACGTTCCCAGAATAAGCAAAATGGCTAAAAAATACTATCCTTTCATCCAATTTGGACACAAAAGCAAAACGGTAATTTTGATCAAATCGGGGTCCACTAGTGGCCCACTTTGCACCGAAAAGCGTGCCAAGATAAAGGTCTCTAAAAAAGACAAATTATAGATCAAACAAACTCTAAATATCAGTACAAACTCAACGGTATGTCCAAATATGGATTTCGATGAGCCGAACACAATTTTGCCCAAAAAGTCAACTATAGGGCCCGCCAATTGGCGACTTGGTCAACTGTCTCAGAATTAAGTAAAAATTAGATCACAGGACCAGCGCGATACCATGAGTCCAGTAGCACAAGTTTCGTTATATTCTGACGAGCGTGCACAAAATGCGCACGGCTTTTGTAAAAGTTACGACATTGGAAATTTGCTGCGGATACCGGCTGATTTCGACCCGCACACGCGTCCAAATCAGTTTCTGCGAATTTCTACACGATCGGATATACTGTGCGCACCTTTTGGTATACTTGGTACACAGCGGGGCGGTCCCGTTTGGCGGGGCGCGCTCCGTTTCACAATTTTTAGAATTTGGAAAAAAATAAGATTTTGGGTTTTACTACCTAATTTATTTTAACATACAGCTACAAATAAAATATGGTATTTGATAAAAAATAAACTAGGTTAAGTGATCTTCGCATACCAACAAGAAAAACTGGATTCGGATCGCTGTGGTGGGAGATACGAGTCCTAGAACAGGGGTGGTTGCAACATAATTTCTAGAATTTAGAAAGTGGTCATTTTTTTTGACTTGACGTCAATTTTTACCTAGGTTGGCACGCTGTTCGAGATAAACTAACATACAAATATGAAAGAGGGATAGGTGAGGATCATACCGGTGAAGACGGGGTCGCGTTTGGTCGAGCGAGGAGACATAAAATGGGACATGAACACAGGTATGTTGTTCTGTCTCGCGCGCACGGCGTCGCGGTGTGCGGTCGGCTCCGGCGCATGGCGGCGGCCTGGGGTGGTCGGCGGCGGCATCGAGGTGGAGAGGGAGGATTATGGTTAGGCTTTGGATGAGTATATATAGTGAGAGAGAGAGAGAGAGTTGGTGGAAGGGGGGAACCGCTCGAAGGGGGGGGGTGTTAATACTACTGCTGCTGCCGCTGTTTTCCTTATTCTTCTTTCCTTTCTTTCTTACTTTCTTACTTAGTTTCTTTCTTTGTTTCTTTCTCACTCTTGCTACTGCTGCTGTTTTCTAACTTAGTTGGACTGGTTTTGGTTTTGCTTTGGTAGGAATGGGTTTAAGGGTTTGGGTTTTGGGTTTTGGGTTTGGATCCATTAAGGATCCAAACCCATTATCCTTTTTTTTTTCTTTTTTTTCTTTTTCTTTATCAAATAAACTAATATATACATATATATATATATATATATATATATATATATATATATATATATATATATATATATATATATATATATATATTATATATATACATATATATACCTATAAAATTCTAGAAAAAATATATTTGTGCACACCATTAAGCTAGCAACTGTCCACAGGGTCTCCTACATGAAATAAATTAGGGAAAATTTATAATGGCTACAAAAATCTCCTAGATGCACAAACACCTCCAAATAAAAATTGAATAAAATCTATTTTCTCTATTTAGCACATAATTACTATAAATAAAATAAATAATTAAAAAAAATAATAAAAAATTTAACTAATACGGTTTATTAAAAATTGGGGTTTCACAATATATATATATATATATATATATATATATATATATATATATATATATATATATATATTTGCGCATCCTCTCCCTCCGCTCACTTCCGGTTGCTCGCCTCCCTGTTCCCTCCTCCTGTTCTCCACAGCGGCTACCTTCCTCCCCTCCACCCCTCTACATACTTTCCTCTTATCGTCTCTTGCGTCTGGATCTGGATCCAGACCTGCGGTCGCCAGTGGCCGTCCATCGGTGGTGCCGAGGCATCCAACTGTCCCTCAACAAGTTTTGATCATCTCTAGTGATGGATGGACGACAGTGACTCGACGATACGGTAAATGTGTTAAAGTCTACCTCGTAATTTGCGCCTAGGTGCTTTCCTCCGTCGGTGGCACGACTTACACCTCTGGTGGGTCTGTTCCGGACGGAGAAGGAAGACGGCTCTCTCCATCCGGCTTCGGTCAATCCTCCCCTATCTTCTAGTTTCCCTACGGTCATGCCCAAATTTTTGGTGCGACACGCACCTCAGGTGATTGATAAAATGCATGAGCGTTCCTAATAATTTTAAGACCTCGAGAGTAGCTCCTATCTCCTAGGCAGATCAATTCAGGTCTGACCTGGCAAGGGATGACATTGAGATGCACTTTGTGGTGCCCAGTCTTAAAGAAGAAAGAAAGGTCATATATATCACAAAAGAGGACATCGCCGAAAAAGAAGTATTCTGGAAGAACACTATTTTTCTCTACGTTATAGGAGACCGACCTTGCTTCGGTCAGCTAAAGATATTCGCCTTGCGAATATGGAGACCAATTGGAAACATGGACATTTACTCTAGGAAGAATGACTTCTATTTTATCAAGTTTGGGATGTCGAAAGATTTAGAAAAGGTGATCCAGAATGGTCCTTGGACATTTGTCACCCCCATATTTCAGATTAATGGTATTTTCATCTTTTCATAAATAATGTGTAAATGATTGCATGATAATTCATTATATTTAAATTGTTGTGATTTATTGATTGTTGTACTTTATCGTTGCTTCGATAATTAGAGCGCTACACTAGCCATTATCTTCCAACAGATTTTACACCCTTGTCCTAGACGTGCCAGACTTTTATTCTAATCCATATGTGACTCATAATTATGTCATGTTATGCTTCATTTTAGTCGCACAATATTCGTCACAACCGACTACATCTAATTCTATATAAATCAAACCTTGTATCCTTGTGTGTTCCAATCGAATTGGAGACACGACCTCGACCTATTTTGAACAACCCAAATTAGGATAATATTTTATTCTGAGTCTACTTCATTCATGATGCTTTTGTCCTACTTAAATTCAGACCCTTGTACTTGTAATTTATTTTAGGACACCAATTATATTAATTTTTAATTAATTAAATTTATAAATCTTATTTTGTGCAAAAGTGCAGTAGGGTATCCATCCCATTGGATACGACACGTAAATAAACCTTTTTTCTTTCATGTGTATTTTTTTATAATTTTTTGGGAGTGCACAATACAATATCAACCTCCTTGAGCCATGGCCTCAAAACCTTGAACCAATGCTTCCTAACCTTCCATTTTTAATTCCATTTAAATCATAGTCCTTGACATACCTATGAGAAGGCCCAATCCCTAGAGGGCTTTGACCAAAGTCAACTTCTAGGTCAAACCAAGCCCCCTTATGTATAAATATTTATTTTTCCTTGTTTTTCCTTTTTCTCTAAACCTAAACCAAACCACAACCGTAACCCCTCCTTTCCTTACTATTCATTATCACCTTCATCATCTCTTACCATCGCCGTCGACTTTCTCCCACCGGAATGAACCACCCCCTCATCGTTTCCAACCCGCTGAATCCCGACCAAGCTGTCACCGCCCCACCGCGGTTCACCCCTCCTTTCACCAACCAGGAACTCGCCTCGACTCAGCCCCGGAGTTCGACTGGATCTCATCGATGGGATCACAAACCCCTTGCCGTTCTCCTCTGTAGCTGACTCTACCCTCCTCCACACGGTGACTCACCCACTGTACTTGCCATCGACTGCACACCACTGAACCAAAGAATCTCGGAGCCACCAACCTGCTGTCAACCGACACCAACACTCTGTCAAAGCCGACCACCTGCTGTGAAGACTCGAATTCGATTTCAACCTGCTGCCACTTGTTGACGACCGCCTACACGACGCCAAACACGCCGAAGACCGCGAGAACCTGCTGTCAACCCCTCGGCCGCAACGCACACGACTTGTCCCACATACCCAGGTCCGAGTTCTCCCTCTTACACGCACGCGAATACGCGTATTCTTAATGGTATACATGCGTATTATAGTTGGTATTGGTATGTGTATTGGTATATTGATGTGTAAGTATGTACGTATTAGCATTGGTATACGTATATGGTTATTATGTATATTGATATATATATATATACGTCCATAACGTACATGACCCTAATTAGTATATACGTATGGCACATGTATTAGTATAGGTTCAAATGTATTTGGTATGTATATATAAAGTATAACTCTCAATTAGTATATATGCATATATAGACATATTGTATATATCTCCCTAATATATATACAACTATTAATTCTATTTAAAGTATGTATATACATATATTTATTATATGTGTAATTAATTAGTGTTATTGTAATATGTATGGGTTAATTAATAATATGTATTATGTGCCTATGTACTAGATGACTTGAATGTAACCATGGATACCCCATAGCTACATTGACCTGTGACCCTGTAGCATGATAGCAGACTGCCATATGTATACCAACGTACTGGTAAGACCGCATCATTGACTGTCTGTTATGCATAACAACTACAGACGTGACCCCCTAGCGTAGTCTCTGAGATCATTATGTTTTGATTGTGTGTGTTAGTGTAATATCTGATGTAATATTATATGATATGATATGTCTATAGGACTGTTGGATCACTCAGACAATATTTTGGAACCCCGATATTGGTATTGCCAGCTAAGGACCATAGGCGAGTACATTCTTTGGCAATTTCCATTATGTTGATTATCTCTATAATTTTTGTTGTATAGTGTGCATAACTCTGACACTTTTGTTTACACGAGTTGGTATTATCGAGACCTATCACGAGGAGTCATGATTTGGAATCCATCGTGCTAGCTAGGAAAAATGGAGAAATATTAGTAGCTTATGTGATCATACCCAACTTTACATGCATCATAGCTCACCCATACCTCACGTCGGTGCAGCCTTACCATTACATATCTCACAGCTATTATATATGGTTAGCCTGACTATTACTCGCATCATAGCTATCCAGATGGTTAGCCTGACCTTACAAGAATGATAGCTAATCATATGTAACGAGCCTGATCAGTCTCAAGCCGATCACATGATATGTTGATATTTCACACACTTAGTTTAGATTTTCTTGACATGTATCTCTAGTATATTGATCTAGCATTCCTTATGTTCTAGCCTTGATTCTAGCATTTAAATATATACCAGTTTATTGTTCCAGCGTGTACTGTATTTCTATTCATTGCTAGATGTACATTGATGATGATATGCTCCAGTACTTCATTATTCCATATTCCAGTTATTCCAGCATTTTTTATTCTATTTATTCCAGTATTTCTTATTTGTCAGTTTTTTATATCTGTCTTGTATTTCTTTACATTGTGTTATAGTTTTTGTCAATATATGTGGAACTGCTGTTAGTGCTTGTACTTCGTTCCAATTTTGACTGGATATTTTTCTAGAGGATCTTGAGGAGTTCTGTTCCACACACTATGGACCGGATATAGATGCAGACTATACACCAGAGATCTTAGAAAAAATTATTTCTTTAGATGAGACATTACCTGCAGTTATCTAGATAGTATTTATATTATGCATCTGAGACTTATTGAGGTTTATTTCAGTTTATGTTTAGACTTATGTTAAGTTTAATTTGAGACTTGTGGAGACTTATATTGGACAGCTAGACTGTGATTTATCTATATTTTGAGACATGGTGTTTGACTATGTCATTCTTCTTATCTGTTATCGTGCCTATACTTTTATAGTTGTTGTGATTGAGTTTACATTATGAGGTATTGTGAGATGTATATTGTCCTCCTTATGGAGATTGATATTTTCGATATGTATTTAGTTATGTAGCACTTATTGTGACCTAGATAATATTCTACCGCCGACACTGTGGCGTAGGCTGGACTTACCCACGCTCTCGTGCCCATATACCGGGTGCGAGTTGTGACACATTTTTAGTGGTGGCCCATGCTGGTCGAGTTTTATGAATTGTGCAATATCGTGGTAGTGTGACAACTTAGTTGTACTGCTACGAGCCTGTAATAGGATATAGGAAATATGAATTAGGATAAGAGTATGCTCAATCACACTAGGAATTTCTGAACTTTATATTGCTATTCGAATTGATTGCTTCCTTTAGCATTTTAATGTCCTTCCTTGATAATATCGTATCTATCACCTTAAATTGAGTCTTTTGATCTGTATTCAGGATGCTGCTGAATACTAGATCTATGAGAGTGGGAGCATCAACTTCAGAGAGGTCTGCCACCTCTCGACCTGACGAACAGACACCTGGAGTTCCTCCTACATCTCCTGTTCATGTGGGAGTATCTGCAGCTAACAAGATTCCTCCTTCACCTATTCAGAGGATTGCCCCAGCTATGACGGACAACCTTTCACCACCATCGACACCAATTCTCGGAGGAGTGCCCACTGACGGGGCACAGATGTTCGTACTGATACAGGGCACGCTAGAGGCCCAGAGAGTAATAGCAGAAGGTCAGTATATTCAAGTTGAGGCTCAGAGAGTGCAAGCGGAAGCACACCAGGTGCAGACATAACTGATAAGTGAGAGCATGGAGAATGCTCATCAGGTGGATCTCCAGGCTGTGGAGAGAGTAGCACGACAACCACAACATCATGGCCAACAACAACAGAGGCCAGGTACTATAGTGGACTTTAAGAGGATGATGCCTCAAGAGTTCAAAGGCACAGAAGGAATACTCTATGCTAATGATTGGTTAGAGGACATAGAGAGGAACTTGCGCTTAGCACAGATCCCGGAGATTCTTCAGATAGAAGTCGCTGGCAGTCAGATGTTTGATATCGCACTGATGTGGTATCGTACAGAGCTGAGACTCGCTGTTGAAGGACTTACTTGGGAGGACTTCAAGGAGATCTTTAAGGAAAATTCTTTCTGACATAGCCTTGGGAGCATTAGAAAGTCAGTTCCATAACTTAATCCAAGGAGGCATTTCAGTTGACGAATATGCCGCAGAGTTTTGCCGATTAAGTCAATTTGCACCATCGATGATTCGAGACCCAGGAGACAGAGCACATAAATTCAGAAAGGGATTGAATAGAGAGATCAAGTCTCATACTTCAGGATGACGCACCCTACATTTGAGGGTATTCTAATGGATGCCCAGATTGCCGAAGACGACTTGGACCTCAGGCCCAAGAGAGGATGCGATACTTTTGGAGGATCCAGTGGTAACACAGGATAGGCCAAGCATCTACACTTTCAACAATAACAACAGTAGAGGCCGTACTAGCAGCAACACCAGCAACAGATACCAGTTTGAGGACATATCCAGTAGCAGCAACCACAGAGATAGAATCAACCAGTTGCCCAGTGCGCGTATTATGGAAAGATGGGGCATAAAAGGGATATCTGCAGGAAAAGGTTGGGTAATTGCTTGTTATAAGGATCATCAACACATCAGCTGAGGGACTGCACAGCTGTTCAGACTCGCCAGGGAGGAGCAGCAGCTCAGAGAAGACCAGCCAGAGTACCTACTGTACCAGGAGGCCAGCAGAGAGGACCTCCACTTCTACCACAGTAGCATAGGTTTACTCAGCACCAGCAGCAGCAGAGGGGATCACCACAGGGACGAGCTTACGCCATGACTATTGAGGAGGCCGAGCCAACTGGAGACGTGATTTCAGGTTCAGTTTTACTCGATTCTATTCTAGCACTTGCATTATTTGATTATGGCGCTTCCCATAGTTTTGTATTTGTATCTTATGCCCTTAAGCATCGTTTAGAAATAGAACCATTAGATAGGACTTGTAAGATCACGACAGGAGGAGGTATTATCCTAGTCCGTGATTGTTAAAAGGATCACAGAGTGTCATTAGAAGGCCGAGAGTTGAGCATGAGTTTACTCGTCATGCCACTTTCGGGATACGATATTATACTCGGAATGGACTGGCTAAGTAGACACCATGCTTTTATAGATTATCACGGAGGTAGAGTAGTATTTTGACCACCAGGAGAACCAGAATTCGAGATCGCCAGAGGAGCAGAGGAGCGGAGCAGAGGCACTTTTTGTGGAGCCGGGATAGAAGAAGAGGAGTTACCACATCCACTGATAGCAGAATTTCTTGATATATTTCCAGAGGAGTTACCAGGTTTACCGCCAGACCGAGATGTTGAATTCTCCATAGACTTGATACCAGGAGCGGAGCCTACTTCACAACATATCTATAGAGTCAACAACAATGAGTTGGTGGAACTGAAGAAGCAAGTTGAGGAGCTGCAAGACAAATATTTTATTAGATCCAGTTCATCGCCATGGGAAGCAACAGTATTATTCGTACCGAAGAAGGATGGCACGGTATGCATGTATATCGATTATAGAGCTCTGAATAACCTCACTATCAAGAACAAATACCCGCTGCCGAGGATAAATGATTTTTTCGATCAATTGAGCGGAGCGAAGGTATTTTTAAAGATAGACTTGAGATCAGGCTATCACCAGGTGAAGGTGAAGAAAGAAGACATACCAAAGACAGCCTTTTGGACCAGATATGGCCAGTTTGAATTCACAGTAATACCGTTTGGTTTAACCAATGCACCAGCAGTATTTATGAACTTGATGAACAAGGTATTCCACCAGTACCTTGATAAGTTCGTAGTGGTGTTTATTGACGACATTTTAATATATTCAAAGACCCCAGAAGAGCATAAAGAGCACCTGAGGATGGTCTTAGAGACTCTCAGGAGAGAGGAGTTATACGGGAAGCTATCAAAGTGTGAGTTCTTCCTTGACAAGGTTAAATTTTTTGGACATATGGCGACGGGTAACAAAATTTCAGTTAACGCAAAGAAGATCGAAGTAGTGGAGTCATGGGCTACCCCCAATTCAGTAGCTGAGATCAGGAGCTTTTTCAGACTAGCATGATCCTACAGAAGATTTGTACAAGATTTCTCCAAGATTGCAGAACCAATGACTAGGCTGACTAAGAAAGATATGGAATTTGTCTGGACAGAAGAATATCAAGCTGCATTTGATGAGCTGAAGAAGAGATTGACGACAATATCAGTTTTGACATTGCCATCAGGGATAGGTAGATTCACTATCTACAGTGATGCTTCAGGAAAAAATTTGTGATGCGTTCTTCAACAACACGGGAAAGCAATTGCCTATACTTCAAGATAATTATGCCCTCAGGAAAAGAACTACCCTACTCACGATTTGGAGTTAGCAGCAGTTATCTTTGCCCTAAAGCTGTAGAAATATATCTGTACGGAGAGCGTGTGAAGATCTTTACAGACCACAAGAGCTTGAAGTACATGTTTACAAAGAAAGAGCTTAACATGAGGCAGAGAAGATGGTTAGAGTTAATGAAAGACTTCGATATCTCATTATAGTACCATCCAGGAAAGGCCAACGTAGTCTCCAATGCCTTGAGCATGTATCCGATGGCTATATGCTTGACTTCGGATAGATATTTATTAGCTGATCTTGAGAGCTTGGGAATTGAAGTACTAGTTCCAGGAGTTGAAGTACTAGTTCCAGGAGTTGAGATTCAAATATGGGGATTGTAGATACAATCGGAGCTGATGGACAGAATTAGAACTGCTCAGTATGATGATGAGACTCTAAGGAATATTAGAGCACAAGTTCGGACAGGATTGATAGACGACTTCACTATTGCGGATGATGGATCTTTACGGCATGGCACGAGGATGTGTGTGCCAAGTGGAGAGCTGCATGAAGAGGTTTTGCAGGAGGCACATCGCTCTCAGTACTCGATGCACCCCGGAGCCAACAAGATATATCGAGATTTGAGGGAGCATGTATGGTGGTATGGTATGAAGTATAATGTAGCACGTTTTGTATCCCGATATTTAGTGTGCCAGCAGGTAAAAGCAGATCGACAGAGGCCAGGAGGATTGCTTCAACCTTTACCCATTCCAGAATGGAAGTGGGAACACGTGACTATGGATTTCATTTTGGGACTTCCTCGTTCTCCAGGCGGAAAGGACACAATTTGGGTCATCGTAGATAGGTTGACCAAATCAAACTACTTCTTACCTTTCAAAGTAGGTACATCAACGGAGAAGCCAGCAGAGATATACGTACAGCAGATTGTCAGATTACATGGAGTTCCTGTGAGTATTGTCTCCGATCGGGATAGTCGTTTTACTTCCCATTTTTGGAGGAGTCTGCAGGCTAGCTTGGGCACTCAGCTCAAGTTCAGTACCGTATATCACCCCCAGACAGACGGACAGTCTGAAAGGACTATTCAGACTCTTGAAGATATGCTACGCACTTGCATTTTGGATCTCGGAGGTTCTTGAGAGGATTATCTATACCTAGTAGAGTTTGCTTACAACAATAGCTACTAGGCCAGCATTGAGATGTCACCATTCAAGGCTTTATATGGACGAAGGTGTCATACACCATTATCTTGTGATAATGTTGGAGAGAGAGCCTTGTTAGGACAAAAAATGGTCGTGGATGCAGCAGAAAAGGTAAAACTTATCAGAGACAGACTGTGAGTGGCACAAGACAGACAGTGACTTTGGGACGATTGCCACCATAGACCCCTAGAGTTTTAGGTTGGTGATTTGGTATTTCTACGAATTTTTTCGATACGGGACACGATTCATTTTGGTAGAGGCAGAAAGCTTAGTCCACGATACATCGGGCCCTTCGGTATTCTTGCAAGGGTCGGTGCAGTGGCCTATAGACTTGACTTATTGTCTTCTCTAGATGGAGTGCATGACGTGTTCCATGTGTCACAACTGCGAAGGTACGTGGCCGATCCTAGTCACGTACTAGATCACTCGGAGATCGAAGTTGGACCGACACTCAGCTATCCTGAACAACCCGTTGAGATCTTGGAACGTAGAGAGAGAGCATTGCGGAACCAGACTATTCCTTTGGTTCGTGTTGCATGGAGACATCACTCTCTAGGAGAGTCAACCTGGAAGAGAGAGGACAAAATACGCGAGCAGTATCCGTATCTCTTCGAGACTTGAGGTATAATTCATTGTTTGATTGTTTATTCTTGTGCTAGTTTATTTTAAATTTTGAGGGCAAAATTCTTTTAAGGAGGGTAGACTTGTCACCCCCATATTTTAGATTAAGGGTATTTTTGTCTTTTCATTAATAATGTGTAAATAATTGCATAATAATTTATTATATTTAAATTATTGTAATTTATTTGATTGTTGTACTTTACCGTTGTTTCGATAATTAGAGTGCTACACGAGCCATTGTCTTCCAACAGATTTTACACCCTTGTCCTAGACGTGCCAGACTTTTATTCTGATCCTTGTGTGACTTATAATTATGGCATGTTGTGCTTTATTTTAGTCGCACAATATTCGTCGCAACCGACTACATCTAATTCTATATAAATCAAACCTTGTATCCTTATGTGTTCCAATCGAATTAGAGATACGACCTCAACCTATTTTGAGAAACCCAAATTAGGATAATATTCTATTCTGAGTCTACTTCATTCATGATGCTTGTGCCCCACTTAAATTCAGATTCTTGTACTTGTAATTTATTTTAGGACACCAATTATATTAATTTTTAATTAATAAAATTCATAAATCTTATTTTATGCAAAAGTAAAGTAGGGTATCCATCATGTTGGATACGACACGTAAATAAACTTTTTTCTTTCATGTGTATTTTTTCTATAATTTTTTGGGAGTGCACAATGCAACATCAACCTCCTTGAACCATGGTCTCAAAATATTGAACCAATGCTTCATAGCCTTCCATTTTTAATTCTATTTAAATTATAGCCCTTGACATACCCATGAGAAGGCCCAATCCCTAGAAGACTTTGACCAAAGTTAACTTCTAGGTCAAATCAAGCCCCTTATGTATAAATATTTATTTTTTCTTGTTTTTTATTTTTCTCTAAACCTAAACCAAACCACAGCCGTAACCCCTCCTCCCGTTAGTATTCATTATCACCTTCATCATCTCTTACCATCGCCGTCGACTTCCTCCCACCGGAATGAACCACCCCCTCGTCGTTTCCAACTCGCTGAATCCCGACCAAGCCATCACCGCCCCACCGCGGTTCACCCCTCCTCTCGCCAAAAAGGAACTCGCCTCGACTCAGCCACGGAGTTCGACTGGATCTCATCGACGGGATCACAAATCCTTTGTCGTTCTCCTCTGTAGCTGACTCCACCCTCCTCCACACGATGACTCACCCATTGTACTCGCCATTGACTGCACACCGCTGAACCGAAGAAGCCCGGAGCTACCAACCTGCTGCCAACCGACACCAGCACTCCGTCGAACCCAACCACCTGTTGTGAAGACCCGACTTCGATTTCAACCCGCTGCCACTTGTCGACGACCGCATGCACGATGCCAAACACGCCGGAGACCGCAAGAACCTGCTGTTAACCCCTCGGCCGCGACGCACACGACTTGTCCCACGTACCCAAGTCCGAGTTCTCCCTCTTATACGTACGCACATACGCATATTCTTTATGGTATACGTGCGTATTATAGTTGGTATTGGTATGTGTATTGGTATATTGATGCATAAGTATGTACGTATTAGCATTGGTATACGTATATGGTTATTATGTATATTGATATATATATATATACGTCCATAACGTACATGACCCTAATTAGTATATACGTTTGGCACATGTATTAGTATAGGTTCAAATGTATTTGGTATGTATATATAAAGTATAACTCTCAATTAGTATATATGCATATATAGACATATTGTATATATCTCCCTAATACATATACAAGTATTAATTCTATTTAAAGTATGTATATACATATATCTATTATATATATGTAATTAATTAGTGTTATTGTAATATGTACAATATGTATGGGTTAATTAATAATATGTATTATGTGCCTAGGTACTAGATGACTTGAATGTAACCACGGATACCCCGTAGCTACAATGACCTGTGACCTTGTAGCATGATAGAAGACTGCCATATGTACACCGACGTACTGGTAAGACCACATCATTGACTGTCTGTTATGCACAACAGCTACAGACGTGACCCCCTAGCTTAGTCTCTAAGATCATTATATTTTGATTGTGTGTGTTAGTGTAATGTCTGATGCAATATTATATGATATGATATGTCTATAGTACTGTTGGATCACTCAAACGATACTTTGGAACCCAGACATTGGTATTGTCAGCTAAGGACCACAGGCGAGTACATTCTTTGACAGTTTCTATTATATTGATTATCTTTATAATTCTTGTTGTATAGCGTGCATGACTCTGATACTGTTGTTTATATGAGTTGGCATTATCGAGACCTATCATGAGGAGTCGTAATTTAGAATCCATCGTGCTAGCTGGAAAAAATGGGAAAATATTAGTAGCTTATGTGATCATACCCAACTTTACATGCATCATAGCTCACCAATACCTCATGTTGGTGCAGCATTACCATTACATGCCTCATAGCTATTATATATGGGTAGCCTGACTATTACTCGCATCATAGCTATCCGGATGGTTAGCCTGACCTTACAAGAATGATAGCTAATCATATGTAACGAGCCTGATCAGTCTCAAGCCGATCACATGATATGCTGATGTTTCACACACTTAGTTTAGATGTTCTTGACATGTATCTCTAGTATATTGATCTAGCATTCCTTATGTTCTAGCCTTGATTCTAGCATTTACATATATACCAGTTCATTGTTCCAGCGTGTACTGTATTTCTATTCATTGCTAGATATACATTGATGATGATATGCTCCAGTACTTCATTATTCCGGTATTCCAGTTATTCCAGCATTTCTTTATTCCATTTATTCCAGTATTTCTTATTTGTCTATTTTTTATATCTGTCTTGTATTCTTTTACACTGTGTTATAGTTTTTGTCAATATATGTGGAACTGCTGTTAGTGCTTGTACTTCGTTCCAATTTTGACTGGATATTTTTCCAGAGGATCTTGAGGAGTTCTGTTCCACACACTATGGATCGGATATAGATGTAGACTACACACGAGAGATCTTAGAGAAAATTAATCCTTTAGATGAGATATTACCTGCAGTTATCTAGATAGTATTTATATTATGCATCTGAGACTTATTGAGGTTTATTTCAGTTTATGTTTAGACTTATGTTAAGTTTAATTTGAGACTTGTGGAGACTTATGTTGGACAGCTAGACTGTGATTTATCTATATTTTGAGACATGGTGTTTGACTATGTCATTCTTCTTATCTGTTATTGTGCCTTATACTTTTATAGTTGTTATGATTGAGTTTACATTATGAGGTATTGTGAGATATATATTATCCTCCTTATGGAGATTGATATCATCGACATGTATTTAGTTATGTAGCACTTATTATGACCTAGACAGCGTTCTGCCACCGATACTGCGGCGTAGGCTGGACGTACCCATGCTCTCGTGCCCCTATACCGGGTGCGGGTCGTTACAACATTCGATAAGAGACTGGTTGTCCTAAGGAGATGAGACCCCTCTACTAATTTTGAACATGATCGGCTAGCAACAGTTTCTTTCTGGATTAGGTGCCTTTGGCTTTCACCCAAACTATGGAGTGTTTCGGCTATTATGAAGCTGGCTAACGGAATTAAAATACCCCTTCGGCCAGACAAATACATGACTGATAGAGTTGATTGTCCTTTGCAAGATTTTTTGTTGAGATCAGTGCGGCTGATAAGCTTCCTGACAAGCTGGAGGTTGATCTTCCGACATGCGAAACTATTTTCCAAAAAGTTAAGTATTAATGGGTATCGCCTTGTTATAATTCCTACCAAAGATTTTGACTTATCGTAGCCCAGCGTCTGGACGCTAGAGTTGTCCCGGAGGCCACTAAGCTGGTCCCCTACTCTGCTTGATCATTTCTTGCCATCAAGACCTTCACTATTAAAAGGTTCGACCTTAATCAACAGCTCTTCCTAAAGCACATGCGGCTAGATGCACCAGTTTCCATCCACTGGTCAGCAACCACGCCATAGGACTTAACCTGTGCAAGCATAGCAACTAAGTTAAGTAATCAAAGAAACCAAGTTTAGTTATACCTTACTATATTGGTTCGGATTGATTCTAGTTCCAAGTTCCAATTTTATCCATACGTTAAGTCATGTATAGCACAGTGACATTCATGTGCATAGGCCATCATGCACCAATCCATGCGCATAAGCCACCATGCGCTAATCTATGAGTATAAGCCACCGTGCGTCAAACTATGCGCATAAGCCACCGTGCGCCAATCAATGCTCATAAACCTTCATGCGCATCATGCATGCGCAAAGACCATTATGTGCATTAAGACACTATGGGGCCATCTCTGCTATGGGCCAAGACGCCAAGATTTCCAATGCACTGTCATGCGCCAAGTTTTACAAAACGCCAAGTCCTGTCATGCGCAAAGGGCCGCCCCTTGTGCGCATAGTCTACAATCTTTGGTCATCTTTCTTTCAACTAGAATGCGCGTCCTTCAGTCGCTATCTTCTCCATCCTCAAAAATGGTAGGTACTGACAACTCACTTTCAACATTTGACAAATGACTCCTTTCCTCATCCAAATGTTCGAAGTAAATTTCGTCAATCTTCTCAAGTTTGTGAAAACTTGTATCCAGAAGACTTGAACGGATATTCCTCATCTTTATTCGGGTCTTGCCTTTAGATTGTTAGTCCCGAGGCTTAACCAAAGATTGAAGAACGTGTGGTCGAGATCAAAGGTTCACACAAAAGTTCTCACTCTGACTATTCTCGATTTTTACGAAGAACTATATAAGGATTCTGATTACAACTTGTTCTCAAAGTTACAAAAGAATCAGAATCAACCAAACTTCTTATTTTTTTCTTGCAATCGCAGTTGCAGACGGGCAGAACTGAGTTACAATAAAACAAAAACTATATTCGTTCTTTGAACGAACCAAGAAGAAAAAGAAGAAGACAGAATAAAAAATTATTCTTGGTAGGGCAGTGAAGATCATCATTACTCAAAGCAAGATTCGTCATCTATCGACGATCTGCTGCGAGGAGCCAGCAAGTTCACAAGAGAACTTCTGGAACGCTCGTAGTTACCTCTTTGTGTGATTCAAACGGGCTCATTTGGACTCCTCTTTCTCAACTTTTTTGGTCTGTCTCAAAAGGAGGCTAGAGGGCTCTTTATATAGGGAAGGATGGAAACCCATCCTCCTCTTCTTTATGATGTGGGACTAAAAAATCAATATACAAAATTGATATCCCACAATCGTAGCCCAATGCATAGCCTGCTCAGCGTCCGCTCATGCAACACGTGCATGCAACCCGAACATAAAACTCGTGCACGAGCGCCTTGCGACGATGCTAAGTGCGCCAACAAAGCGCCACTTTGCACTCTTGAACCCGAGTCCGAGTCTGAGTCGCTAAGCACCTTTGGGGCTTAGGTCCTATGAAAATAATTTCAAGGACATGACAAAAAGCATGAGGAGTTAATCATTTTTTTTTCTAGAAAAACACCTTCACTTGGCATCCATTTTTTCCACCACACCCCATGTACACACCTCAACTCATACAAAGTATTATATTGAGATACCCACTTTGTGGTGTAGCCAACGTGAGACTATTTTTACCAGTCCAAAGACAAAAATACCAACAGGGATGCGATCATCAACACAAAGTAAGTACACTAGTGCTAGTTTGTCGTAATAACGAATGTCCGATCATCAACATAGGGATTCGATCATCCCTCAACTAACCAAGAGCCATAACAAGGATTAAAGGTCACATTTGGGGCCTATTTGGGAGTAATTATGCCAAAAATTGTCATAGGTACGTGACAAACCATTGAGAAAATAACAACGTATTTGTGGAGCAAGTGGCTTGGGGCATCATGTTAAGCGCATTGGAAGGGCATGCATGATCAGATAATTGGGTTATTAAGTAATTAATTAACTAAAGCTAATCACACTTGCCAATGTGTCAAGTTGGTGTAATTATCATTTTAATTTTTTATTTATGTGTCTTAGAATCGAGCAGTCCACTTCCAGCAAACCAAACATGTAACCCTTGCTATTTTCACTTCACTTTCAACCCATTTTGAGAAATGTTTAGTATGTCTGACTGACCTTGAATGAAGGCTAATTATGTTAATGACACTCCAACTATAGCGTTCGAATTTTTTTACATCTTAATTTTCTACTGCTCAGTTATGATATTCCAATTATATAAATTATTTTTTTTAAATAAATTTTGTCAATTTAAAAACACATCGATAGTGCTTTAAAAGAATATGCAGTAACAAAACAAATATTTAAATTGTGCTTTTGTATTACAAGATATGTTTTTGAAGTGTTTCCAAAAAAAGCAATATATGAGATTAGAATGCCAAAATCGAACAGTAAAAATTTAATGTGGCAAAAATATTTGAATGTTATAGTTGGAATACCATTAGGGTAATTAAGTAAACGTCACGTACGGTTATGATTTGGAATATCCTTTTGGTTGCTCATGTGTAAGGAGAATGGAGAGTTTGAATGGATGTAGATGTGGTCATATATATAGTTGTTAATTAATACGTACTAGAATAAATGCATACTAGAGGAGGAGGAGGAGGAGGAGGAGGAGGAGCCCGAGGTCGTCGGAGGGGAGGAGTCACGGCGGAAGGGAGGAGCCGTGCGAGACGGAGGCACTCGAGGGGTCCGCCGGAGTAGGAGGGTTGTGGGGGAGCCGGGGGGGTAGGGATGGGGGGATGCCGGAATAGGGGGCTGGGGAGGAAGCCGGAGGGGGCACTTCGCCGGAGAGGCGGAGGGGGGAGGGTTGTTTTTTTAAAAATTTTGGAAGAATATTTCGACAGAAAGGGGAAAAACGAAACCTATATTAAAAAAATTAGCGACGTTTAGCGGCGTCTACTTATGACGTCGCTAATAAAAAATAGCGACGTCATAACTAGACGTCGCTAAACGTCGCTAATTCAAAAGTTTGCGACGTTATAGGCGTCGCTAAAAAAGTCGCTAAACATCACTAAATCAAAAAATTCAGCGACGTTTAGCGACCTTAAAGAAGCTTATAGCGACTATGCTTTTAAAAACCTGAATTACATTCGCTAAACGTTGCTATGTGTCGCCAACAGCGACGTATAGCGACGTATATTTTTAGAGTCGCTCAAATCTTTAATATTAGCGACGTTTTAATATGACGTCGCTAAAAACTTAGCTATTTCATCATATTTTGGTAGTGTAGAACAATAACCGAGATATCAAAGCCTACTTTTATGTTTGGGAAAGATTTACAGTATACAAGTAAATTCACGTGCGTTATACGTAAAATAATTTTTCTCTTCTGATATTAATTTAAAATTATTTAAATATTTAAATATATTTAATTTTAAAATTATTATATATATTTTTATATTCTAATTAGAATATGTTAAATATTTGATTATAATTTAATTATAATTAGTTATGGATATATTTATACTTTTTATAAAGAGTCTTGAAAACGGTTAGCTACGTAATATTATCTATTTATAAATAAAAAGTACTTGTAATTCATGTGGTTAAGGTGTGAGGTATTCTTTCTAGTTGGCTGAGTTCAAATTCCTATATTCTTACTTATAACATATTTAAATTTTTTCAATAATTTTTATGTATATTAAAATTTTTAAATAATTAATTGGTAATATATATATATATATATATATACATACGATTTATACGATTCACTTTTGAACCGTTTTGAAGCTTATAATATGGAAGATATTTAATTCATATGCATTGTCACCTAATGAGAAAAAAATTGCCACACGATGAGAAAAAAAATTGCCACTCGATTATGCTCTTTGCAAGCATGCACAACTAACGCTCACCTTTCAATTTCATACTCTTTAACATTTTTGGAGTAGAATTGCCAATTGGTTGTCTTGATTGGTTGATGTCTAGTTTTTTGCGTTAACCTACAATTGAGATGATTCATTATTTAGTTAGTTTGGTCTTCTGATTGCCACTTACTTGCTCTTCATAAATGGACCATTTCTGTAGGATTGCATTTGGCTTTTGATAGTAAAATTTGCATACAAAGACCTTTTCTTGATTCAAGGGATAAATTTCTCAGGAAAAACTTATGAGGGTTTTGTATAGAATATTGTTAATTGTAGTTGCTCTTCAAGAAAGTAAAATGAAATGTTTTGGCCATACTTTCTCAACAGATTATGTCACTGTGTTCTGAAAGTTGATTATTCAAAGGACATACATATAATTTTAGGATATAAAACATTCTGTAGTATTCTCGTAGTTTCTACGATATGGGTGATGTTCTAATTTCCTACTATTTGGATTATTGATGTCTGTCACAATTGTTGCAGCACCAGGTTTTACGTGTAATATCTTGATCATCGAGAGGAAGAAAAAACAGTAGAAAATTACAAACAGTTCTCCGTTATAATCAATGTGATCGCGATATATATATGCCTTGTGAATGTTGAGTCTGAGAGAAAAAAAAATTTATACACCAAACTTTCAGTATGGTTATCGGTATCGGTATCGGTATCGGTATCGAAATCAATATCAGGTCTTTCTTATAAGTAAATTTTATAAGTATCAAAATCGGAGTATCGACAATATCACTATTTTGGATTGGAGTATCGAATTATTTCCAACTTTTGAGGCCAAAGTGAAATTTTTAAGAAAAACTTCTGACAGTCCGAAGGAACCGACGGCGGATATCAAACCAACGTTACGTAACGATTTTCTATTGACTGAAATACAGGTCGACATAATCGAACTTCTTAAAAAAAAAAAATCGACCAATGAAAATTCGACACGTGGCATCGGTTAACTCGTCAAGCGCCCATTGGGTCAAGGGAGAAAGCACTGTTTTTTTAGTCCCTCCAAAACTGTCCACTTGTGGTGGATCACGTTCCCATAATCTAACCCTTAATCAAGGCTGGCTTTGATTCTTAATCAAAGTTTTGATTTATATGACCAAATCCTCCCCAATATATTCTCTGTCCCTCAAAACCATCTTGGCCTGATAACCCTAACATGGTACTACCAAAAATGGAAAAAATTCCTACTAAATATATAATGGGTTGTCGGGAGATTAGGGTTTAGGGATTTCATCTTGAGCAAAACCATCTTGTAAGCCAGTTTGGTTACAATCTGGTTTTGCATTTGATTAGTGTACTATTAAAAAAATGGTTGATCATTATCTCTAACTATTCTAATGCGACTTGAAAACGACTCAAAAATTAAATATCAAAATATTATGGTTATCCCCACTAAATAATAAAAAAATTAAAAAAAAGAAACATTTTTGTAACCGTTTGTACCTCCTCACGTAATTAAAAAAAAAATCTAAATCCTTCTCACTACATTAACATATAATAAATCCTAAAATATTTTAAATATTCAAATTATATTTAAATTGAGTATATGATATTATCTAACTCAATACATATCCAAAATTTTAAAAACATAGCTATAACAAGTCATAATAAAAATATATACAAATCATATTTAAAATATTTTAATATAATTTTAATATTCATCTAATTTTTTAACAATATTAGAGTTTTTTTAAGCATTCCGTCCTACAAGACTGGATTTTTGTTCAGCTTGATCGTGCTCTCTGTAACGGAAGATGGTTGAAAATATTCCAGTCTTGTAGGACGGAATGCTTAACACCTGGAGCTAGTGATCACTCACTTATTGTTATAAGACTGGCATAAGTGCCTGTTATCAAAGTGATTCATATGGAAGGCAATGAGTAGGTAGTTCAGCGATGTTGGAAGGCTAGATTGACTGGAACTGCTCAGTTCAAAAGTGGAAAGCTATTAAAGGCCTTCTCAAAGCTTGGAATAAAGGCAGACCTCCCACTCCTCTCCAAGAACTGGAGGACAACCTGGCTGACATTCAAATGATAATTCAGCTAGATCCGCTTAATCCCGCCCTCACGGAAGAGGTGGTAGCCCTTCAAGATCGTCTACGCAAGAATATATTCTTAGATGAGGTCCAGATCAGACAGAGAGCTAAATGCAGCTAGCTTAGAGATGAAGATAAGTGTTCTTAATTCTTTCACGCTACTGTTAAGGCTAAACAGACTCGGAATACCATACACGGATTGCTTGATCCTCATTACTGGGGATGAGGGTATTCAGAATGAGGCGGTTCAGTATTTCTGGGACCTCTACAACCAGATCTCCTACCAGAACGACTTTCCACACTTTGAGTTTAAGAAGATGGTCTCTCGGCGAAGTAATGCTATTTTACGGACAACAGTGTCGATAGAAGCGATACATTCTATTTTTAGTAATGCAGACCCTACCAAATTGCCAGGACCGGATGGCTTTGGGGCGACATTCTTCAAGAAATACTGGGAGATGATTAAGGTTTACGTTCTGGATGCGATGAGAGAGTTTTTTTTATCTCTGGTAAATTGCTGAAGGACCTCAACCATACATTTATGGTCTTAATAGCTAAGATGGAGGGTACAACTGAACTGAAAGATTTTAGGCCAATTGTATACTGTAACTTCCTATACAAGATGTCATGACCTGCACCCGGATATTCGGGTACGAGTACGTGGTTACGTCCAGCCTATGCCGCAGAATCAACGGCAGAACGCTGTCTGGGTCATTTCTAACTATCTAACATCTCAATAATATAATATGGTACCTGTCAATCATCTCAACTCCAAACAGAGGAGCAATATAGTATCTCACAAGTATATCTAATCTCAATCATAAAATAAACTAAGGAAGAATAATGCACAAATTGAATAGCGAAGAAAAGAATAAGATACAATCCACAATATGAAATAATAATATAAATTGTGAATCCACCAAAAGAATAGTTTAATACAATCTAATACAAATATAATCTAGACCTCCTCGGGCTCTGCAACTAAGCCCTCATGGTCAATAAGAGTATCCTCTAAAGGTACGTCGTCCTACGGCCCGTAGAATGTGGGACACTGCTCTATAAGCCAGTCATTTGAAAAAATATATCCAGTCAGGATTGGAGCGAAGTACATACTTCTGAAAGCAGTTCCAATAACATAATCGAGCATATAAACAGATATAGAAATGAAATACAAGATCACTAAATATATGAATGACGAACATGATATATACAGGTAATGTAGAGAATATAGATCAATAATATGAATATCACACTATGATAAAATAACTATAATCTAAACTAACTAATGTGCCTCGGAATACAAGTTCATTATGTGATCGGGTTGGGTGAACATGATCAGGTAAGACGAATTACAAGTGAGATATGTAACCAAAATATACACGATGTAACAATGGCTTTGATCACATAATCAATTCCTACTCTCCCATCCCCAACTAATACCGATGGATCCAATCATGATATGCTACGAACACAAAATATAACTACTGAACACGAGTAGTGGGTGTACACGAATATCATAACCAACGAACACGAGCGGTGGGTGTATACGAATAAGCACACTGAATACGAGCCGTGTGTGAACATGAAATATAATCAATACCCAATATACACGATAAGATACAATATACACGAGTACCCGCTGAACACGGTAGGGGATAACATCTCCTGACGGGATCCATATAGTACCAGTCTGTAAAATTACTGTGTCGGGATCAATGTATACAATTCTAGAACATGCATATATAAAATATTATTAATTAAAAACTATCAGAGAAATGTACTCGCCTAAATTCCTGAGCAAGGTATGTCTCTCGATGCCCAAGTCGGTGTCTCTGTCTCAACCCACAATCGGTGTAGGGATGCAAGTCGGAAATAACGCCAGCATACGCCGCAACATCGATGGTATAACGCTGTCTTGGTTTACTATACTATCTAAACATCTCATAATAATATAAAATCTGCCAATAATATCTCAACACAAAACTCAATCACATTCTATAGCACGAGAAGATATCAAAGAGGTCTAACTATAAACTTAATATATATATATCAATAATAGAAACAACATCTAATCTCATACCATATGCCGAAAATAAATCTGGTACCAAAATGCTAAAGAAACTAACTATGAAACTAGTAATCCGGATAAACCTTCCAACAATCACTCCAAAACTAGTGGGTCTAAGTCTGCACCATCTATAAGTCGAAGTCCATAGTATGTCGGACACCAATCTCTCGGATCCTCTAAAAAATATTTTTCAGTCAGGAATGGAACAAAGTACATCTCTAACAGCAGTTCTAAATCAGTGATATAAACTATGCAGTAGTAAATAGATGTGAATATACAAGATACCATATACATGTACAAAATATACGTAATAAAGATAATACTGGAAATAAATACAAGAATGAACAATATAACAATGAACAAGAATACTAATGACTAAGTGAGTGAGTACCAGGTTTAACATATGCTCGTCTTGAAAACTTGCACAAGAGTAAATGTCCTGGTTAATCATACGTGCGGTGTATGATCAACACTAACAAGGAATAAGACTTGCACAAGGAGGATATGATCACATATCTACACTACAAACTCCCCAACCCCCGACTGGTATAGTGGATCCAACCACAGTATGCTATGGCACGGGATTCTCCAAAAAGATAGCGACTCTTACCAAAAATCAGTGTCTGTTCATGCACAAGATAATCAATGAAACAAGACTTGCACAAGATACACCATATACAAGAAATAATATCTCATGATGAGATCCGGATATACCAATTCATGTAGCTATCGTGTCAAGAAAATATGAATATCTACATTAGATACAATGGACATAGAGGATATCATAAATGAGAAACTATCAGAGAATGTACTCGCCTGTGGTCCAAAGCAACGAATGTCAAACTGGGTCCGAACTGGTGTCAAACTGACCTATATATGGAATAAAACATCAATACAAGGTTCTGGAAAAAAATAAGTTAAACTAGTCAATATCTATGTCAAAGAACCATTTCTAAGTCAAAAAGTCAAACTAGGTCAATCTAAGTCAAATTGGTCAACTATGGTCAAACTATGGTCAACTTATGTCAAACTATCCATTTCTAGGTTGTATGAGTCTATCTCAATGATATTAGATTCATACACTATGAATCTAGGCCATACAAGCTAATCTTAGGATACTAGGATACCATATCTCAGGATACGCAAACAAGAGATATAAAATATCAAATATGTATATATATCAAACAATATTAAATATATAAATTCTAATTATAAATGCTAAATGGATACCTTGGTTTCGAACCAACTTGATATCACAACACTAAACCTCCATCTTGATACCCAAACCCAATACCTTGGGTATCCTCAATACCTTGGCATTACCTTGGTATCTCAAAGTAATATCCAATATCTTGTTTATAGTAATTCCCAATAATAAATATATGTTAACAACTAAATATTATAATTATAGTATACAAAATACAATTAGTAATTAGAAACATATTTACATGTATATTAATACTATATAAATACTATATAAATATATATATATAACTATTATAATTATATAAATAATAACTATTCAAAACTGCAGATCTGTCGCTAAAGACCCCTGCCGACCATCGCTATTGCTGCTACTGCTGTTTTTGCGACGAAATCCTGCTACTGTCGTTGTTGCTGCACTGTTGTTGCTATTTTTGCTGCTTCTGTTGCTATAGCTGCTGCGGCTGATGTGCTATGTTGCTGCTGCGGCTGCTCTGCTATGTTGTTGTTGCTGCTGTTTCCGTGACAAAGAACAGTCACTAAAGCTTCTGTTGCAAATTTCCATCTCTTATATATACAAATATATATAATACATTATATATATAACACAACTAATAATATATACACACACATACCTCCACATACCTATATATGTACATAATTACTACATATGACATAACACACACACACACACACACACACACACACACACACACACACACATATATATATATATATATATATATATATATATATATATATATATATATATATATATATATATATATATTATACAATAATATGTATCCATATATCATATAAGTATAAATATAACAATATATATATATATATATATATATATATATATATATATATATATATATATATATATATATATATATATATATAATACATAACACATAACAACATGTATATATACTACAATATATATATACATATACTACAATATATAGTAGATCTTACATATGTAAAATAATAACTACATAAATATATAACACATATATATAATAAATACATAGATCTATGATATTTAATACATAAATATGTATGTATAACAATAATATATATATATATATATATATACATATAACTACACATCATAATAGCTAAGAACAATTGGGAAATAGATCTAAAATCAATTACACAACACATGGAACATATCACACCCGTATCCCACTAGATCTAGGATACGCTTGCGACATGAGTCCACCACACATCCAAACTTACCATGAAGGATACGAGGAAGTCTAATATATTATTTATAAATAATACGAAAAGTCAAACACAAATCTACGTGTTCGTGTCAAAATATGACATGCATAAAGTTTCGTGTCGAAGGAAAAACTCCCAAATCAACACGAATCACCAAATTATTGGGATATGACCTACACGTACCCAATTATGGATATGACACTAGCCCCAAACACACAAATACATGCCAAATTAATCAATAGGATCAATTGACATATACAACAAATGTCAATCTCGAAATTCTCTCAAAATTGACACAAAAATTATCATAGCTTTCTCAATATACCTCCTATGAACTCAAAACTAAATCCTATGGGTAGCCTATGCATATGGATGGGTAGCCTATGCATATGAATTGATTTTCCATAGTTAATTCTCAAATTTAGAACCTAAATTAAGGAAAAAAACTAAATTGTACCTATTGGGAGATGGATTCCTAATAAAATCTCCAAAATTGATAAAATGAGCCTTCAACTTGTAGATCCTTGCTTTCTTCTTCTAGATCCTTACTCCACTAGTCTCAAATGGTGATTTAGGAAGGAATTGGATAAAAATTTGGTAGGAATTTGATGGAATTTGGTTGAGAAAAATTCTAGATCTTGATTTAGAATAAAAAATAAAGAGAGAGAAAGTTTTCATCCCCTTTATATAGGCCTCACTTGCCCCCTTCCCACAAGCTACTATGTAAAGTCTAAAATACCCTCTAGGGCCTCTCATGAAGAAATTAATTAAGGAGGAAAGGTTCTACTTTAATGGTTTAACATAATTAATCCTCCTCATAATTATTGGTCTCAATTCTAACTAAAATTAAATGTTGGTCCATGAATCTAAACTAAACTAGTTAGGTCCACTAACACAAGTGCAAAAATAAATCTAACATGCTAACAATAAATAAATATTTAACATGCATAATATTTAATTAATTATCAAATGACTAAAATATTCTTTCCTAGAAAATATGGTAGTGACAAGTCTACCCCCTTAGAAGAATTTCGTTCTCGAAATTAAAACTCTCACCCATCTCTCTTGGGCCAGTCATAACCTATTCATACAAATTTTAATATGGTCAAACTCCATCAATCACAGTCTAAAATAGTCTTATCATACAATCCTACCATTCTACTGAAAGAGAAATCATACTTGGATATAGTCTCTTAACTATCATAAATTCAGTCTCTGTCCTACTGAGGTGTCTTCCTCTACTGGTACAGGATAACCTGCTATGCCACATGTGGCCTATTCTATCACACACTAAGCATTAATTAATCATCAACCTAGTTAAGACATTTTTAATACTGAGGGTTTCCAAATACTGGTGATATACTATAATTCTAGGTCATGGGCATACTTAACTCACTGGCACTTGCTACCTAGGATACTATATAAAATACTGCTAAGACACTGCTTCCTTTATCTGTCACGCCCCAGTCCCAAAATAACGAGGGACTAGACACGTGGCAATGGCCAGCAGCACACACCGATGGACAAACCCAATTTAATGGATCCATCGGGGCGTACTTAAGCTGTAATACAACAGTCAGGGTATACTATTCTCATCCATAGAAAGAATATATCAAAATCAAAGAAAAAGAAATATATACATCATCATCAAATCACAAGTATATAAATCGGGGAACAAACCCAATAATCAAGTCTGTTACAATTGTTCAAGATCCAGAAATAAAGATATCAACAACAATACTGAGTATGGACAGAGTATATACTCAGAAGATACCGTAGATGTCACTCGACTACTGGATCTGGTACTGCTCCAGTGTCTGCTCCGGTTCCTGCTTCTGCTCCTGCTAATACTCCTGTTCCGTGTACCTCGGGGTCGATCTCATCTGCTAATCCTGGGGACATAATCCGGATCCAGGTCCTCAGGGGACATAGCAAGGTACAGAAAATACAAGCCAAAGATAATGCAGTACAGCAAATAAATGAAACAATAGGGTAAATATATAACCAGCTAAGTGATATACAATATGAGAGCAGCACTAAACTCAAGCTGAAACTACTACAAGCTCTGTGTCGGGGAGCCGGTAGCAGTGATATCATGTGGTTGTCTAGCTCAAAAGGAGACTACGACGCCGGCATAATATATAATCAACCTGTAGTTTGTGTGACTCTCCCCACCCAATGTAATCATGCATCTCATGTCCACGACGTCTCATGTCCATGCCATACAGGATCATAACTAATGCATCCAGTCATATAATATCTAAGCAAAGGAATGAGTCATAAAATCTGTATCCTATATAGAATCACCATGAATATCTCAGGACGATTCTGTATCATGAATAATGTCAGGTGTCCTGGGTAAAACGTACTTGATAATGCAAGTACGAGAATGCAAAGGGTCACGATATCCATGTCTATGTGACTTTACACAACTCCGCGTACGGGGTTGGCACCCGACTATAATCGGACGCTAAGTAAGTCACACGGTCCTAGGTTAAGTATGTACAACAAGTATATATGTCAAAAAAATAAATAGCAAAACTGCAGAGATTGGCAAGGTACACTTGCCTGAGGTTCCGGCTCCAATTGTAGCTCTGACTTTCGTGGGTTTTGCAGGCAGTACTCCAGTTGCTGAAATAGACATCACCATCAGATCCAGAAAATATTAATCAGCTAGAAATGCCTGTCCTTGAGTCCAATTTGGAGACAAGGGCAAAAAATAATATTTCGGGGCAAAACGGGGTCCAAATGTGGGCCGCTTTGCACCGAAAAATGCGTCAGGGTCAAAGGTCTCCAAATCTGTCCAACTTAGTGTCAACAGGTCAGGAATGATGATACGAACCCAACAGAACTTCCAGAATTGGATTTCGATGAGCCGTTCTCAAAATCGCTCGTCAAGTGCAGCCTGTGGGGCCCACGACACGCGATTTTGTCAACATTCTCAGAATCGAACCAAACTTGGCTCACAGGACTAGCGTATTGCTACGAGTCCAATGGTGCAAGTTTCGTCTCGATCCGACGTGTGTACACTAAGTTACAGCAAGATTCAGAAAGGTCGGATACGGGACGGTGTCCGCGGATACGCATTGATTCCGGTGTGCACGCACATCCGAATCAGCTTCTGTGAAATCCCGCACGTCCGTATCAACGACGCACACGTATCTATGAATACCGCACGCGACCAAGTCGTCCAGTTTGGCGGGGCATACTCGGTTTCGGGGTAAAACAGGACGTTGGTTTTCCTCTTTTTGGATCGCGGTTCGCGATCACCACAGGACGCGATGCACCAAGCGGTTTGCACGGGCACCGAGAGGGTCACGCAGGGGTCGCGATGAAACAGATGGAATCGAAAACGGGTAAACGAGCAGAGAGAAACGGGTACCTGAACAGGGCTCCTAAAACTAGGATTTTCTCGTGTCCGCGACGCGTCTACCGTGTCCTGGACACTGTGTCCAAGCCGTGTCCTCCCTAGGGTTTCTGTTCAGAAGCTTGGGTGGCCGGATGTCGATGCAGGAGGGTGGCGCCGGTGGGAGGCGGCTCGGCCGGAGATCACTGGTGGAGTCGGCGGCAGCTCAGAGCGGCGCCGGACAGGGGGAAGCTCGGTTGGGCTCGGGGGAAGCTCGAGTCTGATGTGGAGCGGCTGAGCCTAGGGCGGAGGGAGGAGGCGGGTGGTGCTGGTGACGGAGCCGGGCGGGTGGTGCTGTGGAGGCCATCGGAGAGAGACGAAGACTGAGGAGGCGTCGCCGGGAACGGAGGAGCCGGAGGGAGGAGGGGATTGGCCGGCTAGGTTTATAAAGAGGAGGAGGGAGGCAGTTACGGGAGAGGAAGAGGGAGAGGCTGCCGGCGGGGAAGCTGGAGCGGCGCGGCGGGCGTTGCGGGAGCGGAGGAGACGGCCAGCTCGGGGAGGTCGAACGGCGCCGGACGGTCGGGGAGAGAGAGTGTCGGGGAGAGAGAGGGTTGGGCTAGCGGATCCGGGTTTGGGTGGACGGGTTCGGTCGGGCGGACCCGACCCGACCCGACCCGCTAGGACGGTCGGTCCGGTTCAGTCGGTTCATCTGGACCGGGTTCAGGCCGGTTTGAACCCGGTTCAGCCCGGTTCAAATTGGATTTTAATTAAAAATAGTTTTCTGGCTTTTAAAAATATTTTTGGGGTCCAATAAATTCCCAGAAAATTACCCTAAGTCTAGTATTTTATTTTACACCCAAAAATTTTATTTTCATAATATTTTATTATATTTTAAAAATATTTAATTTTATTTAATGCCAAAATACCCTGGTTTTTAATTAGTAAAAATTCCCGAAAATTCCCAGATAATTCTGAAAAATCCAGTTTTATAAATCTTAAAAATCAGGGGGTTTACAATCTATCCCCCTTAAGAGGATTGTGTCCTCGCAATCAAAGAATAACCGGTCAACAAAGATGACACGGTTACAAACATTTTTCGAAACACATTACTAACAAGAAGAATTAAAGTTGAGGTTGTAAGAACAACACATAGGAAAAATTATTTCCCTAAGCGATGGAAGTTATACAATTTTCCAAATGTAGAAAATCTAAAAAATTATAATTTTTAGAAAACCAGGTTATCCTTCAAAAACATATAAGGTTAACAATTATAAAATATTCTAGGTTATCACTAGGTTATCTATTATTAGCAAGTTAAAAAATGGTCAGGTGAAGTCTAGGGTCACGAACCAGCAGACACGAACTACTAGGAACGAGATAACTATGAATCACTTACTCGCATTAGCTACTCCATGATTCTGCACGTTCTCCAAGGTCATCGTCAGAGCTTGTCCGCGTCCTTGCAGTCGATTCCTCTGCTGCTGCTGAGCCTGCTGGAAGAGTAGTGCCTGGGGTATCAAAGGTGGCCTCGGCTGATACCCTCCTGGAGCTGTTGATAGGACTTCTTCAACTTTCGTTTGCGGTGCTCCCAATGCTGGATAGGCTGGCCTCAGTATTGATAACGCTTGCTGGTTGCCCTTTGGTGCTCTTTCTCGACGCTCAGGGCATTCCCTTAATAAATGCTGACTGGATCCGCAAGCTAAACATAATCTCATTTTTCGTCTGCACTGGTTCTCAATATGGCCTCGCTTGCGACAATATGGACAGACAGGTATTGCCTGTGGAGATGCTTCTGGTGGCTGGTGAATGTGAAGTCTTTTTGCAACTTTTTCTTGTGGTGCTCCGGATGGTGCTGATGTGGACGATCGCTTCAGACTGGTCTCTCTTCTAGTTATGCGCTCCATGCGTCGGGCTGCAGTAAGGACGTCCGGGTAGGATGTAGGAGCAACGGATCCAATTAGTTTCTGCAGCTCGAAGTTTAGTCCGTCGAAGAACTTCTCAGTCTTCTCTTCTTCTGTCGGAATCAAGGTTGGGGCAAAGCGACTTAGACGAATGAACTCTGCGTTGTATTCTTCCACTGTCATATTGTCTTGAGTGAGGCGATTGAACTTGTCCCGCAGTTCTGATCGAACGATGGCTGGAATGTATATCTCCTGAAAGAGTCTAGAAAACTCTTTCCAAGTGACTCTGTCTGGTCCGAGCCGTGTCTCCTCAGATAGCCACCAGTGATGAGCATTATCCGTCAATTGCATTCTGACCGCAGTCATCCAACGTTCTCGTGGAATCTCAGCTGCTTCCAATTGATGTTGAGTGTTGGTGAGCCATTCATGAACTTCTGTGGGCTCCTCTTTATCTGAGAAGGTACGGGGTTTCAGCTGGCAGAAATCAGAAATAGCGCCCGTCGTTGGTCGTCGTGCTGGTAGATCTGCCTGCTCTAGTGCGGTTACTAGGTTGCTTCTCAAGTTCTCGACCTCATGACGCAGAGCCTCTTGTTGAATTTGTTGTTGAGCTTGCATCATTGCGTAGATCATTTGTAATATCTGATGCCCGTCCATAACCTACCCTTGTGGGAATACGGGCATTGGTGGAGTAAACTGCGTCGATGGTGGAATGTCATCTTGCTGAATTCTCGAGGCATGCTGACTTGCTTGACTGCGTTGTTGAGTGGATTGACCTTCTTCTACTGGTGTTACTTCATCTTCGTTGGTTACCACAGCATCTCATGGTGAAGTTGCAGGAGTCTCGTCGTTTGCTCGTGAATCCATAACTCTGCAACCAAAATAAACAATGAGAGGCGCTCAGGAATCAAGGCAGGATGCAAGTTGAGAAATAAATTTGAATCCAATACAGATATCAAGAACGTTTCAAGCAAGTGGATGAGATCCTAAAAACTTATCCTATCTTTATTGCAGGCCTGTTCGGTCCCTAAGTTGAAATCGAACAATTTAGTCGTAGACCTGCATGGGCCACCATAAAAACTATGTCACGCCCCAGTCCCAAAATAACGAGGGACTAGACACGTGGCAATGGCCAGCAGCACACACCGATGGACAAACCCAATTTAATGGATCCATCGGGGCGTACTTAAGCTGTAATACAACAGTCAGGGTATACTATTCTCATCCCCAGAAAGAATATATCAAAATCAAATAAAAAGAAATATATACATCATCATCAAATCGCAAGTATATAAATCGGGGAACAAACCCAATAATTAAGTCTGTTACAATTGTTCAAGATCCAGAAATAAAGACATCAACAACAATACTGAGTATGGACAGAGTATATACTCAGAAGATACCGTAGATGTCACTCGACTACTAGATCTGGTACTGCTCCAGTGTCTGCTCCGGTTTCTGCTTCTGCTCCTGCTAATACTCCTGTTCCGTGTACCTCGGGGTCGATCTCATCTGCTAATCCTGGGGACATAATCCGGATCCAGGTCCTCAGGGGACATAGCAAGGTACAGAAAATACAAGCCAAAGATAATACAGTACAACAAATAAATGAAACAATAAGGTAAATATATAACCAGCTAAGTGATATGCAATATGAGAGCAGCACTAAACTCAAGCTGAAACTACTACAAGCTCTGTGTCGGGGAGCCGGTAGTAGTGATATCATGTGGTTGTCTAGCTCAAAGGGAGACTACGACGCTGGCATAATATATAATCAACCTGTAGTTTGTGTGACTCTCCCCACCCAATGTAATCATGCATCTCATGTCCACGACGTCTCATGTCCATGTCATACAGGATCATAACTAATGCATCCAGTCATATAATATCTAAGCAAAGGAATGAGTCATGAAATCTGTATCCTATACAGAATCACCATGAATATCTCAGGACGATTCTGTATCATGAATAGTATCAGGTGTCCTGGGTAAAACGTACTTGATAATACAAGTACGAGAATGCAAAGGGTCACGATATCCATGTCTATGTGACTTTACACAACTCCGCGTACGGGGTTGGCACCCGACTATAATCGGACGCTAAGTAAGTCACACGGTCCTAGGTTAAGTATGTACAATAAGTATATATGTCAAGGAAATAAATAGCAAAACTGCAGAGATTGGCAAGGTACACTTGCCTGAGGTTCCGGCTCCAATTGTAGCTCTGACTTCCGTGGGTTTTGCAGGCAGTACTCCAGTTGCTGAAATAGACATCACCATCAGATCCAGAAAATATTAATCAGCTAGAAATGCCTGTCCTTGAGTCCAATTTGGAGACAAGGGCAAAAAATGACATTTCGGGGCAAAACATGGTCCAAATGTGGGCCGCTTTGCACCTAAAAATGCGTCAGGATCAAAAGTCTCCAAATATGTCCAACTTAGTGTCAACATGTCAAGAACGATGATACGAACCTAACAGAACTTCCAGAATTGGATTCCGATGAGCTGTTCTCAAAATCGCCCGTCAAGTGGAGCCTATGGGGCCCACGACATGCGATTTTGTCAACGTTCTCAGAATCGAACCAAACTTGGCTCACAGGACTAGCGTATTGCTACGAGTCCGATGGTGCAAGTTTCGTCTCGATCCGACGTGTGCACACTAAGTTACAAGAAGATTCAGAAAGGTCAGATACGGGACGGTGTTCGCGGATACGCATTGATTTCGGTGTGCACGCACATCCGAATCAGCTTCTGCGAAATCCTACACGTCCGTATCAATGACGCGCACGTATCTGTGAAGACCGCACGCGACCAAGTCGTCCCGTTTGGCGGGGCGTACTCGGTTCCGGGGTGAAACAGGACGTTGGTTTTCCTGTTTTTGGATCGCGGTTCGCGATCACCACAGGACGCGATGCACCAAGCGGTTTGCACGGGCACCGAGAGGGTCACGCAGGGGTCGTAATGAAACAGACGAAATCAAAAACTGGTAAACGAGCAGAGAGAAACGGGTACCTGAACAGGGCTCCGAAAACTAGAGTTTTCTCGTGTCCGCGACGCGTCTACCGTATCCTGGATACTGTGTCCAAGCCGTGTCCTCCCTAGGGTTTCTGTTCAGAAGCTTGGGTGGCCGGATATCGATGGAGGAGGGCGGCGCCGGTGGGAGGCGGCTCGGCCGGAGATCATTGGTGGAGGCGGCGGCAGCTCAGGGCGGCGCCGGACAGGGGGAAGCTCGGTTGGGCTCTGGGGAAGCTCGGGTCTGCGGTGGAGCGGCTGAGCCTAGGGCGGAGGGAGGAGGCGGGTGGTGCTGCTGACGGAGCCAGGCGGGTGGTGCTGTGGAGGCCGCCGGAGAGAGACGGAGACTGAGGGGGCGTCGCCGGGAACGGAGGAGCCGGAGGGAGGAGGGGATTGGCCGGCTAGGTTTATAAAGAGGAGGAGGGAGGCGGTTACGGGAGAGGAAGAGGGAGAGGCTGCCGGCGGGGAAGCCGGAGCGGCGCGGCGGGCGTTGCGGGAGCGGAGGAGACGGCCAGCTCGGGGAGGCCGAGCGGCGCCGGACGGTCGGGGAGAGAGAGGGTTGGGCTAGCGGATCCGGGTTTGGGCGGACGGGTTCGGTCGGGCGGACCCGACCCGACCCGCTAGGGCGGTCGGTCCGGTTCAGCCGGTTCATCTGGACCGGGTTCAGGCCGGTTTGAACCCGATTCAGCCCGGTTCAGCCCGGTTCAAATTGGATTTTAATTAAAAATAGTTTTCTGGCTTTTAAAAATATTTTCGGGGTTCAATAAATTCTCAGAAAATTACCCTAAGTCCAGTATTTTATTTTACACCCAAAAATATTATTTTCATAATATTTTATTATATTTTAAAAATATTTAATTTTATTTAATGCTAAAATACCCTGGTTTTTAATTAGTAAAAATTCCCGAAAATTCCTAGATAATTCTGAAAAATCCAGTTTTAAAAATTTTGAAAATCAGGGGGTTTACATTATCTGTTTCAATTCTTTTAATCACCAAAAATTTCTCAATTATTTTCTTGCAAGGAATACTTGTATACCTTTTCAATCATGTATTTTATTAGCACACCCTGGTCCAACTTTAATACTGCTAATATGATGCGTTAATTAAATCTTGTTACTGTCTTCACAATGCACCAGCTCTCATATATATTTTTACATGACAATCAAGTTACTCATATCTCACCTTTATACTAAAATGCTTGTGCCTAAACTTCCATAATACTTGAGGTACTCCAGCTCTTGTTACTAGGGGATCTCTTTCTATCTAATATTTGGTGCAACTCACCCTCTAACATTTGTTAAATATCTTAAGATTCTCATCTATACATTAGTATCAAATTACATACACAATTATCTTCTAGTCATTACAACACCATGATATCTTACCGCTATCCTTATATCCCTCGGACTATTCTTTGATACATACGACCTCTATAATCAAAATTAGCAAGGTACTACACTTATTTATGTATATATCTCTCTCATCTACTGCTTGGATCACTTGTACTATTAGTTCCAAATGCTTTTCTATCTATTAACTGATACACTAATCCAATATTATTACATAAGATACTTACTGTTACCAGCACATTACTCAACCAATCCCTGATATAGAAATAATAGTAATCTTGATATAGCAATACTAGCTCAATAACTACACAACATATGCCCTTAATGTTCTAGGACACTAGCCTCTTAATGCTTATAATATTTTACTACCACTCAACTACTATTCTGGACACTAGATTCATTATTAGATCACCTCATTATACTCACTAGAAATCATGATCACTTGTACCCAATGTACTAGTTATTAACTTCTACAATACACATGTTTTACTTCACTCTCAAAAGCAGACATATGGTTTCATATCTCTATTGATGTATATGTATCTCTCCTTAAACTTTTTACAGGCTGGTATACTAATCTGTTATACTTTATATATATTCCAATCTTGATATTTCTTAACCCATGACACACCATTGGAATTTCTAATACTCAAGCTTCCACTTTTATGAACTTCCATTTTCTGATACTTATCACCTACTATGCATCCTGCTCACAATTTCTAGATACTCTTCCACATATTGCTTCCAACATCCCACTATCCTCAATATTAGGTGATATACCCATCACTAGTCATATACTGGTACACTTTTATCTACTCGCAACCATGCTCTACTTTTACCTGTAACACAAGTCTTACTACTTTAGCACAATATATTATTATTCTCTCACACTCTTCCATATACTTATGGGTACCATTCTACTATGGCATACTCACTAATACCCTTTATGCATATATATTTCTTTACTCTTGACACACCCAAGTATCAACCACCAAATTGAATATCATGCTTCATTGATTTCCAATACAATTTCCTTGATACTTAATTATTTACATATATCACCCAACTACATGAATTTATGACTATCCAGAACTGGCATGCTGACTCTAATACTAACTCCTAGAACCACCACTGATACTCTTTACTCCCCTTTCTACCTATAGTACCCATACTATCTATAATAACACCTATCATAAAACTATTGCTACAAGGTACTACGCTATGGGTTATCTCTAGATTTATGTCTATTGCTCACATGCCCAAACAAGAACCACTTATAGACTCACAAGTCACACTCTTAATAGTCAATACTAATACTCAAGACATAGACCAAATTACAAGTCACCAACTATCACACTAGCAAGGATTCTAATGGAAAGAAGCTCTATAAGGAACTGGACTAAAGAACTGAAGGTATCTCTACTGTTAAGCTAAAAGAATGATGGAACAAAGTCCTATAATAACATGAGTAGAAAAGCATTGAGATGATACTTTAAGAACCAATTTAAGATACAATCTGATAATCATACATGTCTGTCCAAAATTATGACACTCAGAATCCTCGCCACGCCAATAAGCATAGCTGCGATTAACAATAGATTCTATAACTAGGGTATGCAACTCTATAATCATGTCATCTAGAATTCTTACCATGCCAACCGGTATGGCTGCGAGAAACTCTAAATTTTAAAACTAAGATATTTACCTCCAAAGTCAGGTCCCTACGTTTTCTATATCCTATATCCTATATCCTATAGCAGGTACGCAGTAGTACAACTAAGTCATCGTACTATCACGATATCACATAACTTGCGAAGCCTGACCTGTATGGACCACCACTAAAAATGTGTCATGACCCGCACCCGGTGTAGGGATGCAAGTCGGAAACAACGCCCAGCCTACGCCGTAGTATCGACGGTAGAACGCTGTCTTGGTTAACTATACTATCTAAATATCTCACAATAATATAAAATATGCCAATAATATCTCAACACAAAACTCAATTATATTCTATAACACGAGAAGATATCAAAGAGGTCTAACTATAAACTCAAAATATATATCAACAATAGAAACAACATCCAATCGCATACCATATGTCAAAAACAAATCTGGTACCAAAATACTAAAAAACTAACTATGAAACTAGTAATCTGAATAAACCTTTCGACAATCACTCCAGAACTAGTGGGTCCAAGTCTGCACCATCTATAAGTCGAAGTCCATAGTATGTCGGACACCAATCTCTCGGATCCTCTAAAAAATATTTTTTAGTCAGGAATTGAGCGAACTACATCTCTAACAGTAGTTCTAAATCAATGATATAAACTATGTAGCAGTAAATAGATATGAATATACAAGATGCCATATACATATACACAAGATATGCAATAAAAGTAATACTGGAAATAAATACAAGAATGAACAATATAACAATGAACAAGAACACTAATGACTAAATGAGTGAGTACCAGCTTTAACATGTGATCGGCTTGGGAACTTATACAAGAGTAAATGGCCTGGTTAATCATACGTGTGGTGTATGATCAATACTCACAAAGAATAATACTTGCACAAGAAGGGTATGATCACATATCTACAATACATACTCTCCAACCCCGGACTGGTATAGTGGATCCAACCATGGTATGCTGTGGCACGGGATTCTCCAAGAAGATAACGACTCTTTTCAAGAATCAGTGTCTGTACATGCACAAGATAATCAATAAAATAAGACTTACACAAGATACACCATATACAAGGAATAATATCTCATGATGAGATCCGGATATATCAATCTGTGTAACTATCGTGTCAAGAAAATATGGATATCTACACTAGATACTATGAACGTAGAGGATATCATAAATGAGAAACTATTAGAGAATGTACTCACCTGTGGTCTAGAGCAATGAATATCAAACTGGGTCTAAACTGGTATCACTCTGATCTATATATGGAATATAACATCAATACAAGGTTCTAGAAAGAAATAAGTTAAACTAGTCAACATCTAGGTCAAAGAACCATTTCTAAGTCAAAAAGTCAAACTAGGTCAACTCTAAGTTAAATTGGTTAAATATGGTCAAACTATGGTCAACTATGTCAAACTATCCATTTCTAGGATGTATTAGTCTATCTCAATGATATTAGGTTCATACACTATGAATCTAGGCCATACAAGCTAATCTTAGGATACTAGGATACCGTATATCAGGATACGCAAACAAGAGATATAAAATATCACATATGTACATATATCAAACAATATTAAATATATAAATCCTAATTATAAATGCTAAATGGATACCTTAATTTCGAACCAACTTGGTATCGTAACACTAAACCTCCATCTTGACACCCAAACCCAATACCTTGGGTATCCTCAATACCGTGGCATTTACTTCTTATCTTGAAGTAATATCCAATATCTTGTTTATACTAATTACCCAATAATAAATATATAATAACAACTAAATATTATAATTATAGTATACAAAACATAATTAGCAATTAGAAATATATTTACATATATATTAATACTATATAAATACATATATATAACTATTATAATTACATAAATAATTAGTATTCAAAACCGCAGATCGGTCGTTATAGCTGCTGATACTGCTGTTGCTACTGCTATTTTTGTGACGAAATCCTGCTGATGTCGTTGTTGCTGCACTGCTGTTGTTATTTTTGCAGCTGCGGCTGTTGTGCTATGTTGTTGCTGCTACTGTTTCCGTGACAAAGAACTGTCACTAAAGCTGCTGTTGCGAATTCCCATCTCTTATATATACAAATATATATAATACAATATATATATATAACACAACTAATAATATATACACATACATACCTCCACATACATATATATGTACATAATAACTACATATGACATAACATATATATATATATATATATATATATATATATATATATATATATATATATATATATATAAACACACACATATATATATATATATATATATATATATATATGTATATATAATCATACAATAATATATATACATATATCATATAAGTATAAATATAATAATATATATATACATAAAATATAACAATAACATGTATATATACTACAATATATATATATATATATATATATATATATATATATATATATATATATATATATATATATATATATATATATATATATATATACTGCAATATATAGTAGATCTTACATATGTAAAAAAACAACTACATAAATATATAACTCATATATATATAATAGATATATAGATCTATGATATTTAATACATAAATATATATATATAAAAATAATATATATATATATATATATATATATATATATATATATATATATATATATATATATATATATATATATATATACATATAACTACACATCACAATAGCTAAGAACAATGGAGAAATTGATCTAAAATCAATTGCACAACATATGGAACGTATCACACCCATATCCCACTAAATCTAGGATACGCTTACGACACGAGTCTACCACACATCCAAACATACCTCGAAGGATACGAGCAAGTCTAATATATTATTTATGAATAATACAAAGAGTCAAACACAAAACTACATGTCCGTGTCAAAATGTGACATGCATAAAGTTCCGTGTCGGAGAAAAAACTCTCAAATTAACACGTATCACCAAAATATTGGGATTCGACCTACACGTATCCAATTGTGGATACGACACTAGCCCCAAACACACAAACATATGCTAAATTGATCTATAGGATCAATTGACACACACGACAAATATTAATCTCAAAATTTTCCAAAAATTGATACAAAAAGTACTATAACTTTCTCAATAGGCCTCGTATGAACTCAAAACCAAATCCTATGGGTAGCCTATGCATATGGTTTCATTTTTCATAGTTAATTCTCAGATTTAGAATCTAAATTAAGAGAAAAAACTAAATTTTACCTATTGGGAGATGGATTCCTAATGAAACCTCCAAAATTGGTAAAATAAGCCTTCAACTTGTAGATCTTTGCTCCTCTTTGTAGATCCTTGCTTCTTCCTTCTAGATCCTTACTCTACTAGTCTCTAATGGTGATTTAGGAATAAATTTGATAAAAATTTGATGGAATTTGGTTGAGAGAAATTCTAGATCTATATTTGGAATAAAAAATAAAGAGAGAGAAAGTTTTTATCCTCTTTATATAGGCCTCACTTGCCCCCTCCCTTAAGCTACTATGTAAAGTCTAAAATACCCCTTGGGGCCTCTCATAAAGAAATTAATTAAGGATAGAAGATTCTCGTCTAATGGTTTAACATAATTAATCCTCCTCATAATTATTGGCCTTCTAATTATTTGGCTCAATTCTAACTTGAATTAAATGTTGGTCCATGAATCTAAACTAAACTAGTTAGGTCCACTAATACAAGTCCAAAAATAAATCTAACATGCTAACAATAAATAAATAATATAATAAATAAATATTTAACATGCAAAATATTTAATTAATTACCAAATGACTAAAATATCCTTTCCTAAAAAAATATGGTAGTTACAGTCTTACAACCTATATATGGTATGATACATCAATACAAGGTTTAAGAATAAAAATGATCTATGTTGATACAATTATAGGTCGACACGCCATTTTTAAGTCAAACCAATAAAATCTTGGTTGCAAGAGTCTGATTCTAAGTCACTAAGTCGATACACTATGAAGCTATGTTATACCAACTAATCTAAGAGACAACAAGGCACTCAAAGAGCCGTATCCTGAGATACACAAGTTTCAAATATAAAAATAGTATTTTATATATATATTCGAGTCAAATATTATAATACTATATCAAATCAATTGAAATAGGATACCTTGGCCTTGCACCAATGCGTATCGCACCTATCTTGATATCCAAACTCAATACCTTGGATATCGGCCCAAACCTTGCTAATACCTTGGAATCCCAAGGTAACCCAAATACTAATATAACCAATACATATATATAACCATGCTAATACTAACTATATAAGTACACTATAATATAATATATATATATATATATATATATATATATATATATATATATGCTAACTACTAACAATAACAACTAATACAAGTATATATATATATATATCAAGTGCCACACTTTCTCTATGATACGCCTGCGATATGGCTCCAACACACAACCAAACGCATCCCGGAGGACACGAGCAAGTCTAATACATTAATTATGAATAATATGTATAGTAATTATAGTATCTACGTGTTTGTTTCATAATATGATATGCACAAGGCCCCGTGTCGGAGTAAATCCCCCAAAATTAACCTGTTTCGTCAAATTGACAAGATACGGCCTACACGTATCTAATTGTGAATATGACACTAGTTACAAACAAGCAATCAAATGTCATTTAGATCTATTAGAACCAATGACAAGCACTACATGTGCCAATCTCAAAATTTCTCTAAAATTGGCACGAAAATGGACATAGCTTCCACCGTAGGTCTCCGATGAACCTAAAACTAATTTCTATGGGTAGCCTATATATGTGGATTGGTTTTTCATTGTTAAATCTCAAATCTAGAGTCTATTAGATGAGAAAAAACTAAAATTTACCTATTGGGAGATGAATTTTCAATAAGAAGTCCTAAATTTCCAAGTAGCTCATCTCCTTGTAGATCTTGGCCTCCTCCTCCTTGCTCCTTACTTCCTTCTTATAGATCCTTGGTATAAAAGTTTTAATAAAGAATTTAGAAAGATATTGGTGAAGAATTGGTGGAGAATTAATGAGGGAATGGAGAAAAATTAGAAGAGAGAAAATTATATATCTGAAATTTTGGGAATGAAATGAAATGAGAGCACTCTATCTCCTCTTGCTATGAACGACCATGTAATCACCTCTCCAAGCAATGTACAATATCATAAATATCCCTTGGGGCCTCTCATTAAGAAATTAATTAGGGAGGGAAGGTTCTAGTCTAATGGTTTCACTAATTAATCAAGCCTCCTAATCCATGGCCTAATTTAATGGGCTCAATCTAAACTAATCTAAAAGTTTGGTTCATTCATTCTAATAATAGGTTTGGTCCACTATAAAAGTCTAACACAAATCTTTAACTAGCCATAAATAAATAATATAATAATTAAATAATCATGCATGTACAAATATTAATTATAATTAATTTTAAAATAAATAATACCTATATCAATTACAAAACTACCCTTAAATAAAAATATGAGGGTGACAATCCTACCCACCTTAGAAAAATTTTGTCCTCAAAATTAAGGAAGAAACTATCTACCAAAAGCAAATAATACAATGCAAGAAAGAATTATACCTCACGGCTCGAACAGATATGGATATCGCTCGCGCATCTCGGCCTCTCGCTCCCAGGTACTCTCTCCTGGCGAGTGATGCCTCCACACGACGTATACTAAAAGAATCGTCTAGTTTCTCAGCACCTTCTCTCTCTGATCTAGAATCTCCACTGGCTGCTCTGGATGTCTAAGAGTAAGGTCCACCTCTATCTTTGAGTGATCCAACACATGACTGGGATATGTCATATGCCGTCTCAACTATGACACCTGAAATACGTTGTGAAATCCCCCTCGTGCAGGTGGTAAGTCTAGTCTGTATGCAACTGTATCGACCCTCTCAAGAATACTGAAAGGTCCGATGAATCGTAGACTAAGCTTGTCGCCACCACCGAAATAAATCGTGCCACGTGTCAGAGAAATCCTCAAAAAAATTAGACTGCCAACCTAGCACGAAACACAACCTTAGCACTCTAACAAACAATAATCAAACACAAGCAAAACAAAACTAAAGCTATACCTCAAACTCCAAAGGTCTCCGGTGGCTATCAACCCAATGTCGCTGCCTGTCCTGCGCCACTCAAAGTTTGTCCCAGATAAGCTTCACCTTCTCTGCTACATCTACTACCATCTCTGGTCCCAATAAAGCTCTGTCACCAACATCATTCCTAGGACAACGGAGTGCGGCACCTCCATCCATACAATGCCTCGAATGGTGACATCTCAATATAGGCTTGGTAGCTGTTATTGTATGAAAACTCTACCAAGTGAAGGTAATCCTCCCAAGAACCTCTAAGATCTAAAACACAGGTGCGTAGCATATCCTTGAGAGTCTGAATAGTCCTCTCTGACTGTCTGTCCGTCTGAGGGTGATAAGCGGTACTGAACTTGAGCTGAGTGCCCAAGCTAGCCTGTAAACTCCTCCAGAAATGGGACATGAAGCGACTATCCCAATCTGATACTATGCTCACTGCAATACCGTACAATCTGATAATCTGGCGCACATACATCTCTGCAAGCTTCTCCGTAGATGTACCCACATTAAATGGTAGAAAGTGGGTTGATTTGGTCAACCTGTCCACGATGACCCAAATTGCATCTTTGCCTCCTGGAGAACGCGGAAGCCCTGATACAAAATCTATAGTCACATGCTCCTATTTTTATTCCGGAATAGGTAAAGGTTGAAGCAATCCTCCTGGCCTCTGCCTCTCCACCTTGACCTGCTGGCAAACTAAGCATCTGGACACGAAGCTAGCTACCTTCCGCTTCATGCCATACTACCATATATGCTCCCTCATGTCTCTATACATCTTATTGGCACTTGGATGCATAGAGTATTAAGAATGATGTGCCTTCTGCATAATCTCCTCGCATAATGCTCCTCTCGGTACACGTAACCTGGTACCATGTCGTAATGATCCATCATCTGCGATGATAAAGTCCTTTGCCAACCCGATCTGAACCTGTGCTCTGATGCTCCTCAGATACTCATCCTCATACTGTCCGACTCTGACCTGGTCCATCAGCTCTGACTGCACCTGAAGTCCCCACATCTGTGCTGTGACTCCAGGAATCAATACCTCAATGTCCAAACTGTCAGGATGTTCCAACAAATGTCTGTCTCTAGTCAAGCACATAGCCACGGGATACCTGCTCAAAGCATCCGCAACTACGTTGGCCTTCCCTGGATGGTACTGCAAAGATATGTCAAAGTCTTTTATCTGCTCCAACCATCATCACTGCCTCATGTTGAGCTCTTTCTATGTAAACACATACTTTAAGCTCTTATGGTCTGTGAAGATCTCTACTCTCTCTCCATATAAATAGTATTTCTATAATTTGAGAGCAAAGATAACCGCTGCCAACTCTAAATCATGGGTAGGGTAGTTCTTCTTATGCAGACACAATTGCCTGGAAGCATAGGTAATTAACTTTCCGTGCTGCTGTAATGCACAACCCAAACCCTTCCCTGATGCATCACTATAAATAGAAAAATCTTATGCTCCTGATGGTAGTGTCAAGATGGGAGCTATAGTCAATCTTCTCTTCAGCTTCTCAAATACTGACTGACAATCCTCAGTCCAGACGAATTTCACGTCCTTTCTGGTCAGCCTAGTCATCGGCTCTGCAAGTCTAGAAAAGTCCTGAACAAACCTCCGGTAGTAGCATGCTAATCCAAGGAAGCTCCTGATCTCTGCTACTGAACTCAGGGTAGACCACGATTCAACTGCTAAAATCTTCTTCAGGTCTACCGAGATTCTATCTCCTGTAATTATATGCCCAATAAATTCAACCTTATCAAGGAAGAACTCACACTTCGATAACTTGCCATACAGTTTCTCCTTCCCGAGGATCTCCAAAACAATCCTCAAGATGCTGCTCATGCTCCTCTGAGTCTTCGAATATATCAGAATATCATCAATGAAGACTACAATAAACTGGTCCAGGTATTGATGAAATACCTTGTTCATCAGGTTCATGAACACTGTCGGAGTATTGGTCAACCCAAACAACATCACCAAGAACTCAAACTGTCTATAATGAGTTCGGAAAGCTGTCTTCGGGATATCTTTCCCCTTCACTTTCACCTGGTGGTATCCTGACCTCAAGTCTATCTTGGAGAATACCTTCGCTCTACTCAATTGGTCAAACAAGTCATCAATCTGCCACAACGGGTATTTATTCTTGATAGTAAGGTTATTAAGTGTCCTGTAGTTGATACACATATTTACCGACCTATCCTTCTTTGGTACAAAAAGTACCGAAGCACCCTATGGTGATAAACTAGAATGGATAAAGCCCTTATCTTGCAACTCATCCACCTGCTTCTTTAACTCTGGCAGTTCGTTATTGTTTACTTTATAGACGTGCTGAGATATCGGCTCTGTGTCTGGCACTAAATCTATAGAGAATTCTATATCTCTGTCCGGTGGAAACTCCGACAACTCCTCTGGAAAGATATCTACGAACTTTAAAATCAACAGATGTGGCAGCTCCTGCTCCTCTACCAAAGCTCCACAGAAATTGCCTAGGCTCTAATCTGCTCCTCGAACGAACTTGAACTCCGGCTCTTCTGGCGTCTGAAATAAAACTCTGCCTCTATGATAATCGATACTAGCGTGATGTCTACTCAACCAATCCATCCTGAGTACTATATCGTAACTCGGAAGTGGTATTACAAGTAAACATACGCTCAGCTCACGGCCTCCCAAATAAACTCTCTGGTTCTTGCAAACATCACTAACCAGGATAATGCCACCCCCGGTCGTGATCTTGCAAGTCCGTATCAATGGTTCAGACTCAAGGCAATACCTCAAAGCAAAAGATACAGAAACAAAGCTATGAGAAGCACCAGAATCTATCAAAATATGAACTAGAATGGAATTAAGATAAACTGAACCTGAGATAACGTCACCGATCGTCTCCTCCTCTTCGACAGTCAAGGCAAAAGCTCACCCCTGTCGCTGTGCTCCCCTCTGCTGATGCTGGGCAAACTGCTGCTACTATAGTGGAAAAGGTCCTCTATGCTGGCCTGCTGGTGGTATAGTGGGTGCCCTCTGTGCCTGTCCTCCACCTTGAGCTGGATGAGCTGGGACTTTAGGATAAGCCCGCAACCGATGATCTTTCGATCCACAGAATAAGCATTGGCCTAGCCTCATCCTACATGGGTCCCATCTGTGTCCTTTCTTCTTACTGAAAGTGCAAGGAACTGCTGCCATATGGATCTGATGCATCTGCTGAGCTGGCGTTCTAGCTAGCCCATGATAATACTGCCTCTGGTACTGCTGCTGGAAGTGAGGCCTCTTCGCTGGACCCGTGTTGTTGCTGGATCCTCCAGTGTTCTTCTGCCTCTTAGAGCCAAGCTCTAAGTCATCCTCCGCTCTCTGCGTCTGTCTGAGTATCTCCTCGAAGGTGGCGGTAGGATCTCAGTTGGTGTGGGGTTTGACCTCCCGGTTCAGGCCCTTCCTAAACTTTCTTGCTCTTCCTCTAGGGTTCTAACCCTCCATGAAGTGACCTAGTCGGCAATACTCCGTCGTATACTCGTCCACTGACATGCCTCCCTAGACGAGGTATTGGACTGACTCTCCAAAGATGTAAGAGTCACGTCTGGGAAGAACTTTTTCTTGAAAAGCTCTTTGAAGGCTTCCCAAGAGAGTCCTGGTACTGCAATCCTTGGGTCTGTCCAAAACTATATCAAGGCAATGTCGAACATCATACAACCCGTTGCCTCTATCTGTAGCACCTCTAGAACGGTTTTGCTCGATGTTCTTGATCCACTCGTCCGCATAGATAATCCCCTTTGTGCTCCTGAAGTCCTTCGGGCCCATCCTCTTGAAGTCGATGATGGTACCCGACCTCGGCTGATGTAGAATAAACTGAGCTGGTACAATTTGTGGCTGGGTTGTAGTAGCTCTCTCCACTGTTGTAAGTGTGATCTGGTGAGCGTTCTTCATTCTCTATCACAGGATCTCAGACTAACGTTGCTGTACCTCTATCATCTGCTGAAACATCGTGAACATCTGCATCTGATCAACTACTAGTGGTGGAGGTGGAAGATCCTTGGAAATTGTCTGCCCTCTCCTTGGCATTGGAGGTAGAGCACCTCCGAAAGCTGCAGCTAATACGCCCACCTGGATCGGTGAAGCTGACCTCCTGAATATAAGTGCTGGACTATCGTTTGAGGGTGCTTCCCTCAAGGGTGATGAAGTGACTGATCGTGCTATCGCGATACATGATCACTGGGAACGTGTCCTTGACGGCATCCTGAAGATAGATTAAAATTCGAAATTAATATTGAATATGACACGATATCATCAAAGAAGGACATAACTTTATTCAAAAATAAAAGATAATATTCAATAGATAAGGATTTACAAAACATGTTTTTAGAATTTTCCTAAGTGTGATTGAGAAAACTCTCGGCCTAAATCATGTTTTCTAAAGCAGGCTCGTAGTAGTACTCTAGACAAGCACAACTACGAATCATACTAATTGCGAATCTAGACCTAAGGAATTCTAGACTTGCATGGACCACAACTAAAAATATGTCATGACCCGCACCCGGATATTCGAGCAAGAGTACGTGTTTACGCCCAGCCTATGCCACAGAATCGACGGTAAAACGTTGTCTGGGTCATTTCTAACTATCTAACATCTCAACAATATAATATGGTACCTATTAATCATCTCAACTCCAAACGGAGGAACAATATGGTATCTCACAGGTATATCTAATCTCAATCACAAAACAAACTAAGAAAGAATAACGCACGAATAAAATAGCGAAGAAAAGAATAAGATACAATCCATAATCTGAAATAATAATACAAACTGTGAATCCACCAAAAGAATAGTCTAATACAATCCAATACAAATATAATCTAGACCTCTTCGAGCTCTGCAACTAAGTCCTCCTGGTCAATAAGAGTATCCTCTAAAGGTACGCTGTTCTGCGGCCCGTAGTATGTGGGACACTACTCTATAAGCCAGTCATCTAGAAAAATATATCCAGTCAGGATTGGAGTGAAGTACATACCTCTGAAAGCAGTTCCAATAACATAATCGAGCATATAAACAGATATAGAAATAAAATACAAGATCACTAAATATATGAATGATGAACAAGATATATACAGGTAATATATGAGAATATAGATTAATAATATGAATATCACAATATGATAAAATAACTGCAATCTAAACTAACTAATGTGCCTCAGAGTACAAGTTTATTATGTGATCGGGTTGGGTGAACATGATCAGGTAAGACAGATTATAAGTGAGGTATGTAACCAGAATGTATACGATGTAACAATGGCTTTGATCACATAATCAACTCCTACTCTCCCACCCACAACTAATACCGATGGATCCAATCATGACACACTACAAATATAAAATATAACCACTGTACACGAGTAGTGGGTGTACACGAATATCATAACCATCGAACACGAGCGGTGGGTGTACACGAATAAGTACACTGAACACGAGCAGTGTGTAAACATAAAATATAATCAATACCCAATATACACGATGAGATTCAATGTACACGAGTACTCGCAGAACACGGTAGAGGATAACATCTCCTGACAGGATTAATGTATATAATTCTAGAACATGGATATATACAATATTATGAATTAAAAACTATTAGAGAAATATACTCGCCTGAAGTCCTGAGCAAGGTGTATCTCTTGATGCCAAAGCCGGTGTCTCACAACCTATATATGATATAATGCATCAATACAAGGTTTAAGAATGAAAATAAGCTAAGTTGATGCAATTCTAGGTCGATACGCCATTTCTAAATCAAACCAATAAAATTTAGGTTGCACGAGTCTAATGCTAAGTCACTAAGTTGATACACTATGAAGCTATGCTATACCAACTAATCTAAGAGACAATAAGGCACTCAAAGAGTCGTATCCTGAGATACGCAAGTTTCGAATATGAAAATAGTATTTTATATATATATATATATATATTCAAGTCAAATATTATAATATTATATTAAATCAATTGAAATAGGATACCTTGGCCTTGTACCAATGCGTATCGTACCTATCTTGATGCCCAAACTCAATACCTTGGGTATTGGCCCAAACCTTGGTAATACCTTGGCATCCCAAGGTAACACAAATACTAACATAACCAATACATATATATAAACTATCTAATATACATTACCTAGTAGCAATATATATATATATATATATATATATATATATATATATATATATATATATATATATACTAACTACTACCTAAATACCTTAACATACCAGTCCTACTGATACTAACTGAACCAAACTATTAACTACACCTAACTAGAACCAAAACTCACAGAAAATGGACTGAACTGCACAATCAAAACAAAACATGAAACTATCACCGTGCTCGGGCACAACACAGTAAACTGAAACCAAATACTGTGCAAGCCCGAGCCCTCTTCCATGCTTGTCTGCACGAGTGCAGCTGAGCACCCCCCCTCTTGTTGCTGATCTACTCTTTCATCTGCTGAACACAGCTGTTGTGAAGTGGAACACCTCTGCAGGAGCTCCCTGCCTGAATTTCTGATGGCTTCTCATCTTGAGCACTGTACTGCACACTGCTGCAGTGCAGTGGTTCTTACTCCTTGCTGATACTGCTATCTTCTTCTTGTTGAGCACTGCATCAGTGGTCACCATAATGCTGTGTAACCCTTCTCGCACAGCCACATCTTTATTCACACACCACATAACACACACACACACACACACACACACACACACACATATATATCTCCAATAGACACTCACCAATATAGATAGCTAGCTATATATATAGGTACGTATACACATATAGATATATGATCAAAGTATCACAACTATATATATATATATATATATATATATACTTTGATCATAACTATATATATATATATATATATATATATATATAGTTATGATCATAACTATATATATATATATATATATATATATATAGTTATGATCATAACTATATATATATATATATATATATATATATATATATATATATATATATATATACTTACCCATAAATACAAGCACACACCTATATCTATACAAGTACATATCTATACAAGTACATATATATATATATATATATATATATATATATATATATATATATATATATATATATATATATATATATATACATATAGATATAGATATAGATATAGATATAGATATAGATATAGATATAGATCTAAACATAACCATAAATACTAACATATACACACATAGACACACATATACACTAATCATAAATACATGAATATATATACACATATATCACCCAATTATCATAATTATATATAATTACACATGCACGTATATCAAAGAGGTCAAAACAACAAACACATGGAATGTACCGCACCCGTATCACACTTTCTCTATGATACGCTTGCAATACGGCTCCAACACACAACCAAACGTATCTCAGAGTACACGAACAAGTCTAATACATTAATTATGAATAATACGTATCATAGTTAGTGTTAGATTTATTATTAGATTTATCTAAACTATATGATTCAATAAAGCACTCCTTTCTTTTAGTCCCACATGGAAAAGGAGAAGTCATTCTCCTTTCCATATATTGCTTTACCCCTCTTAGTGGGTAAGTGGGCTTTATAGGGGATGGGCTTGATCTCATCCAACCCGCAAGCGGGTGCGCGATTTAATGTGTAAACACCCTAAATTTCAGAAATAAGATTTATATAATTTTCCCTATTTTTGGTATTTTTCTGGAATTTATCACTGAGGTTTGTGGGTTAAATAATTTTAAGTGTGGCTTAATGGAGTCAAAATATTCTGGGAGTAAAAATTTATTGTGTATAATGGAGAACCGGACGCACGGCAATTTTCGGTGAATTTATTGGACACCGGAGCAACGTATCGAGGACCTTTAGCTATTTGGATGTTAACCCAAACCGCTGAACCAACCCGAAACCCATCTAGGAACCCTAACAGCCGAAGTACTGTTCCCCTATAAAGGTACCTCGGCGTTCGTGCCCTAGGCCGCAGCCACCCCGAGTTCCCCACAGTAGCCGCCTGGACGAGTAATCGCCGCCGCCGTCGACTTAACCCCAGCCGCCCGCTCTCTCCCCTCACGCCGAGCCCGACCCCCATCTCAGTTGGCCGATTTCGACGCTGCTCGTCGGCGACCAAACTCCGGCAGCAGCCACCCGTCCAGTCCCGACCCCCGGGACGCCGCCGCCCTCAGCCGACTCGGTGGCCGCCCCGCCTGCTGTCAACGCCGCACGACCCCCTCGCCGGACCGACCTATCCCCCATCGCGACGCAGCCCCGACCCCGACCGGCTGTGAGTTCCCCGACCCCAACTCCGGTTGTGCGTCCCCGACCCCATCGGCGCAGTGATCCCCTCCGGCCGGCCACAGCAAACCCTAGCCATCTCCGGCTGCTCGCGGCATCGGACACAATCTGAACCCAAGATCTGGACACAGCAACTCGGTCGCAGGACACGGAATTGACACTCGGACACTTGGAAAACAGACTCACGGAGCCCTGTACAGGTACTGATTTCTCTCACCTCGCAACTCCGATTTCGATTCCGTCAATTGCTATGCGTAGACTGTATAACCCTCTCGGTGCCCGTGCAACTCGCTCGGTGCAGCGCGTCCTGTAGTGATCGTACACCGCGATCCAAAACAGGAAAAAAAAACAACGCCCTGTTTCACCTCGGAACTGAGTCCGCCCCGCCAATCGGGACGACTTGGTCGCACGCGGTCTTTACCAAACTGTGCGCGACGTTGATACGGTCGTGTAGGTTTTCGCAGAAGTCGATTCGGAGGTGCGTGCACCCCGGAATCAACGCGTATCCGCCGACGACACCCCGTATCCGTTGATCCTGGAACACGCTGTAACTTCGTGTACACACGTCGGATCGAGACGAAACTTGCGCCAACGGATCCGTAGTAATACGCTGGTCCTGTGAGCCAAGTTTGGTTCGATTCTGAGGACGTTGACAAAATCACGTATCGTGGGCCCCACCGGCTCCACTTGACGGGCGATTTTGTGACCGGCTCATCGGAATCCAATTCTGGAAGTTCCGTTGGGTTCGTATCGTCGTTCCTGACTTGTAGACACTGAGTTTGAGGAATTTGGAGACCTTTGACCCTGACGCGCTTTTCGGTGCAAAGTGGGCCCACATATGGAACCCGCTTTGGGCCGAAAATAACCTTTTTGCCCCTGTGTCCAAATTGGACGTAAGGACAGGCATTTCCAGCTATTTGACATCTTCTGAGACTGTTGGTGATATTTATTACAGCTTTTGGAGTAGTTCCCACCGGATCCACAGATACCAGGACAGTTGTTGATATTCGGACATCAGGCAAGTGTACCTTGCCAAACTCTGCAGTTTAGTTATCTATTTTCCTTGTTTTATATATATTGCTGTGCATGCTCAACCTAGGACCGTGTGACGTACTTAGCGTCCGATTATCAGTCGGGTGCCGACACTGTACGCAGTGTTGGGTACGGTCATCTAGAGATGGACATCCGTGACACTTTATATTCTCGTACTTGTCTTATCAAGTACCATATGACCCAGGACACTTGACACTATTCATGAGACAGGATTTTCCCGAGATATTCGTGGTGATTCTGTATAGGATACAGGACATGGACATTATATTATTAGATACTTATGACTGGTTGCATTTAGCTATGATCGCGCTTGACATGGACATGAGACGTTGTGGTCATGATTTGCGTGGTTACATTGGGTGGGGAGAGACACACAGGCTACAGGCTGTATTTATGTATATCTTCTATTATTGAGAGGTCGCAGGTTCTCGTAGCAGAGCCTGACCCACTACCGGTTATTACCGCTACCCGGCTCCCCGACACAGAGCTTGTAGTGGCTCAGCCTGAGACTAGTGATGCTCTCACTTGCATTTACACTTAGATGGTTACATATTTACCCCATTGTTTATTTAGTTATTTATTTGCTGCACTGCTTATCTGTATTTATTGGCATGAGCTTTCTTGTACCTTGCTATGTCCCCTGAGGACCTGGATCCGGATTTTGTTCCCCAGATTTTACAGACGTGGTTTATCCCGAGATCTACGGGACTGGAGCAGGAGCTGATCCAGGAGTTGTACCACCATCTGAGGACGAGGTCTTAGCTGAAGACTTCTCTTGAGCATCCATGTTCATGCTCAGCTTTCATTTATTTTTTTCAGTCATTTACTTTCTGGTCTGTTGAACCATTGTACTAGATATTTATCGGGTTGTTCCCCGAAGTACTTTGTGAGACTTGCTGATGATTTACATTCTTTATTTATTCTGTGGATCATGTTTTATATCTTGTGTGGATGAGATTAGTGGTGCCATGATTGTCGTAGACTTGTTTTACAGCTTAAGTATGCCCTGATGGATCCATTATATTGAGTTGGTCCATCGGTGCGTACTGCTGGCCGTTGCCACGCGTCTGGTCCCACGGTATTTTGGGACTGGGGCGTGACATGGTTTTTGTGGTGGCCCATGCAGGTCTACGACTAAATAGTTCGGTTTCAACTTAGGGACCGGACCAGCCTGCCCTAAGGATAGTATGAACTATAGGATCTCATCCATCATTTAACCAGTTATTGAACTCTATATCGACCTCGAATTTTGTTACTTGAACTGCATCCTGTATTGATTCCTCTGAGCGTTCTCATAGTTTATCTTTTGATTGCAGAGCAATGGATTCCGGGAACAGAGATGATATTCCTTTGGAGACACCACACGACGCTGTGGTTACTTATGGAGACGAAGTGACACCAGGGGATGGTGGACAAGCATCGCAGAGTGATCAAACCGGGCAGCCTAATCCAAGGTTCCGGAGAGATGATATTCCACCACCTCAGTTCACTCCCCAGATGCCAGTATTCCCGTCAGGACAAGCCATGGACGGGCAACAAATGTTCCAGATGATGTATGCTATGATGCAAGCACAGCAACAGGTTCAGCAAGAGGCCCATCGGCAGGAGGCCGAGTATCTGAGGACCAGCCTGGTATCCGCAATGGAGCAGGCAAATCCGGCAGCGAGGAGAACATCGACAGGATCTATCACCGATTTCCGTCATCTCAAGCCTCGCACGTTTTCCGGTAAAGAAGGGCCAACGGAAGTTCATGAGTGGCTCACCAACATTCAGCATCAGTTGGAAGCCGCTGAACTCCCAAGAGAGAAGTGGATGACTGCAGTCAGAATGCAGTTGACTGATAATGCGCATCACTGGTGGTTAGCAGAGGAAAGGAGGCTTGGACAGGACCGAGTCACATGGGAAGAGTTCTCCAGACTCTTCCAAGAGATGTACATTCCAGCCATTGCACGGTCAGAGCTCAGAGACAGGTTCAACCGCCTTATCCAAGGCAGCATGTCAGTAGAGGAATACAATGCGGAATTTATTCGCCTGAGCCGCTTTGCCCCAACAATGATTTCAACGGAGGAAGAAAAAGCAGAGAAGTTCTTTGACGGCTTGAAGTTCGAGCTTCAGAAAGTGATTAGAACGGTAGCACCTACCTCTTATACCGATGTCCTTGCAGCAGCCCGACGCTTGGAGCGCGTCACCAGGAGGGAATCTAATCTGAAGAGGCCTATCACATCAGCACCATCCAGGCCAGCACATGGGGATTCAGCAAAGCGAGCCCAAAGGGGTATGCCAGATAGAGCAGCACAGAGAGACAGACCCCTTCCTACTTGTCACCACTGCGGCAAGGTAGGACACATTGAGAAGGAATGCAGGCGTAAGTTGGGACTGTGTTTGAGCTGCGGATCCAACCAGCACTTTTCCAGGGACTGTACTGAGCGCCGGGACGGAGCACCAAGACTAGCATTACCTGCACCACGACCAGCTTATCCAGCAGCAGGAGGCCAGCAGACAGGAGTTGGTGGGGTCAGACCACCAGCCCCAGGAGGGAATCAGCAGAGACCACCACTGGCACCACAGGCAGCCTTATTTCAGCAGGCTCAGCAGCAGCAGAGAGGTCCAGCTCAGGGACGGGCACATGCATTCCCACTAGCTGTTGAGGAGGAGGCTACAGCAAGCGAAGTCATCGCAGGTACTATTTTAGTAGCTTCATTACCTGCAGTAGCTTTATTTGATTCTGGAGCATCGCATTCATTTATAGCAGCTAGCTTTGTAGCCACCCATAGAGTAGCTACCGCACCCCTTCCGAAGATGAAGAGGATTCTTACGGGAGGAGGTATTATTCCGGTTAGTGATGTCTGTAGATCATGTTCTGTAGTAGTTTGTGGCCGAGAAATGTGAGCGCAGTTTCTGATATTTTCTATGCCGGATTATGACGCCGTACTTGGTATGGACTGGTTAAGTCAGTACCATGCGACTCTTGATTGCCGACTTGGGCGGGTTATATTTAGACCGCCAGGACATCCAGAATTTGAGTTTCTCCGAGGAGCAGTAGAGCAAGGAGTTCAGCCTACTCTTAGGGTATTATCTGTAGAAGAGGAGACAGTTTACCCGAGAGTCATATCAGAATTTGTGGATGTATTTCCTGATGATCTTCCAGGTTTACCGCCTGATCGGGAAATAGAATTCACAATAGACTTAACTCCAGGAGCAGAGCCAATCACTTCATCGGTTTATCGGCTAGCACCTAAGGAGTTAGTGGAGTTGAAGGAACAGGTTGATGATCTTTTGGAGAAGGGTTTCATTCAGCCCAGTGTTTCACCTTGGGGAGCACCCATCTTTTTTGTGCCGAAGAAGGATGGAACAGTACGGTTGTGTATTGATTACAGGGCACTGAATGCCGTGACCATCAAGAACAGGTATCCCTTACCACGCATTGATGATCTATTCGATCAATTGAGTGGTGCAAGGGTATTCTCGAAGATTGACCTTAGATCCGGCTATCATCAGATCAAGGTGAGGAAGGAAGACATCCCGAAGACAGCTTTCAGGACGAAGTATGGGCATTATGAGTTCCTGGTGATGCCGTTTGGTTTAACCAATGCGCCAGCAGTGTTTATGAGTTTGATGAACAGAGTCTTTCATCAATTCTTGGATAAATTCATAGTGGTATTCATTGATGACATTCTCATATATTCCAAGAGCCCTGAAGAGCACGAGGAGCATCTCAGAATCGTGTTAGAGACCTTGAGGCAGGAGAAGTTATATGCCAAGCTCAGTAAGTGTGAGTTCTGTATGGACAAAGTGCCTTTCTTGGGACACATCATATCAGGAGAAGGACTTTCAGTGGATCCAGAGAAAGTTGCGGCGATAGAGACTTGGCCTACACCTACATCAGTTGCAGAGGTAAGAAGTTTTCTAGGACTTGCGGGATATTACCGAAGGTTCGTAGAAAATTTCTCAAGGATTGCAGAACCAATGACAAAGCTAACACGAAAGGATCAGGAGTTTATATGGACAGAAGACTGCCAGAAGGCTTTTGAAGAACTAAAGAGAAGATTAACAACAGCACCTGTCTTGACTCTTCCTTCAGGGTCAGGAGGTTTTGTTGTTTACAGTGATGCATCCGGCAGTGGACTAGGATGTGTTTTGATGCAACATGGCAAAGTCATTGCTTATGCGTCGAGACAGTTGAAGGACCATGAGAAGAACTACCCCACGCATGATCTGGAGCTAGCAGCAGTGATTTTTGCATTGAAGATATGGAGGCACTACCTTTATGGAGAGAGGGTAGAAATCCTTACTGACCACAAGAGCCTGAAGTATGTGTATACTCAGAAGGAGCTTAACATGAGACAGAGACGTTGGCTGGAACTGATGGTAGATTTTTGACATCGATCTGCAGTATCATCCGGGAAAGGCGAATGTTGTTGCAGATGCACTCAGCAGGAAGCCTACGGCTTATTTCTTGACGATGCAGCCCGAGTTATTCAAGGACTTACAGGAGCTACAGATAGAGGTTATCGTACCGGGACAGAATGGACTGATGGCTAACCTTGAGATTCAGTCATCACTCGTGGAGAAGATTAAAGAAGCATTGCCCACCGATGCTAGATTCCGAAGACTCAAAGAAAGGACAGAAGCAGGTATGCAGACAGGACTACGCATCCACGAAGACGGGACATTGAGATTTGGAAACCGCTTGTATGTTCCAAATGGAGAATTGAGACAAGAGTTAATGACTGAAGCGCATAGCTCTATGTACTCTGTTCACCCAGGAGGAACTAAGATGTACAGAGACTTAAGACAGTATTACTGGTGGCATGGAATGAAGAGAGAGATCGCGAGATTTGTGGCCAAATGTTTAGTATGTCAACAAGTGAAGGCGGAACATCAGAGAACTGCAGGTATGTTACAACCGCTCCCGATACCGGAATGGAAGTGGGAGCACATCACGATGGATTTTGTCACAGGATTTCCGAAGAGCCCCAGCGGAAGAGACGCAGTATGGGTGATCGTGGATCGACTCACTAAATCGGCACACTTCTTGCCATTTCGAGTTGGACAATCCACAGAGGTACTAGCTGACATGTATATGCGACAAATCGTCAAATTACATGGAGTACCTGTTAGTATTGTATCGGATCGAGATTCGAGATTTACATCTCATTTCTGGAGAAGCATGCAAGAGAGTCTGGGCACCAGACTCAAGTTCAGCACGGCGTACCACCCGCAGACAGATGGCCAATCGGAGCGCACCATTCAGATATTGGAGGACATGTTGAGATCATGTATGCTAGACTTTGGAGGTTCTTGGGAAGATCATTTGCACTTAGTAGAGTTCTCCTACAATAACAGTTATCAGGCCAGCATCCAGATGGCGCCATTTGAAGCTTTATACGGAAGGAAGTGCAGATCACCAGTGTGTTGGAGTGACGTTGGTGAACGTCAAATACTAGGTCCAGAATTGGTAACGCAGACCGTGGAGAAGGTAAAGCAGATACAGAATCATCTACGAGCAGCTCAGGACAGACAGAAACATTGGGCAGATACACACAGACGTCCCCTAGAGTTCAAGGAAGGAGATCACGTGTTCTTGAGGATTTCGCCCACTCGTGGTACTATCAGATTCGGGAGCAGAGGCAAGCTGAGCCCAAGGTATATTGGGCCATTTGACATTCTAGAGCGCGTTGGTGAGGTGGCTTATCGGCTTGCATTACCTCCATCCTTAGAGGGAGTGCATGACGTATTTCACGTCTCCCAGTTGCGAAGGTACGTGACCGACCCAAGTCACGTAGTCGATCATTCAGAGATCACAGTAGGCCCGAGTTTGAGATATGAGGAACAACCAGTAGGCATCCTCGACGTCAGTGAGAAGACATTGCGAGGACAGACAATCAGACTGGTCCGAGTAGCATGGAAACATCATTCACCAGGCGAATCGACTTGGGAACGAGAAGACAGTATGCGCCAGCGTTACCCCCACTTGTTTGAGGAGGCAGTTGCAAATTAAGCAACCTTGTACTTCCATAACTCTTTCTTTAGCAGCTTATTCTTTGATTGCGAGGACGCAATCCTTTTAAGGAGGGAAGATTGTAAACACCCTAAATTTCAGAAATAAGATTTATATAATTTTCCCTATTTTTGGTATTTTTCTGGAATTTATCACTGAGGTTTGTGGGTTAAATAATTTTAAGTGTGGCTTAATGGAGTCAAAATATTCTGGGAGTAAAAATTTATTGTGTATAATGGAGAACCGGACGCACGGCAATTTTCGGTGAATTTATTGGACACCGGAGCAACGTATCGAGGACCTTTAGCTATTTGGATGTTAACCCAAACCGCTGAACCAACCCGAAACCCATCTAGGAACCCTAGCAGCCGAAGTACTGTTCCCCTATAAAGGTACCTCGGCGTTCGTGCCCTAGGCCGCAGCCACCCCGAGTTCCCCACAGTAGCCGCCTGGACGAGTAATCGCCGCCGCCGTCGACTTAACCCCAGCCGCCCGCTCTCTCCCCTCACGCCGAGCCCGACCCCCATCTCAGTTGGCCGAGTTCGACGCTGCTCGTCGGCGACCAAACTCCGGCAGCAGCCACCCGTCCAGTCCCGACCCCCGGGACGCCGCCGCCCTCAGCCGACTCGGTGGCCGCCCCGCCTGCTGTCAACGCCGCACGACCCCCTCGCCGGACCGACCTATCCCCCATCGCGACGCAGCCCCGACCCCGACCGGCTGTGAGTTCCCCGACCCCAACTCCGGTTGTGCGTCCCCGACCCCGTCGGCGCAGTGATCCCCTCCGGCCGGCCACAGCAAACCCTAGCCATCTCCGGCTGCTCGCGGCATCGGACACAATCTGAACCCAAGATCTGGACACAGCAACTCGGTCGCAGGACACGGAATTGACACTCGGACACTTGGAAAACAGACTCACGGAGCCCTGTACAGGTACTGATTTCTCTCACCTCGCAACTCCGATTTCGATTCCGTCAATTGCTATGCGTAGACTGTATAACCCTCTCGGTGCCCGTGCAACTCGCTCGGTGCAGCGCGTCCTGTAGTGATCGTACACCGCGATCCAAAACAGGAAAAAAAACAACGCCCTGTTTCACCTCGGAACTGAGTCCGCCCCGCCAATCGGGACGACTTGGTCGCACGCGGTCTTTACCAAACTGTGCGCGACGTTGATACGGTCGTGTGGGTTTTCGCAGAAGTTGATTCGGAGGTGCGTGCACCCCGGAATCAACGCGTATCCGCCGACGACACCCCGTATCCGTTGATCCTGGAACACGCTGTAACTTCGTGTACACACGTCGGATCGAGACGAAACTTGCGCCAACGGATCCGTAGTAATACGCTGGTCCTGTGAGCCAAGTTTGGTTCGATTCTGAGGACGTTGACAAAATCACGTATCGTGGGCCCCACCGGCTCCACTTGACGGGCGATTTTGTGACCGGCTCATCGGAATCCAATTCTGGAAGTTCCGTTGGGTTCGTATCGTCGTTCCTGACTTGTAGACACTGAGTTTGAGGAATTTGGAGACCTTTGACCCTGACGCGCTTTTCGGTGCAAAGTGGGCCCACATATGGAACCCGCTTTGGGCCGAAAATGACCTTTTTGCCCCTGTGTCCAAATTGGACGTAAGGACAGGCATTTCCAGCTATTTGACATCTTCTGAGACTGTTGGTGATATTTATTACAGCTTTTGGAGTAGTTCCCACCGGATCCACAGATACCAGGACAGTTGTTGATATTCGGACATCAGGCAAGTGTACCTTGCCAAACTCTGCAGTTTAGTTATCTATTTTCCTTGTTTTATATATATTGCTGTGCATGCTCAACCTAGGACCGTGTGACGTACTTAGCGTCCGATTATCAGTCGGGTGCCGACACTGTACGCAGTGTTGGGTACGGTCATCTAGAGATGGACATCCGTGACACTTTATATTCTCGTACTTGTCTTATCAAGTACCATATGACCCAGGACACTTGACACTATTCATGAGACAGGATTTTCCCGAGATATTCGTGGTGATTCTGTATAGGATACAGGACATGGACATTATATTATTAGATACTTATGACTGGTTGCATTTAGCTATGATCGCGCTTGACATGGGCATGAGACGTTGTGGTCATGATTTGCGTGGTTACATTGGGTGGGGAGAGACACACAGGCTACAGGCTGTATTTATGTATATCTTCTATTATTGAGAGGTCGCAGGTTCTCGTAGCAGAGCCTGACCCACTACCGGTTATTACCGCTACCGGCTCCCCGACACAGAGCTTGTAGTGGCTCAGCCTGAGACTAGTGATGCTCTCACTTGCATTTACACTTAGATGGTTACATATTTACCCCATTGTTCATTTAGTTATTTATTTGCTGCACTGCTTATCTGTATTTATTGGCATGAGCTTTCTTGTACCTTGCTATGTCCCCTGAGGACCTGGATCCGGATTTTGTTCCCCAGATTTTACAGACGTGGTTTATCCCGAGATCTACGGGACTGGAGCAGGAGCTGATCCAGGAGTTGTACCACCATCTGAGGACGAGGTCTTAGCTGAAGACTTCTCTTGAGCATCCATGTTCATGCTCAGCTTTCATTTATTTTTTTCAGTCATTTACTTTCTGGTCTGTTGAACCATTGTACTAGATATTTATCGGGTTGTTCCCCGAAGTACTTTGTGAGACTTGCTGATGATTTACATTCTTTATTTATTCTGTGGATCATGTTTTATATCTTGTGTGGATGAGATTAGTGGTGCCATGATTGTCGTAGACTTGTTTTACAGCTTAAGTATGCCCTGATGGATCCATTATATTGAGTTGGTCCATCGGTGCGTACTGCTGGCCGTTGCCACGCGTCTGGTCCCACGGTATTTTGGGACTGGGGCGTGACATAATGCGCGTTTATTATTCGCGCACTTAGCACTTTGCACACTTGCGCGCCGCGGAATGGACACGGGTACAAAGGTAATTTCATAACTTATTTTATTTTATTTTTATTTTCGTTGATTTGGTCAGGTGGGTTGCTGGTCTTCCGCGGAACTGTTCTCACGTAATCACGTTACTGAAAAAGTGGGAAAGGTTACGTGAGAGATATATCCAGGACACGATCCTGAGATCTGAAAAACAGAAATCGGTTTTTTCTTTTCTCTCTCTCTCTCGCTCTCTGTTCGGACGAAAGAACAATCTCACAGTGACGAAAAAGAAAAAAAAAATACCAGAACCAAAATTCCTCCAAAACTCCTTCGTCCAATTTCTATTTGTCGGGCAAGGTTGTGATCGTTCGTGGGTTTCGCCACCGGGTGCACGGTGAAGTGAATCGAAGGATTCGTTGTATCTCGGAGATAGATCGCCAGGAACCCACTGCACTGTTCGTGGGGCAAAATTCTATTCTAAGGACAGCGTGTAACGTGCCTCGAATCCTATACAATTTCTTATTTTAATTTTACATCTTCCTATTTGCATTATTTAGGAATTTAACCAACAAACTTAGAATATAATTTTCGTAGCTTCTGTCCACTTTCTATTTTCTGGTTGAAAAATTCCTATCTACATGATGAACACCGTAGAAGAACTGACCACGAACATTCATAACTCCTCCAAACCGGAGAAGTTTGATGGCATGAATTTTAAGAGATGGCAACGTAGGATGACCTACTGGCTGACTTGCTTAAAACTGGTTAAGGTTCTCAAAGAACCGGAAATCCAACCAGACTTACACGAACCTGCCAGGACCTACGAATTAGAGTCCTACAAAGAGACAGACTTTATCTGTCACGGTAAAATTCTCAGTTGTCTTTCTGACACCCTCTATGATATATACTGCACTACCTCTACGTCCAGAGAGCTTTGGGAAGCTCTCGATAAAAAATACTCCAATGAAGGAGCGGGTTCTGAGATTTACATTATTGACAGATTTTTAGAGTTTAAAATGGTAGATGAGAAGTCTGTTGTTGAACAGACTAATACCCTTCAAACAATCATACACGAGATGTCTCAGAAAGATATGCCATTTGCTGATAAGTTTCTAATTGCTGCCTTTATTAATAAACTTCTCCCTTCTTGGAAGGAATTTGGTTTAAAACTAAAACATAATAGGGAACCCATGTCTTTAGATGATCTGTTTGTGTCCTTCCGCATTGAGGAAGAAGGTAGAACTAGAGACAAGGAACCTCTTATTACTGAATTCGAGGCAAAGTTACACATTGTTGAAACCAAGGGAAAGCCTAAGGGCCAACCCTACCAACAGAGGAACAACCCCCAGAATAGAAACCCTGCAAAGAAACAGTTTCTTAAGCCAAGAGCTGCGATTGGGAAAGACAACAGACCTAAGCAGGAATGTTATAACTGTGGTAAGCCTGGTCCTTTGCTAGGCAATGCCGCCACAGGAAGAAGGGTCAGGGATTTCAGAATCCTGATCGTCGAACTCCTGCAGACTCTACTGTTGTTCCACAGGCTCATGTTATCATAGCTGGGACCGAATCTATCGGTATCGATGATCAGAGGTTTGTAACCGTATGTTCTGTTTTTGAGTCATCGTATCAGCCTACTGACTGGTGGGTTGATACAGGGGCAAATGTCCATGTATGCCCTAATATTGATTCTTTTTCCACCTACCGACAGGTTGAGGAAGGCAAATCAGTAGCTATGGAAAACTCGAGTGCTGCCAGAGTGCATGGAAAGGGAAGAGTGAACCTCAAGTTGTCTTCGGGCAAGATTCTTTCTTTGCATAATGTGCAGCACATACCGGACGTAAACAAGAACTTAATTTCTGGTTATTTGCTAAATAAACATGGTTACAAACTGGTATTTGAGTCTGATCGAGTTGTAATCTCCCTGAACGGTAACTTTATTGGGAAAGGCTATGTATGTGGGGGTCTGTTTAAACTTTCTGTGGACATGCCTTGCAGTACATTAAATTTATGTTTAAATAATATTGCATCTACTTCTACTTCTGATTCAAATGCTCTCTTTTATAATACTGATAGTTATGATGTTTGGCATGGTCGTTTAGGACATGTCAATTTTAACTCTTTAAAGAGAATGTCTAAGTTACAATTGATTCCTAAGATTGACATGAGCAGGAATAGAAAATGTGAGATTTGTACACAAGCCAAACAGCCCAGAAAATCCTTTTATTCCGTTGAAAGGAGATCTCAGCTATTGGAGCTTATTCACAGCGATATCTGTGAATTGAACGGTATTCTCACTCGTGGTGGTAAACGGTATTTTATTACATTTATAGATGATTATTCAAAATACTGCCATGTTTACTTGCTTAGAACTAAAGATGAAGCTTTCAGTAAGTTTGTATCTTTTAAAGCTGAAGTTGAAAACCAACTTGAGAAAAAAATTAAAATTTTTAGGTCTGATCGTTGGGGTGAATACACCTCTGCCGAGTTTGACTCCTTTTATAAATTGTATGGCATTATACATGAGGTAACTGCTCCTTATGCTCCTCAACAGAATGGGGTAGCAGAAAGAAAAAATAGAATATTTCTTGATATGATTAATGCTATGTTAGGTAGCTCTGGTTTATCTGATTATTTGTGGGGGGAAGCCCTTCTTTCTGCATGTCATATCTTAAATAAAGTTCCTTTCAAAAAGACTGATAAGACCCCTTATGAACTTTGGAGAGGTAGAAAGCCATCTTTGAAATATTTCAAAGTATGGGGGTGCCTTGCTAAAGTTTCTGTCCCTCCTACCAAGAAAAGAAAATTGGGACCAAAGACCGTAGACTGTGTATTTTTGGGATATGCCAAAAATAGTACTGCTTATAGATTTCTTGTAATTAAGAGTGAGGTAAATGGTATTGATGCTAACACGGTTATGGAATCTAGGGATGCTATATTTTTTGAAAATGTTTTTCCATTGAAAAATAGAATATCTAGTTCTTTTATTTCTACACAAGTCCCTGTAGTAACCTCTAGTTCACAACCAGAGGAGATTACCCCAGCAGAACCCAGGAGAAGTAAAAGAACAAGACGAGAACCAAACCTAGGTGAAGGTTTTTTCACCTACCACGTTGAAGAGGATCCTATATCTTATCAAGGGGCTATGTCCTCAGTCGATTCCTTATTTTGGAAAGAGGCCATAAATAGTGAAATGGATTCTATTATATCAAATAGAACTTGGGATTTAGTTAACCTTCCTGCAGGTTGCAAACCAATAGGTTGCAAATGGATCTTCAGAAAGAAGTTAAGACCTGATGGGTCTATTGAGAAATTCAAAGCCAGGTTAGTGGCTAAAGGGTTCAAACAAAGAGAAGGGGTAGACTTTTTTGACACTTACTCTTCTGTTACAAGAATTGCTATAATTAGAATGTTAATAGCCATTACATCTGTTCATAAACTGCTTATTCATCAAATGGATGTAAAAACTGCATTTCTGAATGGAGATTTACATGAAGAGATCTATATGGAACAACCTGAAGGGTTTGTTGTTCCAGGTCAAGAACACAAGGTATGCAAATTAATTAAATCTCTCTATGGGCTGAAACAAGCGCCAAAGCAATGGCATGATAAATTTGACAAGGTAATTCTATCATATGGTTTTGCTATTAATGATTCTAATAAATGTGTATATAGCAAAACTATTGATAGCTCTTGTGTAATATTATGCCTGTATGTTGATGACATTCTTATTTTTGGTACTGACATGGATATTATTTATGATATCAAATCATTTTTGTCTCAAAATTTTGATATGAAAGATTTACGACCTGCTGATATAATTTTAGGACTTAAATTAAGTCGCACTTCTGAGGGAATTGGTATCTCCCAATCTCACTATATAGAAAAGGTTCTAAAAAGATTTAACTATTTTGATTCTAAACCTGTAAGTACTCCATATGATGCAAGTATCAGGTTGAAGAAGAATAAAGGAGACAGTGTGGCTCAGTTGAAGTATTCTCAGCAAATCGGATGCCTGAACTATATTGCTAATCGTACCAGACCTGATATTTCCTACGCAGTAGGAAAGCTTAGTCGGTATACTAGCAATCCGAATAATTCATATTGGACTGCCTTAGAACGGGTAATGAAATATCTAAAGGGCATGATATCCCATGGATTATTCTATGGAGGATACCCATCTGTATTAGAAGGGTATACTGATGCGAACTGGATCTCCGATACAGATGAGACCAAAGCCACAAGTGGATATGTATTCACATTGGGTGGAGCTGTTATTGCGTGAAACTCTACCAGGCAGACATGTATTTCTAGATCTACTATGGAGGCAGAATTTATAGCTCTTGACCTCACCTGTGAGGAAGCTGACTGGCTTAGGAATCTGGTAACAGATATTCCTCTGTGGAGCAAACTAGTTCATGCTATCCCTGTACACTGTGACACCCAAGATGCAATAACAAAGGCTCAAAGGACAAGTTATAATGGAAAATCCAGACATATACGTCTGAGGTACAATTGGGTGAAGCAATTGCGATCCAGTAGAGTAATTGCAATTAACTTCGTCAGATCAAAGAACAATCTAGCAAATCCTCTAACTAAAGGGCTCTCAAGGAGACTTGTGTTGGAGACGGCAAAAGGAATGGGGTTAAAGCCCATAGATTGAGTCACCTCAAAGGCAACCCAACCTTTGATTCGAAGCACCAAGAAAAGGTTCAATGGGTAACAAAAAAATTAATGTATGACTGGAAACACTATATGATAGTAATTGTAAAGAACCATTCCTCTAATGTATAGTGTTGATCTGCAATAAATAAAATGGTGATTGTAAAATCTTAATAAATCTGTGGCTTGTAAAGCAGGGTATATAAATTACAGAATACCTAGAAAGATTCACCTATTTAAGAGTGAAAGTGGGGCCGCTTTCTATGGAAACTCGGGCTGTTCTCTAGAGCTCTTAAGAAAACGAGATAGCACATGGCCGAAAAGTGCACAACTGTTGATACGATCAAATGACTACAATGTGTTTGTGTGTATGTTGAGTCTGTACAAGTAAGATCCTAAGTTCAAGACTTAAGTCACTTTGGGTCTGTGTAGATGAGATGTATAACACTAAGGGGAGGTTCAAGTCCGAAAGACACCTTCCCCTGATACACAGTGTGATTGCCCATATCTTGTTTTCCTTCCTATATGTCCTATCGTGCTATACCTTCCTTTCTTCTTTTGTTGAATCATGTGGGGGATTATTAGATTTATTGTTAGATTTATCTAAACTATATGATTCAACAAAGCACTCCTTTTTTTTAGTCCCACATGGGAAAGGAGAAGTCATTCTCCTTTCTATATATTGCTTTACCCCTCTTAGTGGGTAAGTGGGCTTTATAGGGGATGGGCTTGATCTCATCCAACCCGCGAGCGGGTGCGCGATTTAATGCGCATTTTTACGCATTTATTATTCGCGCACTTAGCACTTTGCACGCTTGCGCACCGCAGAATGGACACGGGTACAAAGGTAATTTCATAACTTATTTTATTTTATTTTATTTTTTTTCGTTGATTTGGTCTGGTGGGTTGCTGGTCTTCCGCGGAACTGTTCTCACGTAATCCCGTTACTGAAAAAGTGGGAAAGGTTACGTAAGAGATATATCCAGGACACGATCCTGAGATCTGAAAAACAGAAATCGGTTTTTCTTTTCTCTCTCTCTCGCTCTCTCGCTCTCTGTTCGGACGAAAGAACAATCTCACAGAGACGAAAAAGAAAAGAAAAACACCAGAACCAAAATTCCTCTAAAACTCCTCCGTCCAATTTCTATTTGTCGGACAAGGTTGTGATCGTTCGTGGGATTCGCCACCGGGTGCACGGTGAAGTGAATCGAAGGATTCGTTGTATCTCGGGGATAGATCGCCAGGAAACCACTGCACTGTTCGTGGGGCAAAATTCTATTCTAAGGACAGCGTGTAACGTGCCTCGAATCCTATAAAATTTCTTGTTTTAATTTTACATCTTCATATTTGCATTATTTAGGAATTTAACCAACAGTTAGAGTATATACGTGTCCGTGTCACAATGTGATATGCACAAGGCCCCATATCGAAGAAAACCTCCAAAATTAACCCGTTTCGTCAAATTGATAAGATACGACCTGCACGTATCCAATTATGGATACGGCACTAGTTATAAATAAGCAATCAAATTTTATTTAGATCTATTAGACCCAGTGACAAGAACTACATATGCTAATCTCAAAATTTTCCCAAAATTGGTACCAAAATGGACATAACTTCTACCGTAGGTCTCCGATGAACGTAAAACTAATTTTTATGGGTAGCCTATGCATGTGGATTAATTTCTCAGGGTTAAATATCAAATCTAGAGTCTATTAGAAGGGAGAAAACTGAAATATACCTATTAGAAGATGGATTCCCAATAAAAAGTTCTCAATTGCAAAGTAGCCCATCTCCTTATAGATCTTGGCCTCCTCCTCCTTGCTCATTGCTTCCTTCTTGTAGATCCTTGATGTAAAAGCTTTAATGAAGAATTTAGAAAGATATTGATGAAGAATTGGTGTAGAATTGATGAGGGAATAGAGGGAAATTGGAAGAGGAAAAATTATTGATCTAGAATTTTGGGAATAAAATAAAATGAGAGCACTCTCTCCCCTTGCTATGGCCGGCCATGTAACCTACTTCAGAAAGGAGAGTGGAAGATCCATGACCATTTGATCGAGGTGGCCCATATAGAAGATATCCGGGTAGTAAAAATTGATAGACAAATGATGGAGAATTATTGGACCTGGGAAGAGAAGACACTTTCAAGTTCAGTGCAACCATGAATCATATATGGACCGATCATGAGAAGGTTGATTGGGCTGAGGTAGTTTAGACCAAAGGGGTTACAGTCAAAATATTGTTTTGATTGTACAAAGTGATCAGGAATCGGTTTCTTACCCTAGACAGGTTGAATAATTTTGGCATCCACTGTGAGGACATGAAGTATTGTTAATGCGGTAAATATGATAAAACAGGGATCATCTGTTCTTTGCTTGTAATGTCAGTTGGGAGATCTAGAGTGCGCAGAGACATAAATTAGGGCAAACTGATGTTCATTGTAGAGATCTAGCTCCAGTCTTGAATGTTATTAAAGCTTAGAAGGGAATAGGAAAAAGTGGCTATCGTCGTTTGAGAATAATATTTGGGACGGTGGTATTGCATGTCTGGAGGGAACGCAACCGACGTATCTTTGAGGGTCGTCCCCTTAGAACCAACTTCAATACCCAAAAATTAGTTTAATTTATTTTTCATTTAGTCTCTGTTAAAAATATGTTCCATTTTAAAAAAATACACAACTAACAGAATTCCGACTTTCTGTGATTTTTTTCCTAAGTTTAAGTGACCATAACTTGCTGCTCGTTCAGTAAAATCTGATAAAACTTGCTCTCATGAATTCTTGGTTAACTTGTCTATAACTATGCCAAGTTACAGAACCTAATTCAACTTGTTGATAGATCAAAAATAGAACCAAATTAGGCCTATTAAAATATTGTTCTTTATTGAAAATTCTTGAAACGGGGTCCGAATAAGTAAGGCTCTGTTAGCCTGGGCTGAGATGGAGATAAGGAGTAAGGATTGACCAATGTTTTGCCAGACACTAGATAGGGGTTAGCTCTATAAATTTAGACCACTCATGCTCGAACCGATTACACCAAAAGATGCGTATGGTCTACCTCGACGTGTGGGCTTTGGCAGAATTCAAATTGGTCGTATGTGCATGATAAATTTGATCTGTATTCGTCAAAAATCATTATATCAAGATCTTTTTGAAATTTTGTAATTACTTTATGTATGCTCATTGTATCATGACAAAACTTGTTTCATTGGACTCGCAGCATCTACTTGTCTTGTGAGCCAAGTTTCATCTATTTCTGATACAGTCGACCAAATTGCCTTAAAGTGGGCCCCATGAATCGAATCGATATATATTTTTGTGATCGGTTCATCGAAATTCAAATCTGGATATACTGTTAAGTTTGTATCATTAATTATATTTTGTTAACATATAATTTTCTAAATTAAGAGTCATTTAGCGCTAGCATATTTTTCGGTGCAAAGTGGACCCACCAGCGGATCACATTTTGATTTAAAATTGTCGATTTTGTCCCTTTGTCCAAATTAAACTTATGGGTAGGCTTTATTTTACTATCTCGCTGATTTTTGATGCATTTATGATATTTATTTCAGCATCCAGAGTTGTCTATTATGTTTCTACCATTGGTGCTACTCTTGACTTGACAAGTTCGTTGACATAATGTTGTCTTGACTCTTTCCGGACACCAGACAAGTATATCTTGCTATGATTACTGTTTATATATATTTATTTTAGTATTTTATATATTTATTTCTTATTTGATTTAGCTCTTATGATATAAAATGTGTGCCCAAGCTAGAATTGGATGCGATCAGCGGAGATCGTCGATTTGATTATTTTTATTTAATTTATGCATGTCGACTTAGTTACTAAAAGACTGTCCTTTATTTGGGGGATATTTTTATATCTCCTTGGCTATGACATACACATGACACGAATATGAGATTTAGGATAGGGGCACGGACTATCATACTCGACTGGCATCAATGCATATAAGACATGTGACAGTTAGAAACGTAACTGCTTTGATTTAGTGTATTAGAGACTCAAGCACTTACAAGGTGGACATATTATGTATATGACTTGGATAGTATGGAGATTGAGGGGGAAGGATGGATACTAAGCGTACGGGCTACCCAAATCGGTAAACTATAGTATCCGATGGAACTATGGGTCGATGACCCCTATTTGTAGATACCCTCTGATGATCGTCGATCATTACAGATATTTACCGGTTACTGTTAGAAAATATATGCCACACCCTAATCTTTCGTATGAATCATCCATCCCCACTGGACACAAATCATCGTGTCAGAGCTCCCACAGGATGATCGTTCTCATCTGGATGTGATATCGCACGAGCACAAGTTGTGCCCATGCAAGGCAATAATTTGAACAAGCGATAAAATGACTAAGCCACAAGTCACATAGATAGTCCAAATGTAGCGGAATAAGGAATAAACAGGCCATTGATAACAAGTTCACAGAGTCGTTATAGCAGAAGCATTGAATAACATAAGTATGAAAGTAAAGCAAGCAGTTTACTGATATTGAATCAATGTTACAAGCGGCGCTAGGCTAAGATTACAAGTCGCTCAAGTCCTCTCTCTTGAAATAATAAAAGCGTTCCAAGTGGCTATAATTAGTGAAATGATGCATACACGATATTCCAATATTATTTTTTGTATATGTGCTTCAGCTCCGGATGCAATGCTCCAAGGCTCCAGAGCGAACACTACGCTTTAGCACGCATAAAAAGAGTTTTTGCACCAAACAAGGTTCTCTCGCACCCTGCAAGTAATCTGGTGGATTATCAGTACATGAATGCACTGGTGGGGAGGCTTCTTGCCCGCTCAAAAAATTCAAACATGTTATATAGGTTCCATGTACCATCTATTAAGTTATCTTTCTAGTCTTGCCTTAGGATTAGTTTCATAAAAATAATGTAAATCCTAAATCATGTGGCAGTACGTCGTACGATATAAGAGTAATATGGCGATACTTACCAATTTACCAATCTTCCTTCCCTGTCTAAGGTAAACCAAGTTAAACCAAGCACGAGTATATACATATAAAATCCAAAAAAATTGTATAGGCAAACACGAGTGTCATAAGCGGGATTCTGATTCAGGTGTACGAGTTATACGGATTACTTAGGTGTGTTACAATGGATTCTCAGGTGTTCAATATGTACAGATGTCTTAAACTCATAATCGTTCAGGTATTTCATATTACTGGATGCGATGCAATGACTCGCATCGCTAAGCGAGGATGAGTTATCTATATGAACATGAGTCATTGGCATAGCCATAAAGGATGAGTTATAGTCTCAGGATGATATTAGATGTGTGAGGTATGAGTCGCTACACGCCACCTTCACCGAGGAAGGTATGGGGTGCAATGCAAGGCCAATGGGGCATTTTACTCCATGCCACCTACTACCATGCGAATATCATAAAGTTTTGTCCGGATCGGATCAGCCCCGGTGCCCTGGCGAGCGTCTGCATGAACCTGAACATGAATACCTTGTGCACAAATTGTCCGCGATATGCAAGTCTTGAGTCTTCTAGATTTACGACATGATATAATAATTCTTGATTCTCATTCTGAATGAGTATGAACTGTGATTCTTGCTTCTTGACATAATACAATCCCTTAATTCGAGGAAATGCCTTGGCGACCGAACGGTCCCGGATACTTTCAGGTTCATACTTGTATGGAATGACTATTAGATAGTCATTCGGTGAATTGGATAAATGCAAGACAAGATAGTGTTGCTGGGGGTCATGGCATGAATTCATTTGAGGAGCATAGCAAATATGTAAAGCAGGCAAGCATTGAAACAGTATTAAAACATAAGCATAAGAAAACTTATGACATAGTCTACTTTATAACATAAGCCTAGCCTTTACGTTTGAACGGATCTAAGGGGTAGTGCGAGGAGTAAAACCGTAAAGGATCCTATCTGTAGCGCCCCGTTCTCCCGGTGCGAAGAGCGCGGCTAAGAAACACAAACGGTATCGTTCGATCGGGATAGATTGAAACAAGAACTCGTCCTCGTTATGGATTTGTTTATTCGGAATCGATTCCCATATTCAGTGGACTGCGCCCCAAGGATCGGCTTAGCGGCAGAGTCAGGAGGGACCTCTCCGCTGCTATCTTTTATTGCCTCGGTTTTCGATGTCGCTTGTTACTTTCGTCTTTGACTTGGTTTTGGGATTTGCTTGTTTTCTTTGAACGGTTTTGATGGTTTTCATTGTTTTCGTTCATTGAACTGCACTTCTATTCCGAGATTGGAAAGAGAGGAAGAAGTATTAATCGAGCTGTTCGTGTGCAGGTGAACTAGCAGTAGACGGCTTGCGAGCGGAGTCGTGAAGCGCCTCTTTCCATCTTCTTTCCAACAATCCAAGTGAGTGCCTACCATCCTGATTAGCTAGCCCTGCTTCCAAGCTTCACACCAAAACTCTTGGATTATTGTTGCCCCGATCAAATGATACCAAGTAATAATAAAAGATACCAAGATAAAAGAGGATAGACTTGGTAATACTGCTTGTCAATCAAACTTGTGAACGATTACTTGAATGCATGCTTGTTCGTTAGGAATGTTTACTATATCTTTCAAGTTTAGTTAGAATGCATATCTACTATGAATATTGTTATGCATATGGAACACACTTTTCTTTGCCATAGATGGATCTTATAGACTATGCAAAGACTGTTGTGTATGGAACTTGTATCGTGCTAGAATTTAACTTGAAACGTGCATGGATTGATGGAAAAACTTAACGAACGCTTCGATCATGGACAACTTGTGCACAAGGTTTTGGAGGTTTTGCGGACGGTCGCCAGGGCGCTGGGACCGATCCGATCCGGACGGAACATATGGATTAGTCAATTGGATTTGAGGAAGTAAACGGCATGTGGCGGGGCTCGCAACCTGCGTCGCATATCGTTTTCTATCCCGTGACTATAACTCGTCCCTTTGTGGCATCACGCCAGTGATCTTCTGTATATTTAAACCTGTTGCATACTAACTTGTGTCTTCGTGGCAGGGAAGGCATGGTAAGTATTGTGCAGGTAATTCAGACGGGCAGGTAAAATCCACCGAACGGTGGCACATTCATTTTCAGTAAATTATAAATGCTGCTTACTTGTAAATGAACTAAGGCAAGATAGAAACCCACAATTGCATGCTTCATTAAAAATAACGTGTTGATTGGTATAGTCAGGCTAGCTCGCCTTCACCAGCATGTTTCGATATGCTGACCCTCGTTGAAACAGGTTCTCCGCACCAAGGCGAACCGAGCGAGGAGCCGAAGTCATCTTCCCGATCCAGTCCAACTGTTGGCGCATCTTCACCGCGCCCCTTGAAGCATTTTGGAGTCAGGAGCCTGCAACTCTTTATACACAAAATGCAGCTCCGTGGCAAAGCCGTCCTCCAGCCTGGAGGTCCTTATCATTTTGAGTTTATAAAGGGATGTAATGTAAAGGACTGCTATCTCATTTTGAGTTATCTCTTTTGTAAGCCATTCGGCATATTAGCTAACTCGTTCAAGAGTTTGTAATAGATGTTCATTATCAATAAAGAAAACGTTTCCATGTTTCAAATCTGTGTTTTAATTTATCTGCGTACTCTGAATATGTGCTTGCTATGCAAAAATACTTTAGCCTTGTGCGGGCGCAATCCCAGGCCCGCACGGTATCACGATTCAGGGGACGCCCCAACGATTCTAAGGAATCGGGTCATGACATAGTGGTATCAGAGCACAGATTCAAGTTCCTTAGACTTCGTGCTGGAAAAGTTCCTTTAACGATCAAATTCCTATGCGAACTCTTGAACTCGCTAGGCCAAAATGAGATACATTCATGCAATAAGTCCATAATACATTATGATTCTAATATAATTTACCTTCTTTTGAAGGAATGGTACCCGCACAATCTGCAGCGCAACCACCGAACGAAACACAAGAGAGTAGTTCGGGCACTTTGGGAAGCTCGCGGAGCCAGCGTGGCATATCTCAAGTCGACCCGCTTGAGCGGGTAATGCAAATGTTAGAATCGCAACGACAAAGAGATGATGCTCGCCAAGCCAAGTTTGAAAGCAATTTAGAGACCCGATTCTCAGTCCAACAGAAGCAGGTGGATACCCTACAACAGATCGTTCAGACTTTGGCTACCAACCATTCCGCCGCAACAGCAACGACTCCGGTGGAACAGCCCGTGCTTGAAGTGGAGATGCCTCAAATCCCAAGGCCGAGGGACGTGACTGCCTTCAACTTGGGCCATTTCAAGAAAGTCTGCAATACCCCATTCAACGGGACTGAGGACCCAGTGATAGCTCTAGATTGGCTAGACGAGCTTGAAGATCACTTCGCTCTGCTAGAGGTCCCCGAAGATAAGCGCGTCGCCTGCGTGCAACTACAGCTCTGCCTCAACGCACACGATTGGTGGAACGTGCATCGACGATCTGTCCAATTTGATCACGGAGAGGAGGCGATCTCATGGACGACCTTTCGTGCTGCGTTTGAAGAGGAGTTTATACCCCCTCCAGTACAACGTCAAATAGAAAATGACTTCGTGCAACTGAGGCAAGGCAGGATGACAGTTAAAGAGTACTCCGCCGAATTCAACCGACTCTCCAAATTTGCTAGGGCCTATTTACCTGATGCAGCGAGTCAAGCCAGAAGGTTTGAAGGTGGACTACGCCCTGCCATTCATTCGCACGTGGTCAACAATCAGTACGGGACAATGCGTGAAGTTATGAATCATGCCCTATCTCTCGAACCGCTGTATCCTCACGTTTCCACCGGTGCTGTGCATACCTACAATCACAAACGCCAAGGCAATGATGGAGGGAACAATGCTGCAAAGCGTCGAAACGACGGTGGTCAGCATAAAGGGAACCAGGAAAAAGTACTATGCTACTATTGTAAGAAGCCGGGGCACACCGCAAATAACTGCCATATTAGAAAGGGTCTGTGCTTCAACTGTGGTGGTCCAGGCCACATATTTCGAGATTATCCCCACCCTTCTAAAATCCTGCCTCAATGTAATGTTCCTTAGAGGTCGGCTCTGTTCCTAAGTTTCGGGACGAAACTTCCAATTCGTTGGGTAAGATGTAGCGCCCCGTTCTCCCGGTGCGGAGAGCGCGGCTAAGAAACACAAACGGTATCGTTCAATCGGGATAGATTGAAACAAGAACTCATCCTCGTTATGGATTTGTTTCTTCGGAATCGATTCCCATATTCAGTGGACTGTGCCCTAAGGATCGGCTTAGCGGCAGAGTCAGGAGGGACCTCTCCGCTGCTATCTTTTATTGCCTCGGTTTTTGATGTCGCTTGTTACTTTCGTGCTTTGAGTTAGTTTTGGGATTTGCTTGTTTTCCTTGAACGGTTTCGATGGTTTTTATTGTTTTCGTTCATTGAACTGCACTTCTATTCAGAGATTGGAAAGAGAGGAAGAAGTATTAATCGAGCTGTTCGTGTGCAGGTGAACGAGCAGTAGGCGGCTTGCGAGCGGAGTCGTGAAGTGCCTCTTTCCATCTTCTTTCCAACAATCCAAGTGAGTGGCTACCATCCCGATTAGCTAGCCCTGCTTCCAAGCTTCACACCAAAACTCTTGGATTATTGTTGCCCCGATCAAACGATACCAAGTAATAATAAAAGATACCAAGATAAAAGAGGATAGACTTGGTAATACTGCTTGTCAATCAAACTTGTGAACGATTACTTGAATGCATGCTTGTTCGTTAGGAATGTTCACTATATCTTTCAAGTTTAGTTAGAATGCATATCTACTATGAATATTGTTATGCATATGGAACACACTTTTCTTTGCCATAGATGGATCTTATAGACTATGCAAAGACTGTTGTGTATGAAACTTGTATCGTGCTAGAATTTAACTTGAAACGTGCATGGATTGATAGAAAAACTTAATGAACGCTTCGATCACGGACAACTTGTGCACAAGGTTTTGGAGGTTTCGCGGACGGTCGCCAGGGCGCTGGGACCGATCCGATCCGGACGGAATATATGGATTAGTCAATTGGATTTGAGGAAGTAAACGGCATATGGCGGGGCTCGCAACCTGCGTCGCATATCATTTTCTATCCCGTGACTATAACTCGTCCCTTTGTGGCATCACGCCAGTGATCTTCTGTATATTTAAACCTGTTGCATACTAACTTGTGTCTTCGTGGCAGGGAAGGCATGGTAAGTATTGTGCAGGTAATTCAGACGGGCAGGTAAAATCCACCGAACGGTGGCACATTTATTTTTAGTAAATTATAAATGCTGCTTACTTGTAAATGAACTAAGGCAAGATAGAAACCCACAAATGCATGCTTCATTAAAAATAATGTGTTGATTGGTATAGTCAGGCTAGCTCGCCTTTACCAGCATATTTCGATATGCTGACCCTCGTTGAAACAGGTTCTCCGCACTAAGGAACCGAGTGAGGAGCCGAAGTCGTCTTCCCGATCCAGTCCAACTGTTGGCGCATCTTCACCGCGCCCCTTGAAGCATTTTGGAGTCAGGAGCCTGCAACTCTTTATACACAAAATGCAGCTCTGTGGCAAAGCCGTCCTCCAGCCTGGAGGTCCTTATCAATTTGAGTTTATAAAGGGATGTAATGTAAAGGACTGCTATCTCATTTTGAGTCATCTCTTTTGTAAGCCGTTCGGCATATTAGCTAACTCGTTCAAGAGTTTGTAATAGATGTTCATTATCAATAAAGAGAACTTTTCCATGTTTCAAATCTGTGTTTCAATTTATCTGCGTACTCTGAATATGTGCTTGCTATGCAAAAATACTTTAGCCTTGTGCGGGCACAACCCCAGGCCCGCACGGCATCACAATTCGGGGGACGCCCCAACGATTCTAAGGAATCGGGTCGTGACACTATCGGGCGCCATAATCCATAAGATGAGCAGTGTAAACAAGTGAAGCAGTATACTACGAAGAGTATATAATTATCTACTCGAGGTATAGCGGGGTCTACTTGCACGAAGTTAAGGTAGCATGCGATGGTCCATGTTATAAGCCGATTTTTATTTCCATGTTCTAATACAAGAAATACAAGATAGAATTATCCCTTTAGCTATGTGCGTTGTATTTTTTATTAGCATGCAAAGGGTGATTCACCTAGATACTAGCATGTATTATCCATATTTTAAGTGTGCAGGCTAAGCAAAGACAGGTTCAACGTAGCAACCCAACTTAGCAATGATTTGCCTCTATCGAGGGATACTCCGAGCGCAAATTTGAAAGTCTAAGTCTGAAATCCTTTACCTCAAGCAAGCCTTCTTGCTGTCTAAAGCAGGTCGGGTCATTGCACTAGTGCCGTTTAAATTGGCTCTCCGCTTGAGCGGAATGGGTCATTACAATATATGTATACAGATTATTGTTGGACAATATATGTATACCACACTACTAAATAAAGAGATGTAGTGACAAAATATTGGCGATGGATGATATTTGATGCGTAATATTGATGTCTCATTTGTATTATAACGACCAAATATAATATATCAGATATTTAATATGATTCCATTGACAGGTCATCGCTATGTCGTCACCGGATTGCACCATATTATGCGGGAACTACGCGGTAAACTTTTACGATAGATTGGCGATGGCTACTCGATTATGGCAACGTACTAGAACATTGTTGGTTCTTCGCCTACGTTCCTATGTTTGTGTCCTAAGTTAAAAGAAAATATGGTTGATCAAAATTTAATATTTCGATCGACCGCTCTATCTCTCATCTCTCACTCGACTTTTTCTCTATCCCTCTCACTAGCGTTCCCCTTCCCGATGTCCCCTCTCTCTGGCGACCCCCTTCTCGTGGTTCCCTCTTCTCCGGTGATCTGCTTCTCGCAGTCCCCTATCTCATCTCTGACGTAGTTTTGCCCACTCCCCTTCGTGCTTGTTTCCCCTCTCAGATCCTCCGTACGCCCTCCTCCAAAGTCGTTTCCCCTTCTCCTCCAACGTGTCCCCTCCCACTGTAATTTTAGATCATTTGATCTCTCAATATATGTTGTTGTTGACATGTAGGGTATACCATTTAGGGATGATTTATGTAATAATTTCTTGTTACTACTCAACATTTGGGGATGATTTCTTGTTATTGCTCGAACTACATGATTAGAAACTTTGTCATCGTATTTTTCGTAGAACTTGTTAAGTCTTGCAGTACAAATTTAATATGAGGGCAGTTGTACAGATTTTGCAACAACTATGATTATATATGTGGCTGCACAATGAGTGTATGATATATTAGAGTGATTATATGAGGTTGAGTGTTTAGGTATTAATGTATCCATGATATGTGGATGTGAGGAAGAGAAGAGGTCTGTGGCACAGTATGTTATGGGTGTATGAGTGTGAGGATAAGTAGTATCAATGAGTAATAAGATTTTGGGGGTAGAGCTCAAGTCTTTAGGTGTTTGCAACTTTGGATGAACAACCACCATAGAAAAATGAGTTCATAAGATCAAAATTTAGATTATCACAGCATGTCCTGGCTCCAACTAACGCATATCATATAAACTAATTAGAAATTTTGGATTACTTCTCAAGGAAGCAAGGACTTGGCCCAATAACGACGAGGCATAGTCCATGCAGCCATTTGACTGGAGAAGTAGAGACCCCATGCAGCCGTAGATAACACTGACTGTCCTTCGACCCCCATCCCTCGAAAATGATGATACCACAACCCATCACTATATTTTATATTATGAGCTGATGTCTTAGCATTAGATTGTGTGGGTTCATCTTAGTTTTGTTATATCCTTCATATACTACATTTGATAAGAACATATACTACACTGATATACATAACTTAGATGATTCACACTAATGTATGCTAGAATGAATTTTGGATAGTATTCTGAGCCATCGATAACCGAATTTATGTCGATACTATGTAGAAAGGCATCATATTGAACAAATATTGATGTTGTAACTTTTACATGTTTCTCTAATTTCTGCTATGGTAGAATACACAAAGTATGAATTATAATACTTTTAGAATTTCCATCTAATATTGTATGTATATCTAATTACTTTTGTGTATTTTATCTTAAGATACAGAATTTTTTACACCTACCAAGCAATGGATCGTTACTTGGTTGATAGTACGTAGATGTACATGCGACAACACGAGAGCAGGATTGGTCTAAGTGACGATTTTAAGGCAGGTATTGAAGTATTTCTTAAGTATGCCATGAGCAAACCTGATTTCATGGATGGCCCAAAAATTAAGTATCCATGTGCTCATTGTCTTAATAGACGTCACAAAGAAGTGGTGATTATGAGGAAGCATCTGACCCTTAAGGGTTTTGTACATGATTATGACTTATGGGCATCACAAGGTAAACTTTATGCGAAAAGATAGTCTACTTTTGTTGTGGATGTTGCTACGGATGTTGCCATCGAAGATGAGGTAGACTATGTTGAATATGGAGACTACGACGATACACGAGATATGGTGTATAATGCGGCTGGGCCTAATTTTAATCCAGAGGATCCGAATCCCGATGTAAAGGAGTTCTATGATATATTTAAGGATGCAAATACTCCTATATATTTTAGTATAAGACTCATTCAGTATTGTCGGTAGTGATGCATTTGTTGAACATAAAGTCTGATTTTAACTTACTACAAGCTTACTATGATCGGATAACATAATTAGTCAAATAGGTGTTACCAAAAAAATTGAAAGATCTTCCTAAAAGATTCTACAAATCAAAGATGATGGTCTGACAGCTCGGACTGGGGTACAAAAAGATAGATTGTTGTCACAACGGATGCATGTTGTACTATAAGGAGAATGAGGACAAAGAAAGATGCAGTTTCTACCATGCGGATCATTACAAGACAGTTTAGGAAAAAAAGTCAACTAGAATAAAACATCGTCCGTACAAGTACATGCATTACTTGTCGATCACGAAGCGCTTACAGAGGATGTATATGTCCCTTAATACAACAGAACACATGACGTGACATAACGAAGAACATACAAAGGATGATGGAGAATTGTCATATCCTTCCGATGGAGTGGCATGGAAACATTTTCACAGGTGTTATCCGAATTTTGCTGTGGAGCCTAGAAATATCCGATTGACGCTATATTCTGATGACTTGCTACTTTCGGACAGTCGGGATCTCAATATTACTGTTGGCCGATGATTCTCACCCGTTACTATCTACCACCGTGGTTGTGTATAAAGACTCCTTATATGTTCTTGACAGTTATCATACCCGGTCCCAGAAATTCGACAAAGAATATTGATATATATTTGCAGCCATTGGTGGATGAACTAAAACAACTGTGGGAGTTGGGCGTCACGACCTACAATATTTTTAGAAAACAGAACTTTCAGATGAGAGCTTTACTTATGTGGACTATCAATGATTTTCCTGCATATGATATGTTATCGAGATGGAGTACCCATGACACTATGTCTTGTCTGATATGTATGGAAAAAAGTAAGGCATTCCATTTTAAACATGGAGGGAAAGCCTCATTCTTTGACTATTACTGCCAATTTCTACCCGCGTCACATCCTTGGAGAAAGAACAAGGAGGCATTTAGAGCTGGAAAGCAAGAACTTTCTCGTTCACCTACCCGATTATCGGGATACTATATTTGGAAAGATGTGAAGGATTTGTCGACCATGATAGAAGATCCAATATCGAACAATCGTGTCAAAGGATTTGGACATGGACATAATTGGACCAAGCAAGGTATCTTCTGGGACTTATCATATTGGAGAGATAATCTTATAAGTCATAATCTTAAAGTCATGAATATAAAAAAGAATGTGTTCGATGATGTCTTTAATACCATTATGGAAATTAAAGGAAAGACGAAGGACAATCCCAAAGCAAGACAAGACATGGCCGAGATATGCAAGCGTCCTCAGTTAAAATTAATACAAAGGGGAGCTAGTGGAACTGTGAAGCCAATAACGCCATTCATATTAAGCAGAGAAGATAGATTGATAATATGCAACTGGATATCCAGTCTATGTTTAACGTACGGCTATGTATCAAATTTTTCTAAATGTGTTAATCTCAATGAACGCAAGTTAACAGGAATGAAGAGTCATGACTTCCACATGTTCATTAAAAGGTTATTATCTATTGCTTTTAGAGAGTTATTGCCTCCTGATGTATGGATTTCATTGGCCGAGCTATCTATATTCTTCAGGAATATTTGTTCAAGTAAACTGACGTTGCAGCATATGCTCGAACTTGAGGAGAAAGTTGTCTTGACAATTTACAAATTAGAGAAATTATTATGACGAAGATGTAGGAGATGCATGCTATAATGGAGGCTTATTGATATTCAAAATGAGGGGCAAGCCTATTGGGGCTAGTAAGAAATGGTGGTTGGGTGATGATGAGTTAGATGCAGCTCATCGATATGTATTGTTAAATTATGACATACAAAAAGTGAGAGATTTGGAGATGTAAGTGACTAGACTTTGACAGTTATCTCTAGTATTGTCAATGAAATATACTAACTCATTTTGATTCTATTTTTTAGTGTATTTAGAGATAAAGTTAAAATGAGGATACCCAATATTAATGAGGAGGAGCTTCAAAGAGAGGTCGATTGTAACTTTACGTCCTGGTTTAGCAAATATGTAAGCAACTCATATAATATGTTAAAAATACTACTGCTATCATTTATGTATATGTCTCTAATAACATGTCTATTATCGACCAGTATTTATAGGTTTTCTTGCCTGTAAAAATACTCATAAATGAGAACCTTCATTATTTGGCATTGGGACCAATTAAGGAAGAAAGGACTTGGTCAGGCTATGTCACTAATGGATTCAAGTTTAAAGCAAATAAAAATCCTATAAATACTAAAGTTTTTACTGACGGCTTGAATACAAAAGATTCTGATATTTGTATAAGAGGGACCATCTACGATGGCGAACCAAACTTTGACTATTATGGTGTACTTCGGGATATTATAGAGTTACAATATCCGGCCATATATGACATGAATATTATGATATTGAAATGTGATTGGTTTGACACAACACCAAATCAAGGATGAAAAATTAATAAATAATTTGGATTTGTTGATATAAACCATCGCAGGAGATATAGAGGGTCTGACTCGTTTGTGATAGCAAGTCAAGCTGTTCAAGTCTACTATATAAGTTACCCAAGGCATCGTAGAGATCAATTTGCCTAGTGGGTGGCATATAAGACTAAAGATAAAAATACGTTCAATATTGGAGACCCGGCATACCAGGAGGACCAGGTCAAAGAGCCTCAATATTTGGGACAGCAGTCAAAAGAAGATGACGTGGATAATATTGATGTTGAAGCTATTATCGAGGAAAATAGAGGGAAGGAAGAGGTTGATATACATGACTTAGCCCACAACCAGATATTTGGCCTTGTCCACGACCAGGAAAATTTCTCTGAAGAAGAAGAAGAAGAAAAAGAAAAAGAAGAAGAAGAAGAAGAAGAAGAAGAAGAAGAAAGAGGAAGAAGATGAAGAAGAGCTTGATGAGGATGATGACGACAATGACGATGACGACGATGACAATGATGATGACAATGACAACGATAATGATGTCGATGATTAGATTACCTATGTTGTCTACATGTTGTACCTAGAGATGGAGTTTGATTTTGTTACTAAAAGCACTACTATCTCTTACTGAAAATACTTATATCTTAGTTTTTATAGTTATTTTATTTGTTAGTTCTATTTATTATATGTCTGTTTTATTGCTTAGTTCTATTTATTAGATGTCTATTATGTTGCTTAGTTCTATTTATTATATGTCTATATATGTGAATCGTGATCATAGATGGCTGGTGGTCATGGTCGTGATCGTAGTAATCATGGTCGTGATCGTGGTAATTATGGTCGTAGACGTAATCAAGGTGGTTGTGATCTTATACTACCCGGGAATGGATTATATCCTCGATCACGTGATCACGATACCCCCTCGTCGGTCGTAGGCACCTCCACCCTACCATTGGCTACAGGCATAGACACTCCGCCATTTATCTCATACGGCCCCGATGCTCCATCATCGATATCTATACACTCATTATAATCTGATGCTGATCCCGGCATCCCATCGTCAGTTCGTCCACCAGATACTCCGACTGCTATACGATGGGCCCCAGAGTATCCGAACTTAGAGTATGATGCTAGTGGTCGGTATATCCCCCAACCGGGTGGTCCTCAGACACAACCAGAGAGACCAGAGGGGTAGTTTAGAAAGGGCTTTGGCCCGCGACCAAAGAGCTATAAGTAAATTTATATGTTTCATCTGATATAGTCAATTTCATATATTTGTTATTTCTTTGTAGGTTTTTTTTCCTACCGTGCTACTCCAGCACTTGAGAAAATCATTAAGGGAACTACCACAGCCCCTACCTTAGATTCTCCGATGTGCCGCTCGACATACAATATATATGGCTTGACCAGATTAAGGTAAATACGATCTTTTCTGTTTTTTATTTATTAATTATTTTTAATCTATATTATTAATTTTTAATTAAAATTGTATGTCAGAAAAGCTACTGTGTTAAATAACATCGAAACCTGGTAAGATAAAGCGAAGTACTTAAATATTTTTATTATATTGTTAAATAACATTAATTATCAAGCTAATATGTTTTCTTAAATTTGGATCGATATATATTAATTTATTTAAATAACACTAATTATCAAGCTACTGTGTTTAATTAAATTTTTAATCTATATATATTAATTTTTAATTAAATTTGGATCGATCCCCATCTCTATGCACCATCGAAACCTGGTAAGATAACGCAAAGTAGTTAAATATTTTTATTATATAGTTAAATAACATTAATTATCAAGCTAATATGTTTTCTCAATATCTTGTACAGAGGCGGAGAAGCTGGCAAAGGAGGGAGGAGATCCCTCTAGTATTAGTTTCGTCGATGTTTTTGAGTATACGCACAATATGAGGAAGGACGGGAGCTACATAGACGAGAAGCACAGCAAGACTGCTGTAAGTATTTCAATTTATATTATAAATTAGAATAATATGAGGTATTATAATTTATATTATAAGTTAGAAGTCTATTAGAAAATTAAGCACAGGTCATTGGATATGTTGCATTCTAGTCTCTGCATACTGATAACGCCTATCGGGCCACTCAGTATGGGGTGGAAGAGATTGTCGCTGAGTCTTCACCCACCACAATATCCTCTTCTATAGCCGCTCAGACGAACGACCATTTTGTACAGGCCGCTGGCGGAAGAGAAAGAGGCAGATGCGTCTACGACATCGGCTCCTTGGCGTTGCAGATGTCAATATACTCGAGACCTCCACCGTCGATGTCTTCTGCTGCGGCACAACCTGATAGGATAGAGCAAATTGTTATGGTGATGACCACATTGCAGGCCACAGTGGTGTATATGCAGGAGTTGATCAGCAGTATACAGGCCTCAATGGAGCATGGTGTAAGCTCCCTTATTTTGGGATAGGGATAATTTGATAATTTATAATTATTTTTATTATTTTGTTTAATTAGATAGATTTAAAGAATTAATTTCTAAAATTATTTTTAATATATATGATACTTTGTTATGGCTTTGATATTTTGAGCAATGCACGACCTTTTTTCTTCTTATAAAATTTATAATAATAATCTTGATTGTATCTAGTATAATTGGGACATGGGTGTTGCATTAGTTTGATCTCCTCCATGCCCCAAAAATATTGACGAACGTCTAGAATTATGGTTACCGTAAAACTATCTTCATTGGACTAGAACTTGACCCAAACCAAACCCAAACACATGTAGGCAAGTAGTGACCCAAATATCCTCATATATATATATATATATAAATTACTTTGTTTCTATTTATGGGAGTTCTATTTATAGAAAGTGGTATAGGTGTCATCATTGTTGGCAAATAACTACCTAACAAACTCCCTAACAAACCAACAACCAAACCTTACCAACACACAACCAAATAACCAACCAACCCCTCCCATATTCGTTTAAGAGCAGCCCCCTATGTATCGGCCCTATAAGCATGGAAAAATCCTATTTTTACAACAAACTCATTAAGGAGGCCCATATATGCACTATATATACTTAAAATCCTAACCCTAAAACCTAATAGACCTCTTCTTTCCCCCTCATAGAAGATGACCACCCCCTATTCCTCTCCTTCCAGCCGTACAAAGCATCCCCTCTCCCTCCTTTCACTCCCACACAACCCCCTCATCAACTTCTACATCATAAAATACTCCTTTTTTACCATCTCTCCATCCAAACATCATTAAACCTCCAAGAAGAACCATATCTTCCCCAAAAATATATTAAGAATCCATTGTCATCATCAACAACCCATCAAGAAGGGAGTAGCAAGTTAAGTACAAGTAAGGAGGAGAGTTTCTTGGACAAGAAGAAGCACCATCATTAAATCCTCCAAAATTTTCGGTAAATCTTTAATCTTTCTTTCTCAAATCCCATGACATGATCCTTTTAGGTTATGTAAAATTATTAATTTAGAACCCATATTTTGCCATTTTTTCTTATATTAGAATATATTAATTTTTTATGATAGGTTGGTGATAATTCGCTTGTCGGTAGGACTAGTTTTGAGACTTTTAATGCATTTACTTGAGGGAATCGTTATTAATTTTTAAAACTGAATTAATATGTATTTATTTTCTAGAAATTAAGTGTTTTAAAATTATTCTTTGTTATTTTAATTTCAAATCTGAATCATATAATTAAGGGACACTAGCCTAGGTTTTTCGGTGATTTTGTGGCATTATTTTGCTAGTAAATAGAGGATGATTTGGATGGAATAAAGAGGTAAATATTTTCTGAGATTAAATCAGAATATAATATAATATTATTTTTCATAAATATAAACCCTACTAATGGAGTGGCAATGTCCCGAACAAGTTTCGGACAAAACTAGTCAACTATGTTTATTTTGGAGTAGTCATAATCTTGAAATATGTTTATTTTGTCAAATCTAAAATTAATTATTAAAATAAATATAAATTATACTTAAATAAATATTATATAATTTATTATGATTTAAGTTTATGTCATTTAATTGGGGACTTAAACTTAAATTTTGGAAGTTAAAAACCAAGAAACTAGGTTCCGATACCCCGTAAAAGTAAAATAAGTTGTTAAGAATAATATTGGACTTAGTTGTACATGGCAAAGAATAAAATTATATAAATAAGTTATAATTACAAGAATTCTTGATTATACCTTTAAGCATTTAATTGGTGTTTAGGCCAATTGAATTTCGTAGGAGTGGACGCGGGACCAACTTTGCAACTACATACTGCGGACCCAGGCAAGTATACCTTGTCAAGATCTTTACAGTTCTAAATTATTTATTTAATATTATTTATTAATTAGATATTATTTTTGTGTGGCTTGGTTGATGTACTTGTTGATCTTAGGGTCGTCATACGATACTTTTTGTTCAGACAAGATTCGGGTACCGACATCCTCTGCGGAGTCGAGTAACGTAGTCCGAGAGTCATATTTACGAACCCATGTTGGTGCAAACATTATTTGCACATCCACCCAAAGGACATTGGACACGATATGCATGTAACAGAGTCTTTCTCGATTTTTTTGTGGTACTTGGACTCTGGAAAAGACTACATGATGCATGATATAGGGATGAGTAAAGTGATACATAGTGACTACGACTTGTGCTGATAGTTAGAGGTCATAAACTTGCGTGTCTTGATTGAGATGTGAGGTTACATTGGGTGGGGAGAGTCTTCATCGTGTTCTGGGCACATTTTACTTATTACTATTTATTGTGTATTAGGCTTGGTTCCCTATATGGAATCTAAAGTATATATATATATATATATATATATATATATATATATATATATATATATATATATATATATATACAGCTTTCTCCTGGTTTCCCCACACGAAGCCTTGAGTGTGCTATTAGATTCCGGAAGTGTCCCTAGAGATCTTCTGTGAATACCAGCCCGGGGTACGAGTCTATACTCTCATTTGCATGTCACATTGTTGGTTACAGTAGTTTATCCTTTATTTTGGTTTTATTACACTATTTACTTCTGGCTTGTTATTTTCTTGTACCTTGTTACGTCCCTCTGAGGACCTGATCCCCTGCCAATTTTTGTAGCATAGACGATTATGGAGCCTTTGGAGTCGCTGATGTGTGTTGCTTGTCATGCGGACATTAGTGCCAGATACTTATATTATTTCTGTCGGAGTTATGGTTATTTATTCATATTGCTTATTCATCTGCTGATGTGGCCTAGTTATTATAGACTCATATTTTTTTCTCGAGTCTATTGGAGCTTATGTGTTACTGGACGGCCGACTTTAGCACATGTAGTTTATTCTTGATATTTTGCTCTTTATGTGGATTGTGACATTGATATTTTCAGTATTCTTAGATAGTTACCCTTATTATACAACTTAAACGTATTCAGGTCAGAGCAGAGTCTGGTCGAATGTGTAGCTGGCATGTTGCGTATTCCTAGTCCTACATATTTTGGGACTGGGGCATGACATATTTTTTTGTGGTAGCCCATACAGGTCCTGATTAAATTATTTCGGTTGCTTTACTGTACCAAACGAGTCTGCGTTAGGATAAGTTTATTAGGATCACAATCCATAATTGCTATTGGAACTTTCTTTGAATTCTAATTTTGTCTTGAACCTCAAAATTATATTCATTCATACTTTCTTTGAACTCTTATTCATTGATTCTCGTCTTTTCCTATCTCGAAGAGATGAACACTCGAGCGCGATAATTTTTCTAGAAGATTCTCGTCAAGACTAAGAAGACATATTTGGTAGAATATTTGTAAGAAAATGGGTACTTGAGTAAAAAAAATTATGGTAGATGATTTCTAAATGTTAGAAATAGAATAGATTAAGGGCATTATCGGTAATAACCTAAACCAAGGTGGACTATATCAATTGTCTAGATTATAAGTGATGGGGTACTATTAGATAAATCTTTTAGATGAATGTGAGTCATTTTATGTTAGAATATAATATTATATTTTGATAAGATAGTTTGATCTAAGGTAGGTAGCCTTCTCGACTAGCAAATTGGTTTGGAGGTTAATCAATTGATGAAGATGAGAATTATCAAATTTGCTGCTTTGAGGCTTAAACTTCTATGTGATTTAAAAAAATGGGACGTTTTGTTTTAAATTGAGAAAAAAAGATGAGATAAGGAGCTAGAGATTTATTTAATTTAAAATTTTAAGGCGATTATGATGTAATGGAATTAAAATTTTAAATTAAAATATTTTAGATGAATTTAAATGGTGTAGAGTTTAAATTTCAAGGATAAATATTAATTTAAATAAATATTTAATAATTTGATATGACAGCATTAACGATTTTGTTAAACCATAAATTTTTGAAGATTATGATATGATTGGATTTGTGTTTAAATTTAAAAGAGATTGTGTGATAAATTTAAATTTAGATTTTAAGAATCTTGAAGCATTTAAATTTTGTACGGTTTAAATTTGCAAATTCTGATAAGATTTGACTTGGAATCTAAATTTAAGAATTTTAGGATATGAAGAGGTGGCGCATGTCACGCCCCGATCTCCCGCAGGAACAGACTGCCCCAGCCGGGCGTGAATCACCGTGCCAGTGCTCCTACGGGACGATCGTTTCCATCGGGATGTAATGCCGTGCAGGCCCGGGGTTATGCCCGTACAAGGCAACATCGTTAAAGTTATGGCTATCTTCGAATCGATCAAGTAAGCAGCGGAGGGACAGTGTTGCAAATAATAATCCATCTGAATAAACTGGACAAATCATAAGGCACGAGGTTCTCTGAATACAATGGCATCATTCAATATATTATGTCCCTCTATACGTAAGTAGCTCAAAGCAATATCGATATGGCTCAAGGTATCGACTCTAGATTTTCAGGTTCCTGGGATGAGTCACGTCTATCGCATCCTCGGACGATCCAGCACCTACGAACAAGCAAACTGTTGGTGGGTCAGCACTTTGGAAAAAGTACTGGTGAGTATAAAATTAACTGAACATAAGCTACACCCCCTAAAACCCACACTAAGTAATCATGTGGCAGAATATTATAATACTAGTGATCTTTCTAGTTTACCTATGTTCATTTCATGCAGTTCGATAGCAGAGTCATATTACTTCTTTTTGGAAATATCTTTTAAAAATCAGAGTTCAGGTACAATATACAAGCAAGCAGGCAAGATAAGCAGTTTATATACTATAAATAGATTCATTTACTATCTCTGGTGCATAGCGTGTCTCGTGAATCATAAGCATTTCTTTAAAGACTCTAGCATATGCATCTAGTGGACCATCTTCTTAGCATCTCTCTATGCATCTCTATTTTTCTTTTATTAGTGAACATCTTTTCGAGTGAACGAGATGGAAGCATATACGAAAATAAGACTTCTCTATGCAAGCATTCAATACAAGAGAGCATGTTCGATATCATGTATATCACTTATTCAGTGATTCTTACCCCTTTTTGTCGAGCGGTTATCCCTGCAGTAGACATACGAGTTATAAACATATGTATATACATATATATGAATGAGGCTCTATTTTTCTGTCCGTCTCTGCATTAAATAGTTAGGTATACAAGAAGGCTATCCTAGCATGCGCCCTAACAATATGATGGTCCATGAGTCTCCTTTCTCAAGATTAGAAGAGGTGTTATCATGGCCCAGCACTGCACTATCACTACTAAATATTGCGGGATTAGCGATATTTTTAACGAGTCAAGGCAAAACGTCGCTAATATTAAAGATATCAGCGAATCCAAAGAATAACGTCGTTATAAGTCGCTGTTTGGCGACATATAGCGACATTTAGCGACTGTAATTCAGTTTTTTAAAAGAATAGTCGCTATAAATTTATTTAAGGTCGCTAAACGTCATTGAGTTATATGATTTAGCGACGTATTTAGCGACGTTAATCTTTTAGATATTTAGCGACATCTTTAGCGACGTCTATGACGATGCCAAATATTTCTATTAGCGACGTCATAAGTTAGCGTCGCTAAACGTCGCTAATTTATTTCATTTAGGGTTGACAAATTTCTCTTCCCCCAATTTCCTTCGATTCTCTCTCCCAAATTTGAAACCCCCCCTCCGTCAGCTCCTCGGCTCCCCTCCTCCCTCCGGCATACCCTCCTCCCTCCCGGCTCCCCACCTCGGCGACCCCCCTCCGGCCGCGTCCTCACCCCTCCCTCCGGCGTCCCGCTCCTCCCTCCGTCAGCTCCTCCTTCCTCCGGCTCCCCTTCTCCCTCCGGTGGCTACTCCTTCCTCCGGCGTTCTTCTCTCTCCAGCTCTCCTCCGCCTCACTCGGTGAGATCCTCTCTCTGTCTTCTTTCTCTGTCTCTCTCTATAACACAATATGACATGACATGACACACACTAACCCTAACTCGAACACACACACATACACACACACACACGTACGCACATGGACACACTAACACATGCAGACACTAACCCTAATACTGATATGGACACACGGACACACACAAACATAAACAAGATATGACATGGGATATGACACAGACACATACACTGACATGACACAAAATATGACACAGACCCTAACCCTATCTCTCTTCTAGTTAGCTGTCTGAGTTTAGACGTAATCTTGCGTATCTGTATCGTATGTAATACGATGCAGATCTTGACTCAAGAAGAGTGGTATACACAGACATGGAAATGACTCTTCAAAGCTAAGACATGATATGGTATTAGCTTTATCTAGAACTCATATCCAACTTGGGCTGATGCTTCTTGCTGCACGAGCTGTTGTATTGCCTACTGCAGACTGTTAAACCTACTGTTGAAGGTTCTGCAGTGCACTAGCTCTGCTGCTACTTGCTGAGTTTACTTGCTGTTGTCCATCCTTTCTGCTGTGCACTGTACAGTATTGTTGTATACTGATTCCTCACTAATGTACTATGCAGTACAGCTAGCTGCTACTGCTATAAACTACTGTATGCTTCCCCTTGTACTGTGGTAGCACAGAGCTGCACACTGCTCAGTTTTGCTCCACCTTGTTGTGCTAGCACAGAGCTGGCACACTACTCTCTCTTCAGTTGATCACTACCAAATGATGCACACTGAAAACTGTGAACTGCTCTCCCTAGTGACCCAAGCTTACTCAATCACTCAAACAATCATATGCACACACATACATACATAGGACATTGTGTATCAAGTTACAGTAGTTCTTACCTTCCTCCAGAGAATTATACTATATTTAACATTTTATAGGACACATACTGTCATTTTTACAGAAGTATCTTGAAATGGATATGAATTACTATCTGTGTCATCATTTGTGGATGTGCAACCATTATTTTGATGACATATATGGTGTGTAGAATGAATTCATTGAGGGTGTACAGTAATTCCTGCAGTTCACCAAGGCGTTCCGTTAGTATATGGACGGTACCAAAATTAAGTGTCCATGTGTCAGATGTCACAACTTAAAATATCATCCAGAAGTAGAATTCATATATTTATACTCGAAAGGCTTCACGCCAAATTACTATCAGTGGACCGCGCACGAAGAACTTGTGACTTTAGCATCAGTGTCGGAGCCTTATGTGGAGCCGTATATAGAGGTCCACGACCATGATGCTTACGATGATGGGTGGGTGAACATGATTTTTGATGTGGCGATGCCTAGTATCAATCAGGACAATCATGATGCAGCTGAGGAGACACCGAATGCCGATGCTGCAAAGTTTATGGAGTTGCTGGAGAATGCAAGGACTCTATTATATCCTGGTTGTGAGGATCATTCACCGTTGGAGGTGGTTACGAGATTGTTGAGCATCAAGTCTGATTTTAACATGTCGCAAGAATGCTATAACCGACTGATGGATTTCATTATAGAGATCTTGCCCGAGGGTGCAAAGTTGTCTAAAGACTTCTACCGATCTAAGAGGATGGTGAGATCGCTCTGGATGAGATACGAGAAAATTGATGCATGTCGCAACGGGTGCATGTTGTACTACTGTAAACTCCTAATTTTAAAAATCATATTAATTATTTAATTAATTAATTAATTTATAGTAATTATTAGCTAATTAAAAGAAATAGAATTTATTTGATTTTTATTTCTAGGTATTTGCGCATTTAGGGATTTACAGAGCAATTATAATTTTTCCTTAATTTAATTCATGAAGGAGACCTTGTGGACAGTTGATAGCTTAATGGTATGCACTAATATAATTTCTAAAATTATATATATATATATATATATATATATATATATTTAAATATATAAAGTTTATTAATATAAAAGAATAAAAGAATAGTAATAAATAGTATAACTATAATAATAATAATTATTATAGAAATAATAATAATAATAATAATGATATTATTATTATTAGTAGTAATAATAGAATTGAAATAGAATAAAAATAAAATAGAAATAAAAAAAGAAAAAGGAAAAAGAATAAAAGGAAAAAAAAAAAGAAAAAGAAAAGAAATCAGGATTAACCCGCAACTCATTACCTAACTAAACCCGCTACCCGTGTAAAGAACCGCAGCAACAGCAACCTAAGTTCCCCCTTCTCCCTCGCGCATAACAGCCCCCTCTCCCTCGACCTCTCTCTCTATATAAATAACCTAATATTTCTAAACCCTAACCCTAAATCTCCTCATCTACTCCACCCTGAGACCACCGTCGCCGACCCCGAAGCCACCGCCGCCGTCGTTCGCCAGAGCCACCACCGTGTCCGCGCGTCAACGCCCCCACGCTGCGACAACGTTTCGCTGCAACGTACCTATATTCATACCTTATTTCCTTCGACCTCGTCTTCATCGGTATGATCCCCACCTATCCCTCTTTAAATTTCGTAGATTAGTTTATATCGTGCAGCGCGCAAACCTAGGTAAAAATTGATGCCAAGTCAAGAAAAAACTACGACTTTTACGCTGCAGAAATCTGCTGCGATGACCCATGTTCAGGGACTTGTATCTCCCACCATAGAGATCTGAATTTAGATTTTCTTCTTGCTATGTGAAGACCACCTAACCTAGATTATTTTTTGTCAATTATATTATTTTAATTAATGTTGTATGCAAAATTAAATTAGGTTAAAAATCTATAAAAACCTGTTTTTTGAAACACAAAAACTTGTGATACGGAGCACGCCCCGTCAAACGGGACTGCCCCATCGTGTACCAAGTGCACCAAAAGGTGCGCACGGTATACCCATATGTGTGGGCTTTCGCGGAAATTGATTCGGACGCGTGTGCGCGTCAGAATCAACCCGTATCCGCAAAAAGTCCCCGTATCATAATTTTTGCAAAATATCACACCATTTATTGTACGCTTGTCAGAACATGACAAAACTTGCGCTATTGGACTCGTGATATCGCGCTGGTCTTGTGACCCAAGTTTTACGTGATTCTGAGATAGTTGACCAAGCCATCTATTTGCGGGCCCCACGGTTGACTTTTTGGACGAATTTGTGTACGACTTACCGGAATCCAAAATTAGACGTACCTTTGAGTTCGTATTGACGTTTAGAATTGGTTTGACCTTTAATTTATTTTATTTAGAGACCTTTACCCCTGGAACACTTTTCGGTGCAAGGTGGCCCACATGTGGAGCCTACTTTGACCCAAAATTATCGTTTTGCCCCTGTGTCTAAATTGGACGAAAGAATAGTATTTCCTAGTTATTTCACTTATTCTGGAAATGTTGGTAATATTTATTTCAGCATCCGGAGACGTTCATTCGGAGGCCGTAGCTTCTGATCCTGTGTGCTTGACTTTTGGACGTTACACCTTGCAGCTTTCTTACCAGGCAAGATACCTTACCAAATTACTTACAGTACTTTGCATGCTTATTATATTTTTATATATTTATTATATTTTTGTATATTCATTGTATGTGTAGTTTCTTTCAGTCATTACTATATATTAGATATGTTGACACACACATGACACTTAGTATCATGAGAGGACAATCAATAGGCGTATAGGCTATAACCACTATGGTAAACCGTAGTAACTAGCACGCACTATGGTGGTCGTGTCCGATGGTCGCTACCTCCGTGGTATATCGATTGATGGAGTCACGAGGGTCGCTACCCCCACGGTATATCGGCTGATGATGTTCTAGATGGGTGTGTGAGTTATGAGGCTTAGATCGAGTAGCCTACCCTTGCCCATACGTCGAAAAGTTATCCTTATTTTGTATTTATATAGATTGTCTTGTACATCGTACTTATATATTTTTAAATATTATGCATGTTTACTGTATTCAAATTAGCTTGCTTATATGTATCTTGTTACGTCCCTCTGAGGACCTGGTCCCTTTCCAGGTGTAGATATTTATGACATTTTGCAGGAGCACGGATCAGGACTTACTACTTATCTCTTTCGAGGAGGTCTTACCTTCGGAGCATCTTTGACTATATCTAGCGATGAATCTTCTTAGCTGATATACTTCTGTCATCACCTTATTTTATATTGGAGATTACCCTTCTCTCTCATTCTAGTTTTGATATAGTCATTGGTAGTGGATTTGTCTCCACCCGACTATCATTTATGGAATATTCAGACTCATTATTCTAGTTTAGTTATTTCCTTTTGTAACTTGTTGTGTGGATGAGATTTAGTATATCGGTGACTTGTGACAATATTTATACCACATGTGAGTTTATATTCATATTACAGCGTACGTGTGTATTATAGTATCCATATATTAGAATTATCATATACATACGGCTGGCATACTTACGTGTTCCTAGTCCTACGTATTTTGGGACTGGGGCATGATATATGTTTGTGGTGGCCCATGCAGGTTAAGAGCATATTATCTCAGTTATGTTACTGTACCGAGCAAGCCTGCACATAGGATTAGAATATAGGATCTCATCCACTCATTTATCACCTCTCTTGATTTTATTTCGCATTCTTATTTGATTGCTTGTATTGCATCTTGCTTGATCCCTTCTCAACGTCAATCTTCTCTCGTGCTTGATAGGGGTTAGAAAGATGACTTATACTAGGTGTATACACTCTAGTATTCAATAACACTATCAGTTAAATTATTATAAGTTAGATAATATGCCTTATAACCTAGTAACACATAGCCTTGTTGACTCATTAATGAAGTATAATTGAATGACACCAACTATAGACTTGAATAAAAAGATAGTTTTTACCCAGACTGTAGAACTTAGAGGCCCATACACCCAGTTGGTCGACTAGAGACCTTGACAAGGAGTTATTATGAAAACTGTAGAGGCACAACACCGATTTTCTTGGTGAACTTAAATTATTCTGTACCCTCCTCCATCATAATCAAGCGTACTAATATTTTTACTACCTTGACTTATGCTGCTATTATAGCCTAGTTTTGCAAGCTTATTCTTTTATTGAGCTTGTTCATGACATGTATTATTGGGGCCCACACTAATATATTGTCTAAATCAGAATCGGTGTATTATGGTCTGATCAACCGTAGTGCGCTTGGTTCGCTCTTTGTATCATTACTTTATGTGGATTGAGATATAGTTGACTCAACTTGTTAGACGAATATATCTGCCCTCTAGACTGGTCAGAGCATAGCATGTCAGGTACATAACTGTTCTGATGTGAACATGCGAATAGAAATCTACCAAAATAAGACTTCAATCCACAACTGCCTTGGTAACTCCCTTTCAAATTCTCTAATCCCTTTGAATCTCGTACTTGTATTCTATCACCTCCTCCTTGAATTCTTTATTGTTGTTTCATGTCTTTCCCTATTTTGGAAAGACGAACGTTCATTCTTAGTATAAGTTTGATACACAGAGAGTACTAGATATACCCCATAGGCCAAGCACTCATGATAACAAACAAGAGAGTGCAGGCACAGGAAGTCGTAGATACAGGTACGACCTTAGTTATATGTGTCATTTCATACTCATGACTCTATTGTGACACGAGATCTTAGGTGCATAATAGACGTAGAATTATATATAAGGTAGTTTAGCATATATGAGGATATATTGATGTCCTAACTAGATAGCATATCCACGAAGCCAATAGATGATGCGAGTAGCAGTAGTAGTATTCTCTTCCTATCACCATCTCGTTCCTTGGGTGGCTCATCTTCTCTTCTATATACATTCCTTATCTCGTGCTTAACTCTTTCTATCATAGTCGTATCCTTTTGTGCCATTATGAATTATTGGCTTACTTCGACCCCACCCTTATTAGTGTTAATTAAAACATAAATGGTTTAGTAAATGATTAATAACTAAAAGAATAAGTTCTTAATAAATACCCTTATGTATATGCACTATAGCAATATCTCTATCCTCTTATTATTTTAAAACCTTAAGTAGCATCCTTTAGTTTAACAGGAAATTAGCTGGATTGTTGAATTTCAGTTCATACTTCAAATAGTTTTATAAAGTTAGTCAAGACCTTAATTGTTACCCCAAAACTTAGACTAAACCTAGGAAGAGTTGAAAGCACTTGTTATGAACTGACAACTATGACAAATCGCTGGCAAAGTAGCGACAGCTACAGCTAGACCATTGTAGTAGAATAGTCGAAGTATTTGCCGATATATTGTTCAGGTGGCATGGCAGTATTAGGCTACGATACTTGACGGTTACAAAGAAAAAAAATTATGGTTGTGAGATTCAAGACAGTTGATAGCTTAATGGTATGCACTAATATAATTTCTAGAATTTTATATATATATATATATATATATATATATATATATATATATATATATATATATATATATATATATGTATATATTTATGTATATACAGTTTATTAATATAAAAGAATAAAAGAATAGTAATAAATAGTATAATTATAATAATAATAATTATTATTATAGAAATAATAATAATAATAATGATATTATTATTATTACTATTAATAATAATAGAATTGAAACAGAACAAAAATAAAATAGAAATGAAAAAAAGGAAAAAGAAAAAAAGGAAAAAAAGGGAAAGAAAAGAAAAGAAATCAAGATTAACTCGCAACCTATTACCTAACTAAACCCGCTACCCGTGTAAAGGAAATTAACCGCAGCAACAGCAACCTAAGATCCCCCCTCCCCCCGCGCGTAACGGCCCCCTCTCCCTCGACCTCTCTCTCTATATATATAACATAATATTGCTAAACCCTAACCCTAAATCTCCTCATCCACTCCACCTTGAGACCACCGCCGCCAACCCCGGAGCCACCGCCGTCGCCGTTCACCGGAGCCACCACCGCGTCCGCGCGTCAACGACCCCACGCCGCGACAGCGTTTCGCTACAACGTACCCCTGTTCACACCTCGTTTCCCATGCCACTGCTCGACCAAATTTGACCCCGTCATCACCGGTATGATCCATACCTATCCCTCTCTAAATCCCGTAGATTAGTTTCCATCATGCAGTGCGCAAACCTAGGTAAAAATTGATACCAAGTCGAGAAAAAACCATGAATTTTATGCTGCAGAAATCTGCTGCAATGACCCATGTTCAGGGACTCGTATCTTCCGAATTTAGATTTTCTTCTTGTTATGTGAAGACCACCTAACCTAGATTATTTTTTATCAATTATATTATTTTAATTAATGGTGTATGAAAAATTAAATTAGGTTAAAAATCTATAAAAACCTATTTTTTGAAACACAAAAACTTGTGATACGGAGCACGCCCCGCCAAACGGGACCGCCCCGTCGTGTACCAAGTGCACCAAAAGGTGCACACGGTATACCCAGATGTGTGGGCTTTTACGGTAACTGATTTGGACGCGTGTGCGCGTCAGAATCAACCCGTATCTGCGACAAGTCCCCGTATCGCGACTTTTATAAAATATCGTACCATTTATTGTACACTCGTCAGAATGTGACAAAACTTGCGCCATTGGACTCATGGTAACGCGCTGGTCCTGTGATCCAAGTTTTATGCGATTCTGAGATAGTTGACCAAGCCGCCTATTTGCGGGCCCTACGGTTGACTTTTTGGGCAAATTTGTGTACGACTCACCGAAATTCAAAATTGGATGTACCGTTGAGTTCGTATTAACGTTTAGAATTGGTTTGACCTATAATTTGTCCTATTTAGAGACCTTTACCCCTGGCACACTTTTTGGTACAAGGTGGCCCACATGTGGAGTCCGCTTTGACCCAAAATTACCGTTTTGCCCCTGTGTCCAAATTGGATGAAAGGATAGTGTTTTCTAGCTATTTCTTTTATTTTGGGAACGTTGGTGATGTTTATTTCAGCATCTGCAGACGTTCATTCTGAGGCCGTAGCTTCTGATCCTGTGTGGTTGACTTCTGGACGTTACACCTTGCAGCTTTCTTACCAGGCAAGGTACCTTGCCAAATTGCTTACAGTACTTTGTATGCTTATTATATTTTTATATATTTATTATATTTCTGTATATTTATTGCATGTGTAGTTTCTTTCAGTCATTACTATATATTAGATATGTTGACACACACATGAGACTTAGTATCATGACAGGACAATCAGTAGGCGTATGGGCTATAACCACTCTGGTAAACCATAGTAACTAGCACGCACAATGGTGGTCGTGTCCGATGGTCGCTACCCCCGCGGTATGTCGATTGATGGAGTCACGAGGGTCGCTACCCCCGCGGTATGTCGGCTGATGATATTCTAGACGGGTGTGTGAGTTGTGAGGCTTAGATCGAGTAGCCTACCCTTACCCATACGTCGAAAAGTTGTCCTCATTTTGTATTTATATAGATTATCTTATTTAGCGTACTTATATATTTTTAAACATTATGCATGTTTACTGTATTCAAATTGGCTTGCTTGTATGTATCTTGTTACGTCCCTCTGAGGACCTGGTCCCTTTCCAGGTTTAGATATTCATAATATTTTGCAGGAGCACGGATCAAGACTTACTACTTATCTCTTTCGAGGAGGTCTTACCTTCGGAGCATCTTTGATTATATCTAGTGATGGATATTCTTAGCTGATACACTTCTGTCATCACCTTATTTTATATTGGAGACTATCCTTCTCTCTCATTCTAGTTTTGATATAGTCATTGGTAGTGGATTTGTCTCCACCCGACTATCATTTATGGATTATTCAGACTCATTATTCTAGTTTAGTTATTTCCTTTTATGACTTGTTGTGTGGATGAGATTTAGTATATCGGTGACTTGTGACAATATCTATACCACATGTGAGTTTATATTCATATTACAGCGTACGTATGGATTATGGTATCCATATATTGGAATTGCCATATACATACGGCTGGTATACTTACGTATTCCTAGTCCTATGTATTTTAGGACTGGGACATGAAAACTACAAAGACGACAATGATGAAGATGCGTACAGATTTTGTGGTATGGATCGCTATAAGGCCACTGGTAGAGGAAAGTCTATCAGTGTAAGGAAGCCTATCGATTCGATGGACTACTTTCCATTGATGCCGCGGTTGCAGAGGTTGTTTATGGTTAAGAAGACTGCAGAAAATATGAGTTGGCACAGGCAGAAACAGATCAAAGGAGTATTGGACCATCCATTCGATGGAGAAGTATAGAAGCACTTTGATCGAGAGTATCCAGATTTTACTTCGGATCCACTAATGTCAGATTGGGGATCTCCTCTAACGGTTTTACCCCATTCAGACTTTCGGGATCCCAGTATTCATGTTGGCCTGTGATCGTCACTCCGTATAATCTACCGCCTTGGATATGCATAAAGACTCCGTATATGTTCCTAACCATTATTATTTTGGGTCTGAACAATCCGAAGAGGAACATCGATGTGTATTTATTGTCTTTGATAGATGAGTTGAATCAACTGTGGGAAGTAGGTGCCAACACGTACGATATTTCTAGAAAGTAGAATTTTCAGATGAGGACAACACTTATGTAGACCATCAACGACTTTTTGGCCTATGGAATATTATCGGAATGGAGCACTCATGGTTGTCTTTCATATCCATATTATATGGAATATACTAAGACTTTTCGTTTAAAACATGGAGGCAAACTGTGCTTCTTCGATTGTCATCGATAATTTCTGCCGAAGAATTATCCATACCGGAGGAACAAGAATGCTTTTTGTGCTGGCATTGTAGAGAAGGCCAATCCACCGCCAAGGTGGCCCGGATATACGATATGAAAAGAGATAAAAGATTTACCAAGTGCTATCGAAGAGCCTGCTAAGGGGTACAAGTGTGACAGATTTGGTCGCACCTATAACTGGACGAAGAGGTGTATATTCTGAGATATGCCATATTGGAGCATCAATCTGATTAGACATAACCTTGATGTCATGCATATCGAAAAGAATTTGTTTGATAACATAATTAATACTGTAATGGAGGTAAAAGGGAAGACGAAAGATAATTCGAAGGTCAGGTTGGACTAAGAAGAAATATGTAGACGTTCTGCGTTGCATTTGATAGAGGGAAAGAATGGAAAGTTAAACCAGCCTAAATCAGTTTTCTCACTGGAGAAATAGGATAAAGAAAGACTTTATAGGTGGATTCAGGGTCTAAAGTTTCCAGACGGATATGTGTCAAACTTGAGAAGATACGTCAACCTCAAGAAGAACAAACTAGCTGGTATGAAGAGCCATGATTGTCACGTATTCATGGAGAGGTTAATTCTAATTGTATTTCAAGAATTCTTACTGCAGGTCATTTGGGATCCATTAACAGAGCTCAGCATATTCTTCAGAGATCTTTGTTCTACTAAGTTGCTCGTCGATCGTCTAGAAAAGCAAGAGAAGGACATTGCGGTAACACTATATAAGCTCGAGAAGGTGTTTTCTCCTGGATTCTTCGACTCTATGGAGCATTTGCCAATTTATCCTTTCTATGAGGCACGTGTTGGTGGTCCTGTCGGTTATCGATGGATGTACCCCTTCGAGCGGAATCTGAATTACCTAAAGAGAAAGGTAAAAAATAAGGCACGGATTGAGGGCTCTATTTATGAAGCTTATATTCTCGAGAAGATTACAAACTTTTGCTCGATGTATTTTAAACCTCATGTTGCTACTAATAGAACGAGAGCTCCGAGAAATGACGACGGATATCAGGAATCAAATGATGCAATACTCAACGTATTCAATGCGTCCGAAAAGTCTTTGGGGAAAATGAAGAAGATATATTTAAATAACGATGAGCTAAGGGCTGCTCAGTTGTATATATTACTCAATTACGATGAGGATGAAATAGAAAAGCTAGAGGGGTAAGTAATTAATACGTCCACATTTACATCATCTCAATATAATAGTATAAGCTACTATTATACTACTAATCAGCGGTTGCTTCGTTTTTTTCAGCATATATAATGATGAGTTGAGGTCGGTTAGACCCTACATAACAGACGAAAAAATAGAACAAGAAATGAGATACCATTTTCCTTCTTGGTTGAGCACATATGTAAGAGCTTGGTAATTACTTTTTTTCTTTCTGCACTTGCACAATAAATAACTTACTATCGCTACTTTCGTATTTAGGTCGATCGTCTAATAACACCCGAGACCGAATCTATTAGAACTCTAGCCAAGGGACCAATTACTGTCGTTAAAATATGGCCAAGTTTCTGTGTGAATGGGTTTAGGTTTATGTCAACAAATGCTCCTATCAGAAACAGCTTTCTGGATCTTGATTCCACGAAAAATAGTTGTTTGTGTATCAAATCTTCGAACTACAAAGACGTCGATCCAGGCAATAATTTTTTTGGTATCTTACGAGAGATTATAAAGTTGACATATAATTATGGAATAAAACCTGCTAAGATATGCTATTCAAGTGTGAATGGTTTGATCAGATTCAAGATAAAGGTTAAAAAATTGACAAGCATGGCCTTGTAGATATAAGCTGCAAGCGTAGATATCAAGGCTACAAATCATTTTTCCTATTAAGTCTGGCTCAGCTCGTGTAATTCACAACTTATCCTAGACAGGGGACAGCGAGATCAGATTGGTGGGAAGTATGCAAGACTAAAGCTAGAAATACCTTTGACATTGACGAAATAGCTTATCAGGAGGACGAACTACCTCTTGTAACAAATATTGTAGATGTAGACTCAATGAAAGTTACTCATTATACGAGTAATAATGTAGAAGATATAGAATTATTTGAAGAGGAAGACAAAGACGAAGATGAAGTAGATGAAAGTAAAGACGAGGAGGAAGGGGAAGAGGAGGACGAGGAAGGCGAACAAGATAATTTTTTTGAAGATAATTAAAAATAAAATATTTTGCCTGTAGAATGTAGTATATTTTGGATATAGAATATACTATTTTGACGAGATATGTATTATATTTTGATTGTAGAATATACTATCCATTTAGGCTTATGACACCACTAGTTATTTATTGTACAATTCTATGAATGCTGTGAGATATGCATAACATTTTGACTGTAAATGTACTATATATTTGTGTATTTTTTATTCATCATATGTTGTTATCAAGTATGAAGGGACGATGCGAAGGGTTCGGCAGGTCCCGAGGTAGACAGAGTGCTCCTCCGGTACTGCCTACTATTGGTTCTGGATCCTCATCGCCTAGTGCTCCGGTATATCGATCAGTCAAATCTCCGACTGTGACGATGTTACGTGGCATCACTCCTGGGATGAGTAGTTCCAGGCCTGATAGTACTGCCTCGTCCAGTATTCCTCCTGCTGACGAAACTATGGAGACAGATGAGCATATAGAGGAGTTCGTGCCAACGTTGTCCCAGCATCAGCTAGATTCTCCATGCGCACCTCCGGAGGAGACGAGGACAGAGATTTGGGCCGACGGTACAAAGTAAGTCAATTAGATGGTTTAGCATCATATATATCATATATTTCTTTATTCATCATATATTGACTTTTTTAATCAAAATAGTTAAATCTGTATAGATATCGTCCCTCATCGGTACAGAGACGTCTGGGCCTCTTTTTGAGGAACAACTATGGTGGCCCTTGGATCAATTACTCTGAAGCTCCGAAGGAGAGGAAGGCGTTCTGGTTTACGCACTTCAAGGTAAAAGTATATTATATAAATTCTCTAATTTATGCATATTATATAACTTACTAAATTATTTATTGTAGCAAACATATTTCTATCCTCCGTACCGGGCCGAGTTGATCGAGCAGATGTTTCCTGTCGTTGCCGACAAGCTTATCCGTGATGCTCTGGATGACTAGAAGACTCATGATCATGTTAGAAAACCGATCCAAGGTTGGATCATACCTGAGTAATGGACTACGATGAGGGCTAGATTCAACGATCTGAGGTACAAGAAAAGGTCTGAGAAGGCCAAGGCGGCTAGGCAGAATGCAGCAAAGTGGTGTCGTAGCTTGATTTCGATGACGAAACATTTCGTCATTTGGTATATTTTTTATTTTAGATATATTATTTTAATATAAGTACGATAAAATGGTAGTAGAAAAAATATTTAATTTTAGTACTAAATAATATATTTTTAACAGGTACAGAGGGGTGAGGATGCAAACATGGTGGCCGTGGCCACCCATCGAAAGAGCAGAAATCTCATTGATGAGAGGGCCTCGTAGACCTATGTAAGTATTACTTTACTTTATGTTAATTTTAATATAACTTAGGCAATTATCGAGAATTCAAAATTTTTTAGGCCGAGTATCTTAGGCTGTGTGAGCGAGCGACTGCTAGTGCACCTATAGCAGAAGAGGCTGGTACTTCTCGCGGCCCTCTCTAGCTCCGTCTTCGGACGAGCTATGGGTGACCACCGCTGGTGGTCTCCAGAGGGGTACGTACTACGGTACGGGATCCTATGGCGCCCTTGTTGTGACACATTCATCTAGGGCCTCCCCGACAAGTATGTATTCCCCACAGCCTTCGTAGTCATAGGCCCGAGTCTAGGAGGCCTTTGACCATCAGATTACATCTCTCCGTGATGAGTTACTGCGAAGGATGGAGGAGGAGCCCCTGTCCCAGCCGCAGGTGGATGATGCGACGCTCATCGCACGATTTGATATGCTCGAGTGCAGCATCATGGAGCTCCGGGATTTGACAGCTGATCTTAGAGCATCGACAGAGTGCAGCGTGATGGAGCTGTATGCATCACAGCTGTCCATGGATGAGAGGCTGACGATGATGCAGGATTCAATAGTTCATAGCAGTATGAGACTGTTATCTACCATGGATTCATACAACCAGCGACTAGCAGAGTTGGAGCATATATGTCCTCCTGGTGCGCCTATATTGACACAGACTCCACCGACGTCACTGCCATCTCCATCGATATCGGTGACAATTTCATGGGAGTGGTATGATCTGTTCTTATCCTTCATGCGCGTTGGGGGTCATCCTCTTGCAGATCCGCAGTAGTCCTAGTTAGGACTATTTATTTATTGTTTGTATTTCAGACCTATGATATTTGGTCATTTATGAATATTTTTTTATTTTTGAGGCATTCAGACATTATATCTTGTATTCTTTAGGATGAGGCATTCAGACATTATTCCTGATTCAGATTATAATTTTAATATTTTGTTTTCTTCAGACATTATTACCGGTGTTGAGTGTTCAACCGAAGGGGGTCGACGAACCCAGCAAATTCAACGGAGGGTTGCTCCGGGTCTATTTGTATAAATTATGAATTAATAAACTGCGGGAAGAATTGTTTGGAAATAATTCAGTATTTTTTTTACTGTATCTTTAGCAATATTTTTAGCGACGTTTAATCACGTCACTGAATACATCACTATATACGTCGCTAAATCTGTTGCCATATACATCGCTAAATTCGTCGCAAACTGCTGATATGGCAGTATTGCCAGGTTATAATAACGTTGCTAATAATGTCTCTAATTTAGCGACATATAGCGACAAAATATACGTCGCTAATTTAGCAACGTTGCATCACTAAACGTCGCAAATATAACGACACATTTATATCGCTAGAAAATGTCGGCGTAGCGACGTTTGACGACATTTTTCTCTGTCAGCGACTAGTTTAAAAGCGACTTCAATAATACGTCGCTAAAAGTTTTTAGCGACATTTTTTGGTCATTTAGCGACATTTCTTTACGTCGCTAATTTGACTTATTCTGGTAGTGTATGTATACTCACTCATAATACATAGCTGCTTTGACACGTGAAGCAGCTATCTAATAGACATGAATTCTTCCTGATCATAAGGACTTTTTTGCCTCAGGTATTCCTCTAATCCCCTCAATGCGAATGGTCCCCAGTCCCACGAAAAATCGTTCGTGGGATCTTTTCTTGTGCACAAGTTATCTAAGACCAATGCATGAATACAGATCTATCAGAAAAACTCTATATGGATGCATTAGTTCTTTTAACAAGCACATATTCAATCTCTCATCTCTATCTCTGTCTCTGTCTTTGGCACAGTGCGGACATGCCACTATTTCTATCTCTTATGCAGACTGGCTGCCATATCTCTGATTTCGTTCAAGCACTTCGATAACTTCTATAGAAACATATAAAAATCTCTATTTAAGCAAGCAAGCATGGAAATAGTTCTCTATCTCTTTAGCTAAGCATGCAGTTCTACTCTTTCTTTAGCATATATAAGAAAGAAATATATGAACATCTTTTACTCTTGTTTATTAGCATGGCAGCAGTTCGTTCGATAACGGTGTCCGTGTAACTAAGCATGCAACATCTTATTCTTTAGCTAGCATTGCAATGGTTCTATCTCTTTCTCTTTAGACAAGTATTTCAAGTTTTCTAGTTAGATAGGTATATTTGTTTTAATGACAAGCTATGTGAGTTCTCTTATTAAGCATGCAGAGTCAAGTTCTATCATTCTTCAATAAAATTATCTTCTTAGAACAAGCATTCAAAAACTCAAATTTATTATTAAGGCGTATAAGAATCACAGAATGTAGTTCTGCCCACTCACCTTGATAAATCATGTCGTATTTCGATCAGAAACTCTTCAAGAAGACTTTCACTCGAGCCAGCAAAGCGATATCTCTTGTACATAGTGCCTACGCGGAGCGGGGTACTACATACTTACCCTCCAATAAAGAGTTTCGTCCTCGAAACTCAAGGAGAAACTTACGATATCCCGAGCAGCTATAGTCCTCATCCCTCACCATCCTCAATCGAAAACTCTAGCAATCTATAACAAGCACTCTAGCAAATCAAAATCAGAAGCTAAAACTCTCAAGCAATAAATCAAATCCAAAAAACTTTTTTGCACATCGTTGAAAATATCTATGGACTTATTGTATGGAATGCTCTATTCAATAACGATATCAATGCACAAGGAATCATCATCTAAGAACTTACAGCAAAATAGGCGTAAGGCCAGAGGATCGAGTTCCTTTGATACTATTACGTCACGCTCCTATCTCCCGCAGGAACCAACCGCCCCCACCGGACGTGAAATCCCGCACCAGCGCTCCCACGGGATGATCGTTTCCATCGGGATATAATGTCGTACGATCATGGATTTGTGCCCGTATAAGGCAACATCGTTAAAGTTGTGGCTATCATCAAATCGATCGAGTAAGCAGCGGAGGGATAGTGTTGCAAACAATAATCCATCTGAATAAATGGGACAAATCATAAGGCACGAGGTTCTCTGAATACAATGGCATCATTCCATATATTATGTCCCTCTATACGAAAGTAGCTCAAAATAATATTGATACGGCTCAAGGCATCGATGCTAGATTTTCGGATCCCCGGGATGAGGCACGGCTATCGCTTCCTCGAATGAACCAGCACCTGCGAACAAGTAAACTGCTGGTGGGTCTGCACTTTGGAGAAAGTACTGGTGAGTATAAAATCAACTGAACAGAAGCTACACCCCCTGAAACCCATACTAAGTAATTATGTGGCAAAATATTATAATACTAGTGATCTTGCTTGTTTTACCTATGTTCATTTCATGTAGTTCGATAGCAGAGTCATATAACTTCTTTTTGGAAATATCTTTTAAAAATTAGAGTTCATGTACGATATACAAGCAAGCAGAAAAGACAAGCAGTTCATATACTATAAGCAGATTCATTTACTATTTGTGGTGTGTAGCGTGTCTCGTGAATCATAAGCATTTCTTTAAAGACTCTAGCATATACATCTAGTGGACCATCTTCTTAGCATCTCTCTATCTTTCTCTTATTAGTGAATATCTTATCGAGTGAACAAGATGGAAGCATGTTACGACCCGCACCCGGTATAGGGGCACGAGTGTGTGGGTACGTCCAGCCTACGCCACAGCATCGACGGTAGAACGATGTCTAGGTCATGATACTATCTAATCAATGTCACATGAATATCCAACTCCATAAGGAGTCACAGATATCACAATATAATATGAACAATATACTCAATCACATAATTACAGCACGATAAGATATCGAAGAAATAAATAAAATGCAACACAAGTCTAAACAAAATAGTCTAACTCAAATAATAACATCCAAGTCTCAAAGTATGCCAGAAACAAATTCGGTACCATAAACTGCTAAAAGAAACTAACTAAATAACTAGTGATCCCGGCTAGACCTCCCGGGAATCACACATGTGCTACCAAGTCCAAGTCTGTAGCTACTCTCCCTGTGGTCCATAAAATGTCGGACACCAGTCCTCTAAGGCGCAGTATGGAAAAATATTTTCAGTCAGGATGGAGCAAAGTATATCTCAAATAATAGTTCCAGTTAATTAATAAGGACTATAAAACAATAAATAGATGATGCTATATACTGAGAGAAGACAATAAATAAATATAGTGGCAAAATAAAGAGAACATACAATATGGTACAGTCAGTGCATATATGAAATGAAGAGAAAGAGCTACAATATCATATACGGGTGATGTAGTATATGAACTAAGATAAAGAACTGTAACTATTCTAAGTGTTTAAAATTATAGTTTCAAAATATGATCGGCTTGGAAACTTGTACGATAGCTACATTGCCTGGCTAATCATATATGAGGTGTATGATTAACACTAACAATATCTACACTTGTACGATAGGGATTTGATCACATCTCTCACTAGCAATTTCCCCGCCCCAACTAGTACTGTGGATCCAACCATGACACATCACGATACATGATCAATGTCCAATATATCATGTACAATGTCTAATATCAATATCGTGTACAATGTCAATAAGATAACCAATATAATATCTCATGACTAAAGATCCAATCTATATACTCGTCCGTGTAGCACAGTGTCAAGAATCAGATGTAACATTTCTAAATACTGGAATTATAGAAATTATTAAATAATAGATATTATCAGAGAATGTACTCGTCTGGGGTCCTTAGCTGGTAATACCAATGTCTTATTTCCAAAGTATCGTCTGAATGATCCAACAGTCCTATAGACATATCATATAATACAATATTGTATCAGACATTACACTAACACACACAAAACACAATGAACTCATAGACTACGCTAGGGGGTGTCATGTCTGTAATTGCTGCGCAAAATTAGACAGTCAATGATACGGGTCTTACCAGTACGTCAGTGTACATATGGCAGTCTGCTAACATGTTACATGGTCACAGGTCAATGTAAATACGGAATATTCGTAATTACACTCGGGTCACCTAGTACATATATAATTATACATTTTATTAACAAGCATATAACAATAATACTCATTAAATACATAAATAATAGATATATGTATATACACTAATTAAATACGTATGCAATATATTGTATATACACTAATTGAATTTATACTATATATATATATATATATATATATATATATATATGTATATATGTATATATACATATACATACCAATCAAATATATTCATATTAAACGTATACTAGGGAATACATCTACAATACATATACATATGTATATATATACTAATTTGAGAAATATACTATATATATATATATATATATATATATATATATATATATATATACCAATTATATTATACATATACTAATACATACACACTAATTATGTATATCCATATACCAACAATACGCGTATATGCGTACGTGTACGTATACGCAACAAGAAGGAGAAACTCGAACCTGTAGGCGTGAGAACGAGGCATTCGATGACGAGGTGAGGGCTGCTCCTGCTGTTACTTGTTCAGGCAAGCTCGGTCCGGTTCAGCGTGTCGTTGCGTCGTAGGGTCAAAGGGGTGTCGGGGGAGGAAGGTTCAGCGATTCAGCGGGGTATTCGTCTTTGCGTGGAGGAGGACAGGAAAGAGGGAAGGAGGTCATGGTGGTGCTGGTGGTGTGAAGTGGTGGCCGGAGGTAATATGGTGAATGGGTGATGATGGTGATGATGATGACGATGAGGATGAGGCAGGGTAGCCGGAGGGAGAGGGCAGTGGCTCGCCAAAGTAGAGGAGCTCGAGGTGGTCCGTTGACGAGTCAGGAGGAGGCTCGACTGGAGGTTGGCCGGTTCGGGTGGCCGTTGGGAGTCTAGCAGCGGGATTCAGGCGGGAAAGATGAGGCAGGGTGCTACAGGTCGGTACAACGGTCGGGACTGGCGAGTTCACGGCGGGTGCATCGGCGCTCCGGTAGAGTCGTTCAGGCGAGGGGGAAGTCGGATCGTGCACGGGTGTCGAGCCCAGCGGCTCATTGAGTTGGGATCTGACGTCATGGAGGCAGGTGGAGGAAGATGACCGGAGGGCAGGGTGCAGACGAACGGGGCTGCTAGGTCAAGGTGTTCAGCGGTGTCCTCAGGCGGAGGAAGGAAGAGGAGGATGAAGAGGAGGTTGAGGAGTGGAAGGCTGCCGAAGTCCGACGGGATGCACGGCGAGGACATGTAGGGAAGGAAGAAGAAGGTGAATAGGAAGGTGGGGGTGCGGCTGAGTATGGTTTAGGTTGAAAAGAATTAAAGAAAGGAAAAAAGTAAGGAAAAGAATATTTATACATAAAGGGGGGTTAGTTTGACCTAGAAAAGTTTGACTTTGGTCAAATCCTTGGGAAAAGGGCCTACTCAGGTAGGTATTTCAAGGACTATGATTCAAATGGATTTAAAATGAATGGCTATGATTGTATTTGGTTCAAGGTTAGGAGGGCCATGGGTTAAGGAGGTTGATGTTGGGTTACACACTCCCAAAAATTATGAAAAAATTCTCATGAAGGAAAATTGGGTTTCTTTATGTGTTGTGTCCAATGAGATGGACACCTTAATGTACTTTTGCATAAAAGTGCCCAACAATTAAAAAATTATACAAGGTTGGATTTATGGTTTTATTTAATTAAAATAAATGAAATTGGTGTTCTAAAATTAATTAGAAGTAAATGGGCTAAAATTAAGGGGGACATAAGTGTCATGAATGAAGAAGTCTCAGAATAAAATATTATCCTAATTTGGGTTGCACGAAATGGATTGAGATTGTGTCTCCAATTTTGATTGGAACGCACAACGATACAAAGTTAAATTTATATAGAGTTAAATAATAACGTCTGCGACGAATATTGTGTGACTAAAATGAAGCACAAGAGAGCATAATTATAAGTTACACAAGGTTCAAAATGAAAGGCGGGCACGTCTAGGATAAGGTTATGAAATTTGTTGGGAGGCAAAAGCTGGGGTAGCGCTCAAAATATCGAAGCAACGGTAAGGCGCAACAATGAAATAAAATCACGATAATTAATTACAACCTCAATAAATTAATCCTAAAATAATACAAATTAAATTTATAACCCTATATTTTGGTCAGGGGTCCATCTATTGGGCTTCTAGGTCTAGTCTACTAACTCAAACATTAGAGAACACTAATATATATATATATATATATATATATATATATATATATATACACATCTCATGCAATTATTTAAAATAACTACACACAATATTAATAATATATAAAAAGTTAAAAATACCCCTATTTTTAGAATGTGGTAGTGACAAGTCTACCCTCCTTAAAAAAATTTCGTCCTCAAAATTTAAGACACCTTGTCTCTCTCTGTCAAGTCATAACCTCTTCATTAATCTTCACTACGGTCAAACCCCCAACAATCAAAGTCTAAGAAAATTCTACCTATGGTCATTCAATATGCAATCTAAGGAAAACATATATGGTGATGGTGTCTTTTATCATGGTATTGCAGTCTCTGTCAGGGTGCACTACTAACTATATTCTAACAAGAAAATCATGAATATAAGCTACAGTACTAATCAATCAATCAATCAATCAAATAGAAAGGAACAAAAGGAAAGAAAGAACAGAATATGCTAACACATCACCTGCAGTATCGGTCTTCTCGACCGTCATCGCAAATGCCCTGCCCTACTGGGGTGGCTCCCTTCGCGGGTGCTGAGCAATCTGCGATTCCACAGGTGGCCTAACTGGATCTCTATGATTTAGAGCTGCTCGCTGGCCGGAAAGATAAGAAGCTAGAAGACAATCCCTCACTCGATGTCCCACAGTGCCACAGTGCAAACAAAGTCCTAGCCTCATTCTACAACTCTCCCAAAGGTGACCTGGCTTCTTACAGAAATGACAAGTCTGTTGTGTCTCTCTCGGAGGCTGCTGCTGATCCTGCTGAACACGAACTGGTGCCTGGTACTACGTTTGATACTGAAACGTCCTCGACTATTGCTGAATATGGGGATGCTTGGTCGGTCCTGCGCTACCATTCGTATCTCCATAAATATTATGATTCCTCTTAGGGCTGAGATCCAGATCCTCTTCTGCAATCTGGGCATCCATCAAGATATCATTAAAGGTAGCGGTACGACAACCAGAAGTGCGCGACCTAATCTCTCTCGTCAGCCCCTTCCTAAACTTCCAGGCTCGATCTCCTGGGTCCCGAATCATAGACGATGCAAAATGGCTCAATCGACAGAATTCTGCGGCGTACTCATCGACGGATATGTTCCCTTGGACCAAGTCATGAAATTGACTTTCCAAAGCTCCCAAGGCCACGTCGGAAAAGAACTTCTCCTTGAAAAGCTTCTTGAAGGTCTCCCAAGTAAGTCCTTGTACAGTGAGTCTTGGTTCCGTACGATACCATGTAAGTGCGATATTAAACATTTGACTGTCGGCGGCCTCGATCTGAAGAATCTCTAAAATCTGTGCCAAACACAAGTTTATCTCTATATCCTCTAACCAGTCGTCAGCGTAGAGTATCCCTTTGGTACCCTTGAACTCTCGAGGCATCATCCTCTTGAAGTCCACTATAGTGCCTGATCTTTGTTGTTGTTGCTGGCCAGAAAACTGCTGGGCAACTCTCTCAACTGCCTGTAGATCCACCTGATGAGCGTTCTCCATGCTCTCTCTCATCAGCTCTGTTTGTGCCTGGTGTGCCTCAGCTTGCACCCTCTGAGCCTCAGCTTGAAATCGCTGAGCGTCTGCTGTCATTCTCTGGGCATCTACCATGCCCTAGATTAAGGTAAACATCTGTGTCCCGTCAACGGGCATACCTCCGGGAAGTGGAGTTGGTGGAGGAGGAAGGTTGTCTGTCATAGCTGGGGCAATCCTCTGAACATATGGGAGAGAAGGAACTCCATATGTCTGTCCGTCAGGTGGAGAGATGGCAGAACCCTCTAAAGTTGATGCTATCACTCTCATAGATCTCGTCTTCGGCGGCATCCTGAAGAGAGACAGAAAAGAAACAATTAAGGCAATAGATACGATATTATTAAGGAAGAACAGTAAAATTCTAAAGAAGCAACATTCAGAAGAAAAATAAGGATAACAAGATTAATAGATTGGAAATATTCCTAATTATGATTGAGTATCCGCTCTCATCCTAGTATGCTATATCCTAGATCCTATCGCAGTCACGCAGTAGTACAACTAAGATGTCACACTACCACGACATCGCACAACTTGCGCAGTCTGACCTGCATAGGCAATATGGTACAGTCAGTACATATATGAAATAAAGAGAAAGACGTCACACATTGCGAAATAAAGAGAACATGTAATATAGGCAATATGGTATAGTCAGTACATATATAAAATAAAGAGAAAGAGCTACAATATCATATACGGGTGATGTAGTATATGAACTGAGATAAAGAACTGTAACTATTCTAAGTGTTTGAAATCGTAGTTTCAAAATATGATCGGCTTGAGAACTTGTACGATAGCTACATGGCCTGGCTAATCATATGTGAGGTATATGATTAACACTAACAATATCTACACTTGTACTATAGGGATTTGATCACATCTCTCACTAGCAATTTCTCCGTCCCAACTAGTACTATGGATCCAATCATAACATGTCACGATACACGATCAATGTCCAATATATCATGTACAATGTCTAATATCAATATCTAATATCAATATCGTGTACAATGTCAATACGATAACTAATGTAACATCTCATGACTAAAGATCCAATCTATATACTAGTCTATATAGCACAGTGTCAAAAATCAGATGTAATATTTCTAAATACTAGAATTATAGAAATTATCAAATAACAGAAATTATCAGAGAATATACTTGCCTGGGGTCCTTAGCTGGTAATATCAATGTCCTGTTTCCAAAGTATCGTCTGAATGATCCAACAGTCCTATAGACATATCATATAATACAATATTGCATCAGACATTACACTAACACACACAAAACACAATGAACTCATAGATTACGCTAGGGGGTTTCACGTTTGTATTGTTGTGCAAAATCAGATAGTCAATGATACGGGTCTTGCCAGTACGTCAGTGTATATATGGCAATCTGCTAACATGCTACATGGTCACAGGTCAATATAAATACGGAATATCCGTAATTATACTCGGGTCACCTAGTACATATATAATTAAATATATTATTAACTAGCATATAACATTAATACTCATTAAATACATATATAATAGATATATGTATATACACTAATTAAATACGTATGCAATATATTATATATACACTAATCAAATTTATACTATATATATATATATATATATATATATATATATATATATATATATATATATATATATATATATATATATATACATATTAAATGTATACTAGGGAATATATGTACAATACATATACATATACATATGTATATATATATATATATATATATATACCAATTATATTATATATATATATACTAATATATATACACTAATTATGTATATCCATATACCAACAATATGCGTACGTGTACGTGTACGCAACCAGAAGGAGAAACTCGAACCTGTGCGCGCGGGAACGAGGCATTCGACGATGAGGTAAGGGCTTCTCCTGCTGCTACTTGTTCAGGCGAGCTCGGTCCGGTTCAGCGTGCCATTGCGTCTTCGGGTCGAAGGGGTGTCGGGGGAGAAAGGTTCAGCGGTTCGGCGGGGTGGTCGGCTTGGCGTGGAGGAGGACAGAGAAGAGGGGAGGAGAGCAGGTCGTGGTGGTGCTGGTGGTGTGAAGTGGTGGCCGGAGGTGATGTGGTGAATGGGTGATGATGGTGATGATGATCAGGATAAGGAAGGGTAGCCGGAGGGAGAGGGCCGTGGCTCGCCGAAGTAGAGGAGCTCAAGGTGGTCCATTGACGAGACAGGAGGAGGCTCGACTGGAGATTGGCCGGTTTGGGTGGCCGCGGGGAGTCTGGCAGCGGGATTCAGGCAGAAAAGATGAGGCAGGGTACTACGGCTCGGTGCAGCGGTCGGGACTTGTCACTAACACAATTTCGAGGAAAGGGTATTTTAGTCTTTTCCTATTTAATTAAATATTGTGCATTATAAATAATTATTTGTTGTATTATTTAATTGTTGTTAGATGTTATTTAATTATTTTGGACTTATATTAGTGGACCCAACTAGTTTAGTTTGGACCCATGGACCAACATGAATTAATTAGTTATACTTGGCCCATTTAGAAAGCCCATTGTTAAGGAGATGGATTAAATTAATTAAGTCATTAGACTAGAAGCTTTCTTCCTTAATTATTTCTTCATGAGAGACCCCAAGGGGTACATTGGATATTTTATAATTGCTTGGGGAAGGGGTAAGGCCGGCCTATATTAGAGGGGGGAAATTTCTCTCTCCTCTCATTCTCATTTCCAAATCTAGATCTAGAATTCCCCACTCCCAAATTCTTTTCATTCCCATTCCAATTCCCTACCAAATTTATTCCAAATTCTTTCCAATTCACCATTAGAAAGTTGAGAAGCAAGGATCTAGAAGGAGGAAGCAAGGATCTACAAAGAGGAGCAAGGATCTACAATTTGGAAGAAAGTTCATCTCAATTGGAGGTTTCATTGGGAATCCATCTCCCAATAGGTATAATTCAGTTTTTTCTATTAAAATAGCTTCTAAATCTGAGATTTAATCATGTAAAATCAACCTATATGTATGTACTACCCATAGGACTTAGTTTTGTGTTCATAGAAGACCCATGGAGAAAGTTATGGTGCTTTTTGTGTCAATTTTGATGGAATTCCGAATTTATATTTTGTTGTGTGTGTCAATTGATCCTATAGATCAATTGGGCATGAGCTTATGTGTTTGGGGCTAGTGTCGTGTCCACAATTGGGTACGTGTAGGTCGTATCCCAATAATTTGGTGATACGTGTTGTTTTGGGGGTTTTCCCTCCGACACGGGACTTTGTACATGTCGTATTTTGACACGGACACATAGATCTACTTTTGACACTTTGATTTGTTCATAAATAATATTTATAACTTGTTTGTGTCCTTCGGGGTGCAATTGGTTGTGTGTTGGACTCGTGTCGCATGCGTATCCTAGATCTAGTGGGATACGGTGTGATACTCTCCAATTGTGTGTATTTATGAATAGATCTAATTATTTATGTTTTAATTCTTGAATTATAGTTAGTAAATATATATGGATGTTATATATTTATTTTTAGTGTATTTATTATAGTATTTATTGTAGCATAGATCTATATATTTTTATGTGTACTAATATGATGTATAAATATATATGTAGTTTTCTTTACATAAATTTATATAAATTACAACTTATGTTAAAAAATAAATTATATATAAATGTTTTATAAAATATATTATGTGCTTAAATATGTAATTATATTAATTATAATTATTATGTAATTATTTATATATTAATGAATATATTTTTATGTGTGCTTCTAGCCATGTAAAATATGTACATTAATACATGCAATGTGTTTGTAACTATTAGCATTTATTTGTGTAGGATTATGTATATATATATAAGTATATATTTATTTAATTGTTATATATATATATATATTGATTTATATTGATTTATATTTATTAATATATATATATAGTTATATATTAATTGTTTTTTTTCGCGACAGCGGCTATTAATGACAGATGCTGTCATTAAAGCAGTAGCCGCTGTAGCAGTCTTTGGGCATTAATGACAGTTATGTCATTAATGCAGTGGGCGGGAATGAGCAGTTTTTCAGCGGCAGTTTTTCTGCGACAGTTTGAACTGTCACAAATCAGTCAACAGTGGGTTTTATATACAGCGTTTTGGCGACAATTTTTCTGTGACAGTCGGGACTGTCACTATAGGTCTGTTTATTGAAATTAATTGTTTTCCACACAGTTTTTCAGTGACAGTTAGGCAGTTTTGGGTTTATACTTTATATATTATATTTTTATATATATATATATATATATATCTAAATGTATTTGTGGTGAGATATAATACTAGTATTGTTATTATTTTATTTTATATTAGTTTATATATAATATATTATGTATTAGAGTAAATAATATACCTATATGTATCTTGAGCATTACTTTGTATGGATACCAATTGGGTTCAAAACCTTGATTCCTAAATTGTTGTATTTAATATTCTATATTATGCATTATTATTAATATTAGTATTGTGAGGTTTATTTTGGATTCACGTATCCGAAGATACGGTATCCTAATATTTAAGGACGTAGTCTTACGACTTAGAGCTTAGTATTTTGATCCAAGTTTTTGGTGCTAGACTTGTACAACCTAGAAATAGATAGTTGACCTTGGGTTGACCATAGTTGACTTTATTTGACTTTAGAGTTGACCACAGTTGACTTTTGACTAAGAGTTGACTTTTGACCTAGAAGTTGACTAGTTTAACTTGTTCTCTTTTCGGGACCTTGTATTGATGTTGTATTCCATATCTAGGTCTTCGAGGCACCGAGTCAGACATCTGTGAGACTGTTCATTGGACTTCAGGCGAGTACATTCTCTGATAGTTTCTCATTTATGATATCCTCTATGTTCAATATATCTAGTGTAGATATCCATGTTCTCTTGACACTATGGTTACACGGATTGGTATATCCGGATCTCGTCATGAGATGTTATTCCTTGGTATATAGTGTATATGGTGCAAGTATTGTTTCATTGTTATCTTGTACATGTACAGACATCGATTCTCGGGGAGACTAGCTATCTTCTTGGGGAATCGCGTGCCATAGCATACCGTTGTTGGATCTATTATACCAGTCGGGGTGGAGAGTATTAGTATAGATATGTGATCAAATTCCTATTGAATAAAGTACTGGTAAATAAATATTGTTGATCATAAACTGCACTTATGATTAGCCAGGCCGCATTGCATCTTACCCAAGCCGATCACATGTTAAGCTAGTACTCACACACTTAGTCATTAGTATTATTGTTTCATTGGCATATTGTTCATTATTGTATTTATTTCCAGTATTTCCTTATCGTACATATATCTCTTATATCTATTGTGCATCTTGTTTATCCACAGCTATTTACTGCTACATAGTTCTTATCATTAATTAGAACTGCTGTTAGAGATGTACTCCGCTCCTTTCTTGACTGGATATATTTTTCCAGATGACACTGAGGAGTGGTACCCTACCTTTTATGGACCCCAGGAAGTTGTGGGTTTAGATTCTGAGACCCTGGCTCAAGAGGGACTTATCCCAACTGAGACAGTTGACCCTGGAGTTGTAGCTTCGTAGTATTCTTTTGTACTAGATTTATCTCCAGCTTATTTTGTTATTCTTCAGACTCATTGATGTATTATTTTAGACTCATGAGTTGTATTGTGACTATTCTATTCTTTATCTGATTCGTGCTCATTTCTATCTTAGTTCTGTGATTGAGTATACTATCATTATTGGTGGTTCATTATATTTTTAGATAGACTATCTAGACAGCGTTCTACCGCCGATTCTGCGGCGTAGGCTGAGCGTTGTTTTCGACTAGTACCCTTACACCGGGTGCGGGTCGTGATACATTTTTGGTGGTGGCCCATGCAGGTCTAGCTTCACAAGTATATGATATCGTGGTAGTGCGACAACTTAGTTGTACTACTGCGAGCCTGCGATAGGATATAGGATATAGGCTGTGATACTCAATCACATCTAGGAAAATTCTTTTGATTCAACTATTCTCCTTTGACATTAATACTTGATCCCTTAAACTGTCATTTACTTGATGTCTTACATCTTGTGCCATATTGATTCTTTCTTTCGCTTGTCTCAGGATGCTGCCTAAGACTAGATCACAGCAGGGGAGAGCAGCTTCTGAGAGATCTGCGACGTCCCGAGGGCCTGCATCACTTCTCCAGTGATTGGAGTGTCAGCTGCTTTCGGAGGCCCACCACCTACTCAGAGGACCGTGCCAGCTGTATCGGAGGGGCTTCCACCTCTACCTCCTGTGCCAGCAGAGGCGTCACAGATATTTATACTGTTTCGTGAGATGCTCGAGGCACAGAGGGCTCAGTCAGAGGCACATCAGAGGCAGACCGACGTCCTACGGTAGGGCATCGAGAGTGCTCATCAGCTTGCTCGTGTTGTAGTTGAGAGAGAAGTTCCGGTCCAGCAGCAGGTTGTTCCTCAGGTTGCTCAGCTTCGGCCAGGCAACATTCAGGACTTCAAGAAACTGGAGCCTAGGGTTTTCAAAGGGACGGAGGGCATCGTCTATGCTGATGATTGGCTCGAGGACATTGAGCGTCTTATGAGGGTGTCCCGTCTTTCTGAAGATCTGAAGGTTGAGGCGGTAGGACTTCAACTGTTCGACGTCGCTCGCACTTGGTTCAGGAATGAGCCAGTACTGGTTGACATAGGACAATCTTGGGAGGTATTCAAGGACCTTTTCAAGAAGAATTTTTTCGCCCGGATGGACAGGCTTGACTTGGGGAGACAATTTGAGAGTCTCATTCAAGGGAGCATGTCTGTAGAGGAATATGCTGCGGAGTTCGGTAGGTTGAGCCGATTTGCAGAGTATTTGGTGAGGGAACCGGAGGTTCGAGCTATTTGTTTCCGTGAGAGTCTAAACTGGGAAGTGAAGATTCTCATTCCGTCTTTTTATGAGACATACTCGGAGATACTTGCGGAGGCACGCAAGGTTGAGCGGGATCTGGGTTTGAAGACCAGGAGAGACCGTAATTCTTTTCTGGGGGCCAACGGCAGTGCAGTATCTGCCAAACGTCCTCATTTCCAGTCCAGACCTTTCCAGCAGCCACAGCAGAACCAGACTCCAGCGAGAGCGCCTTTTCACCAGGCACCTCAGCAGCCGAGACAGTTACAGCAAGCTCCATGCAACTTCTGCAAAAAGCCCAGCCACATCTAGGAAGTTTGCAGGAGGAGGCTATGAGTTTGTTTATATTGTGGTACTGAAGGGCATCAATCGAGGGAGTGTCCTCATCGTGCAGTTCAAGGAGCAGCTCCAGCTCCGAGGACACAGACGAGACCACCTGCAGCACAGCCGAGGGGACCGCTTCCGACACAGCAGCAGCGTTTTGTCCAGCATCAGCAGCAAGGAGGTGCTCAGGGACGAGCGTTTGCTATGACCGTCGAAGAGAAGGAACCCACCGGAGATGTCATTGCAGGTTCTATTCTTCTTTATTCCATTCCAGCTTTAGCTTTGTTTGATAGTGGTGCTTCCCATAGTTTTATATCTGTTTCTTTTGCCCTAAAGCATGGTTTGGTAGCTGAGTCTTTGCTTAGGACTTGCAAGATCATGACCGGGGGAGGCATTATCCTGGTTAATGATATTTGCAAGGATCGAAGAGTTACTCTGGGAGGCCGGGAGTTGAGTGCGTGTCTACTTGTAATATCACTTCCGAGCTACAACATTGTACTCTGGATGGATTGGTTGAGTAGGCACCGTGCTAGCATAGACTGTAGAGGAGAAAGAGTTTTGTTTGGTTCGCCAGGAGAGCCAGAATTCGAGTTTGCTAGAGGAGCTGCAGAGCAGGGCGAAGGCATTATTTGTGGAGCTATGGTGGAAGACAAGGAGTTGCCGCATCCATTGATAGCAGAGTTCTTGGATGTGTTTCCTGAAGAATTGTCAAGATTGCCGCCAGATCGAGATATTGAATTTTCTATAGACTTGGTGCCAGGTGCAGAACCAATTTTGCAGCATGTCTATAGAGTAAACAACATCGAGCTGGTCGAGTTGAAGAAGCAGGTGGACGAATTGCAGGATAAGGGGTTTATCAGATCGAGTTCTTCACCATGGGAAGCCCCGGTATTGTTTGTACCGAAGAAGGATGGATCGGTGCACATGTGCATTGATTACAGGGCTTTGAATAATCTCACTATCAAGAATAAGTATCATTTGCCACGGATTGATGATCTGTTTGATCAGTTGAGTGGAGCCAAGGTATTTTCTAAGATAGATTTGAGATCAGGCTACCATCAGGTGAAGGTAAAGCCGGAGGACATACCGAAGACTGCTTTTAGAACTCGGTATGGTCAGTACGAGTTTATGGTGATGCCGTTTGGTTTGACTAATGCACCGGCGGTATTTATGAACTTGATGAACAAGGTATTCCACCAGTACCTTGACAAGTTCATGGTGGTGTTCATCGACGACATACTCATATACTCGAGGACACCGGAGGAGCATGAGGAGCATTTGAGGATTGTGTTGGATGTGCTAAGGAAGGAGAAGTTGTATGGGAAGTTGTCCAAGTGTGAGTTTTTCTTGGACAAGGTGGAGTTCTTGGGGCATGTTGTGACTGGTGATGGTATTTCAGTGGATCCGAAGAAGATTTTAGCAGTGGAATCTTGGAAGACTCCGAGTTCGGTAGCAGAGATCAGGAGTTTATTGGGATTGGCAGGCTACTACAGGAAGTTTGTGCAAGATTTTTCGAGGATTGCCGAGCCGATAACCAGACTCACAAGGAAGGATATGGAGTTTGTTTGGACGAAGGATTGCCAGGTTGCTTTTGAGGAGTTGAAGAAGAGGTTGACGAATGCTCCTATTTTGACGTTGCCATCAGCGTCCGGAGGTTTTACTATTTATAGTGATGCATCGGGGAAGGGTTTAGGTTGTGTTCTTCAGCAGCATGGAAAAGTGATTGCCTATGCATCCAGGCAATTGCGTCCTCATGAAAAGAACTATCCTACCCATGATTTGGAGTTGGCAGCTGTCACGCCCCAGTCCCAAAAATATGTAGGACTAGGACACGTAAGCATGCCAGCCGCATGGATATGGCAACTCCAATATATGGAAACCAAATTCACACGTACGCTGTAATATGAATATCAAATCCACAAGTGGTATAACTGTAATACAAGTCACAGGGTAAAATCTAAATCTCATCCACCAAAATCATATAGAAATAAATAAACAGTATCGATGAAACTAGATCTCAATAAGAAGTATCTAGGATGATAGTTGGATAGAAACAAATCCACTACCAACTCGAATAGGAAAGGTAAATACAATATAAGTACAACACAATCAAACCCAATATAAGTATACCAGCTATCGATCACGGCTCGAAGAGAAGACATCCACTAAGCATATACAACCATCCAAATCTGCGCTCCTGCAAATACTCAAGAACAGATACACCTGGCAGCGGACCAGGTCCTCAGAGGGACGTAACAAGATACAGAAAATACGAGCCAACTTGAATACAGTAAACATGCGTATAATTTGAAAATAAATAAGTACGCTGTACAAGACAATCTATATGAATGCAAATGAGGACAACTTTTTGACGTATGGGCAAAGGTAGTCTACTCGATCTAAGCCTCACAACTCACACACCCGTCTAGAACATCAGAAATCGACATACCTCTGGGGTAGCGACCAGCGCGACTCTACAAAAATCGACATACCTCTGGGGTAGCAACCAGCGCGACACATGCCCGTAGTGCAAACTATACTACGGTTTACCAGAGTGGTTAAAAGCCCATACGCCTAATGATTGTCCTCCCATGATACTAGGTGCCATGTGTGTGTCAACATATCTAATACATAGTAATGACTGGAGAAAAACTACACATGCAAGAACTATACAAAAATGAAATAAATAAAAAGAAATATAAATAGCATGCAAAGTACTGTAAACAATTTGGCAAGGTATCTTGCATGGGGTCCTGCTGCTGGTATGAATCAGAGTCCAAGTCACAGTCCAAATAGCCTATGTATTACAAATTTATCACGTCAAAAGATAATTTATTTTAATTTATTTAATTCTGGAATAATTACTCTAAAATCCTATTTTAATCTTATTATTTTGATTTTTATGTTAATTCCTAAATTTTGTCCAAAGAAACTAAATTTTATCAACTCGAGACTCATGGCACGCAAATCGAGGCGATCTGTTGACCGAAAAGTCAACCGACACAAACTCAATTTTCATGCATGATTTCCTGTATATTTCAGCGTCAAAAACATGCTGGAATTTACGGCTCGTCCTAATTCAAATTCGTTTGGGAATTATGGCACATACAAATTTTGTATTGTGCACCGATGGTTAAATTCTAACCTAGAAGTTCTACAGAATTAACAGTATATAAATACTTCAAACTAAATTCTGGGAAAAATATATGTCGATGATCTCGACATTATCTTTCCAAAACTTTAAACGGTTCGTGATTCTGATTCCGGGTTCTCCCGAAATTGCAAAAATATCGAAATACGTCTATTTTTGGACATGCTGTGCTCTACAAATTTTCCAGAATTTAATACTAATAATTTAGAAAAAAAATTTATATAATCAGAAATCTAACCTCATTATCGTTCTAACAAAAAAAACTAGGCCTCGTTTGGAGTCCGGAGCTATGCGCAATGGCTTCTGGAAGATGAAGGAACCCTAGATGACAATTCTCCAAAAATCGGCTGAAGAAAAACCCTAGAAATTAATATCTAAACTATTATATATATATATATAGGAGAGAGAAAGTGCAGCCGCGGCTCACAGCACGCCACATGGTAGCCATTCGTGCAGCCCCGTCCAGATCGAACGGTCGCAGTTCGATGCGGCTCGGCTCAGCTGAGTCCGAGTCGAACTCGGTCTCGGCTCGGCTCGAGGTCGGCTCGGCTCGGCTCGGCTCGCACCCACTCAGCGGTCACTGACAGGCGGGCCCGACACTGTTCACTGCTGGAGGCTGACAGGTGGGCCCCCTGTTTGCTGACTGGACAGAATTAATTACTTTTTGGGTTTTCTTTTTCAGAAATTAGTTTTTAATTCAGTTTTTCATAATCAACTCGAAATAAATGCTACAAATAATCAAAAAATTCCCAAAAAATTCTAAAAAATATATTTTATTATTTAGAACCTATAATAAAATTTTGGGATATTTTTAATTAAGTTTGAACATAAAATAAATTCTTTAAAGTCCTAAAAAATTAGTGTTACTAGTTTTTAATTAACTAAAAATTATGGAAAAATTCCAATAATCTAAAATAGCCCAAAAATAATTCTAAATAAATATTTATATAAGTAAATATACTAAAAAAATTATTTTCTAATTAACTAAGATAATACTCTAAATAAATTCAACATCTATAATAAATATAATAATATAAAATATACACAAATACCTATTTTGGGTGAGGGAGTTTACAGCAGCCGTCATATTCGCCCTGAAGTTGTGGAAACATTATTTGTACGGAGAGCGTGTGGAGATCTTCACAGACCACAAAAGCTTGAAGTACGTTTTCACGCAGAAGGAGTTGAACATGAGGCAGCGTCGGTGGTTGGAACTAATGAAGGATTTTGATATCTCTTTGCAATATCATCCTGGGAAAGCAAATGTAGTTGCCGATGCTTTGAGCAGGTATCCGGTAGCTATGTTCTTGATGCAGGATCGATATTTGTTGGAGGATTTGGAGAGCTTGGGCATTGAGGTGATTGTTCCTGGGTGTGCTATGCAGATATGGGGATTGCAGATACACTCAGATTTGATGGACAGGATCAAGGCAGCACAGTATGATGATGTATCTCTAAGGAGTATCAGAGCTCAGGTGAGAGCAGGATTGGAGGATAATTTCATTATTACAGCAGATAGATCTTTGAGGCATGGAGTTAGATTGTGTGTGCCTAGTAGGGAGTTGCGAGAGGAGGTGTTGCAGGAAGCGCATCGCTCTCAGTATTCCATACATCCAGGTGCTAACAAGATGTATCGGGATATGCGAGAGAGTGTGTGGTGGTATGGCATAAAGAGGAAAGTGGCACAGTTTGTATCCAGATGCTTAGTGTGCCAACAGGTGAAAGCCGAGAGGCAGAGACCAGGAGGTTTACTTCAGCCATTACCCATTCCAGAGTGGAAGTGGGAACACATTACTATGGATTTTGTGTCCGGACTTCCACGATCTCCAGGAGGGAAGGACACAATTTGGGTCATTGTTGATAGGTTGACCAAGTCGGCCCACTTTTTGCCTTTCAAGGTGGGTTTGTCTACGGAGAAGCTGGCGAAGATGTATGTGAGGCAGATCGTTAGGATACACGGAGTTCCCGTCAGCATAGTCTCAGATCGAGATAGTCGTTTCACTTCTCATTTCTGGAGGAGTTTGTAGGAGAGTTTGGGTACTCAGCTCAAGTTCAGTACTGCATATCATCTCCAGACAGATGGGCAGTCAGAGAGGACTATCCAGACTCTCGAGGATATGTTGCGCACTTGTGTACTAGATTTCGGGGGTTCTTGGGAGGACCATCTCTATTTGGTAGAGTTTGCTTACAACAACAGTTACCAGGCCAGTATAGAGATGTCACCTTTTGAAGCTCTATATGGTCGGAGGTGTCATACTCCTTTGTCTTGGGACGATGTTGGAGAGAGAGTTTTGCTTGGGCCAGAGATGGTTGTGGATGCAGCGAAGAAGGTTCAGTTGATCAGAGACAGACTTCGAGTGGCGCAGGACAGACAGCGGCATTGGGCCGATAGCCATCGAAGACCTTTGGAGTTTGAGGTATAGTTTAGATTTTGTTTGTGCTTGTTCTTGTTTGTTATAGATTAAGTTCTTAAGATGGTATTTTGTTCTAGGTGGGTAGTTTGGTGTTTTTGAGGATTTCTCCAACACGAGGCACGATTCGCTTTGGTGGAGACGGAAAGCTTAGTCCGCGATTCATCGGACCTTTCACTATTCTAGAGAGGGTCGGTGCAGTTGCTTATAGACTAGATTTGTCACCTACATTGGAGGGAGTGCACAACGTATTTTATGTGTCGCAGTTGAGATAATACGTGGCCGATCCTAGCCATGTATTAGATCACTCGAAGATAGAGGTGGGCCCTACTCTTAGCTATCCAGAGCAGCCAGTTGAGATTCTGGATCGGAGAGAGAATGTGCTGAGGAACCAGACTATTCCTTTGGTGCATGTCGCATGGAGGCATCACTCTCCGGAGGAGACTACCTGGGAGAGAGAGGATGACATGCGGGAGCGTTATCCATATTTGTTTGTACCTTGAGGTATGTTATTTTCTAGTTATGTTCTGTTCATTAGTTAATTGTGATTGTTTAGTTCTGTTTTGTGATTTTCTGGGGGTAGTTTTTTATCGTTGAATTTCGAGGACGAAATTTTTTTAAGGAGGGTAGACTTGTCACTACCACAATTTCTAGGAAAGGGTATTTTAGTCTTTTCCTATTTAATTAAATATTGTACATTGTAAATAATTATTTGTTGTATTATTTAATTATTGTTAGATGTTATTTAATTATTTTGGACTTATATTAGTGGACCAAACTAGTTTAGTTTGGACCCATGGACCAACATGAATTAATTAGTTAGACTTGGCCCATTTAGAAAGCCCATTGTTAAGGAGATGGATTAAATTAATTAAGTCATTAGACTAGAAGCTTCCTTCCTTAATTATTTCTTCATGAGAGGCCCCAAGGGGTACATTGGACATTTTATAATTGCTTGGAAAAGGGGTAAGGCCGGCCTATATTAGAGGGGGGGAAAATTATCTCTCTTATATCTATTGTGCATCTTGTTTATCCACAGCTATTTACTGGTACATAGTTCTTATCATTAATTAGAACTGCTGTTAGAGATGTACTCTGCTCCTTTTCTGACTGGATATATTTTTCCAGATGACACTGAGGAGTGGTACCCTACCTTTTATGGACCCCAGGATGTTGTGGGTTTAGATTCTGAGACCCTGGCTCAAGAGGGACTTATTCCAACTGAGACAGTTGACCCTGGAGTTGTAGCTTCGTAGTATTCTTTTGTACTGGATTTGTCTCCAGCTTATTTTGTTGTTCTTCAGACTCATTGATGTATTATTTTAGACTCATGAGTTGTATTGTGACTATTCTATTCTTTATCTGATTCGTGCTCATTTCTATCTTAGTTCTGTGATTGAGTATACTATCATTATTGGTGGTTCATTATATTGTTAGATAGACTATCTAGACAGCGTTCTACCACCGATTCTATGGCGTAGGCTGCGCGTTGTTTCCGACTAGTACCCTTACACCGGGTGCGGGTCGTGACAGGACTGGCGAGTTCACGGCAGGTGCAGTGGCGCTCCAGTGCAGTCATTCAGGCGAGGGGGAAGTCGGGTCGTGCATGGGTGTCGAGCCCAGCAGTTCGTCGAGTGGGGATCTGGCATCATGGAGGCGGGTGGAGGAAGATGACCGGAGGGCTGGGTGCAGACGAGCGGGGCTGCTCGGTCGAGGTGTTCAGCGGTGTCCTCAGACGAAGGAGAAAATAGGAGGATAAAGAGGAGGTTGAGGAGAGGGAGGCTGCCGAAGTCCAGCGGGATGCACGGCGAGGACAGGCAGGGAAGGAAGAAGAAGGTGAATAGGAAGGTGGGGGTGCGGTTGAGTATGGTTTAGGTTGAAAAGAATTAAAGAAAGAGAAAAAGTAAGGAAAAGAATATTTATACATAAAGGGGGGGTTCATTTGACCTAAAAAAGTTTGACTTTGGTCAACTCCTTGGGAAAAGGGCCTTCTCAGGTAGATATTTCCAGGGCTATGATTCAAATAGATTTAAAATGAATGGCTATGATTGCATTTGGTTCAAGGTTAGGAGGGCCATGGGCTAAGGAGGTTGATGTTGGGTTACACACTCCCAAAAATTATGAAAAAATTCTTATGAAGGAGAAATAAGTTTTTTTATGTGTTGTGTTCAATGGGGTGGACACCTTAATGCACTTTTGCATAAAAGTGTCCAACAATTAGAAAATTGTACAAGGTTGGATTTATAATTTTATCTAATTAAAATAAATGAAATTGGTGTTCTAAAATTAATTAGAAGTACATGGGTCTAAAATTAAGTGGGACAGAAGTGTCATGAATGAAGAAAACTCAGAATAGAATATTACCCTAATTTAGGTTGCATGAAATGAGTTGAGATTGTGTCTCCAATTTCGATTAGAACGTATAACGATACAAAGTTGAATTTATATAGAATTAAATAATAACGTCTGCGACGAATATTATGCGACTAAAATAAAGCACAAAAGAGCATAATTATAAGTTACACAAGGGTCAGAATGAAAGGCGGATACGTCTAGGATAAGGTTGTGAAATTTGTTGGAAGGCAAAAACTGGGGTAGCGCTCGAAATATCGAAGCAACGGAAAGGCGCAACAATAAAATAAAATTAAGGTAATTAATTACAACCTCAATAAATTAATCCAAAATAATACAAATTAAATTCATAATCCTATATTTCGGTTAGGGGTCCATCTAGTGGGCTTCTAGGTCTACTCTACTAACTCAAACTTAGAGAACATTATATATAATATATATATATAAATACACATCTCATACAATTATTTAAAATAACTACACAAAATATTAATAATATATAAAAAGTTAAAAATATCCCTATTTTTAGAATGTGGTAGTGACAAAGCATATACAAAAATAAGACTCTCTATGTAAGCATTCAATATAAGAGAGCATGTTCGATATCATGTATATCACTTATTCAGTGATTCTTACCCCTTTTTGCTGAGCGATTATCCCTGCAGCAAACATACGAGTTAGAAACATATGCACGCACACACACACACACACACACACACACACACACACACACATATATATATATATATATATATATATATATATATATATATATGAATGAGGCTCTCTTTTTCTGTCCCTCTCTACATCAAACAGTTAGGTATGCAAGAAGGCTAGCCTAGCATGCGCCCTAACTATATGATGGTCCATGAGTCTCCTTCCTTAAGATTAGAAGCGGTGTTATGATGGCCCAGCACTGCACTATGTATACTCGCTCATAATACATAGTTGTTTTGACATGTGAACCAACTATCTAATAGACATGAATACCCCCTGATCGTGAGGGCTTCTTTGCCTCAGTTATTCCTTTAATCCCCCCAGGGCAAACGGTCTCCAACGTCCAAAAAATTGTTCGTGGGATCTTCCCTTGTGCACAAGTTATCTATGACCAATGCATGAATACAGCTCTATCAGAAAAACTCTATATGGATGCATCAGTTCTTTTAACAATAACATATTCAATCTCTTCTCTCTATCTCTGTCTCTGTCTCTGGCATAGTGCGGACAGGCCGCCATTTCTATCTCTTATGCAGATTAGCTGCCATATCTCTGGTTTCTTTCAAGCACTTCGATAACGTCTATAAAAACATATAAAAATATCTATTTAAGCAAGCAAGCATGAAAATAGTTTTCTATCTCTTTAGCTAAGCATGTAGTTTTACTCTTTCTTTAGTATATATACGAAAGAAACATATGAACATCTTTTACTCTTGTTTATTAGCATGGCATCGATTCGATCGATAGTGGTGTCCGTGTAATTAAGCATGCAACATCTTATTTTTAGCTAGCATGGCAATGGTTCTATCTCTTTCTCTTTAGACAAACATTTCGAGTTCTCTAGTTAGACAAGCAGGTTCATTTTAATGACAAGCTATGTAAGTTCTCTTATTAAGCATTCAGAGTCAGGTTCTATCATTCTTCTATAAAAACATCTTCATAGAACAAGCATTCAAAAACTCAGATTCATTATTAAGGCGTGCAAGAATCAGATAATGCAGTTCTGCCCACTCGCATAGATAAATCTACTCGTATTTCGATCGAAAACACTTCGAGAAGGCCTCCGCTCGATCCAGCAAAGCTATATCTCTTGTACATAGTGCCTACGCAGAGCGGGGCACTACATCACATTGGTGAATCTCCATTTCAAGATTTTGTAATTATTTTATTATTTGAGTATTGTGTGAAAAATAATAATATAAAGGAAAAGATCGAGAGAATAGTTTCAAATTCAAATTTTGTGGATGAGAATTTGAATTAAAATTTATTCAGGAGAATATGCAATAGTTGTATTTAAATTAGAGGATTGAATTTAAACTTGAATTATTGAGATTGGGTTATTAAATAAAGTTTTGAGGAATTAGATTTAAATTGAAAATTTTAAGTGATATAATTTAAACCTTTAAAACTTTGATAAGAGTTTGATAAAATAGATTTATATTTCCTTGAAAAAATTTTAGAGGTTAAATAATATTTGGTAAATTTGAGTAAATTTTGCGATAATTGTTGAATTGAAGGTAAGTAAAAATTATGGTGCAAAAATTGTGGTTGATTATATAAAGAAAAAAATATAAAGGAGTAAAATTTGATGGAACAATTTTCAAAATTTTAGATGAGATTATTTTAAACTTTGTGATTGGATTTAAATTTTAAGAATAGATAGAATTAAATTAAATTTTGAAATTTGATGAAATAAAGATATATTATATTAAAGATTATAAATTTTGGGGATTTGATTTGATCTTAGAAGGTTATCTATAATTAGACATGTCATATATGAATTATTTTGTTAGGTAGCTTTATGATTGGTAGGTTAATGATGTTATAGAGGGTAAAATTAATTAAGTTACCAGCATTATCGTTTTGAGAAAATAAAATTTATTCAAAAAATTGAGAAATTGAGGAGAAGACTATTTGAGAATTTAATTTTAAAATGATAAAATGCGACAAATTTTGAGGATAAAATTTAAAGTTTTATATGGTAAGATTGAATTTTAAATTCTGGAAAGGCCATGATATACTGGATTTGATTTCTCTTTAAATTTGAAGGCTTAAAACTAGTATAGTTTAAATTTTGGAATTTAAATTTGGAGAATAGAATTTTGGAGATTGGATTTAAAATTTTGAATATTGGGTTATTAAATTTAAAGGAAATTAAGAAAATTAACATCATAGATAGTGGACTACAAGATGTGGATTCAAATTGTATTTTGAAGATTTGAATTAAATTCAAGTTTAAGAATTTGAGGACTTGGGATCTTATGGATTTAATTTTGAGGATTTTAAAAATTTTGAATGAGTAGAATAATAATAAAATTTAAAAGTGAGAATTGAGTTTAATTTAAATTTGAGGAGTTTAAATCTTAAAGTGGTTAAATTTTGAAGATTTAATTTTAAAATTTAATTAGAAGTTTGAGATAAAATTCAAGGAATCCAAGGATAATGTTGAGGATTTTGAGTGTTAGAACTTCAATATAATATTAAGAAATAATTTATGGGTTGGATTGAAACAAAGGAATAACAATATAAAAATTGACTTTATCACTTATAGAATTAACTTTTAAGGACTTAATTTGAATTCTAAATGTGAAAAAAAAAAATTTTGAGAGATACGATTGATGGAGTATATTTCTTTAAAATTTTTAATTTAATCATGAGATATGCATTAGTAGTACTTGAATTGAGGATTATTTTTAACTTTTAAATTTTTTGGTTTGACTCATTAATTGATGTTTGAGGATGATCATTAATTTAAATACCAAAAATTTGTATATACGTAATGACAGTAAGGATAAGACAAATTGTGGCTATAAGGACAAATCGAATTATTAGAAAATTTTGAAAAATGACTACAATATGAGATACATACTTTCGAGGATGGAATTAATTTTTTTTTTTTTTAATTTCAAGATTGGATTTGATTTTTAAGTTTTGACATGGAATTAAATTTGAAGGATTGAATTATTAAATTTTTGAAGATGTTATAAATGAGATTTAAATTTTGAGAAAATAATGTTAGATTGTATTTAAGAGTTATGACTTGAGAATCTGATTTAAATTTTTTTTTATTGGATTTTAAAAATTTGAAGATAAATTCAAATTTTAAAGATTTACTTTAAAATTTAAAGCTGTGAGGATGAAATAAATATTGAGCACTTTGTTAAATAACAAAAGCGATTTGAGTTCATGATTATATTGCTTGAATTTTAATGGAGAAAAAAAATATGTTATTGAAGATCTTAAATTTTGGGAATAAAATTCTTTTAAGGTGGGTATATTGTAAGCTCCCTCATTTTGGGATAGGAAATTTTTTATAATTTGTAATTATTTTTATTTTTAATTATATACATTTAAAGAATTAATTTCTAAAATTATTTTTAATATATATAACACTTTGACATGGCTTTGATATTTTAAGCAATGCACGACCTTTTTTTCCAACAAAATTTATAATATTAATTTTGATTGAATCTAGTATACTTGGGTCATGGGTGTTGCATTATTTTGATCTTATCCTTGCTCCAAAAATATTGACCAACGCCTAGAATTACAATTACCGTAAAACTGCCTTCATTAGACTAGAACTTGACCCAAACCAAACCCAAAAATATATAGGCATGTAGTGCACCCAAAAATATATATATATATATATATATATATATATATATATATATATATATATATATATATATATATATATATATATATATATATATATTATATTTAAATTACTTTGTTTCTATTTATGGGAGTTCTATTTATATAAAGTGGTATAGGTGTCATCCTAGTTGGCAAATAACTACCTAGCCAACTCCCTAACTAAACAACACCAAAATCTTAGCAACACACAACCCAATAACCAACCAACCCCACCCATATTCGGCCAAGAGAAGCCCCCCTATGTGTCGACCCTATAAGCATGGAAAAATCCTATTTTTACAACCAACTCATTAAGGAGGCCCACATATGCACTCTATATACTTAAAACCCTAACCCTAAAACCTAATATACCTCATCCTCCCCCTCATAGCATCCAACCACCCCCCTATTCCTCTCCTTCCAGCCGTACAAAGCATCTCCTCTCCCCCTTACACCCCCACACAACTCCCTCATCAACTTCTACATCATAAAACACTCATTTTTTATCAACTCTCCATCCAAACACCATTAATCCTCCAAGAAGAACCCCATCTTCCCTAAAAATATATTAAGAACCCATTGTAATCATCAATAATCCATCAAGAAGGGAGTTGCAAGTCATGCACAAGCAAGGAGGAGTATTTCTTGGACAAGAAGAAGCACCATCATCCAATCCTCCAAAATTTTCGGTAAATCTTTAATCTTTCTTTCTCAAATCTTATGATATGATTCTTTTAGGTTATGTAAAATTATTTAATTAGAACCCATATTTTTCTATCTTGTTCTCATATTAGAATAAAAAAAAAAATTATGATAGGTTGGTGATAATTCGCTTGTCGGTAGGACTAGTTTTGAGACTTTTAATGCGATTACTTGAGAAAATCGTTATTAACTTATAAAACTGAATTAATATGTGTTTATTTTCTGGAAATTAAATATTTTAATATTATTTTCTATTATTTTAATATCAAATCTGAACCCTATAATTAAGGGCCACTAGCCTAGATTTTTGGGTAATTTTGTGGCAATATTTTGCTAGTAAATAGAGGATGATTTGCATGAAATAAAGAGGTAAATATTTTCTAAGATTAAATCAGAATATAATATAAAATAAAATATTTTTCATAAATATAAACCCTACTAATGGACTGGCAATATTTCGAACAAGTTTCAGACAAAACTAGTCAACCTAAAGTAGCCATAATCTTAAAATATGTTTATTTTGTCAAATCTGGAAATTAATTATTAAAATAAATATAAATTATATTCAAATCAATATTATATAATTTAATATAATTTATGTTTATGTTATTTAATTGGGTACTTAAACTTAAATTTTGGAAGTCAAAAACCAAGAAACTAGGTTCTGATACCCCGTATAATTAAAGTAAGTTGTTAAGAATAATATTGGACTTGGTTTTACATGGAAAAGAACAAAATTATATAAATAAGTTATAATTACGAGAATTCTTGATTAAACCCTTAAGCATTTAATTGATCTTTAGGTCAATTGAATTTCGGAGGAGTGGACGCGGGACCAACTTTGCAACTACATATTGCGGACCCAGGCAAGTGTACCTTGCCAAGATATTTACAGTTCTAAATTATTTATGTATTAGAAAATTATATTTGTGTGGCTTGGTTGATGTACTTCTTGAGCCTAGGGCCGTCATACGATACTTTGTGTCCGAACAAGATTCGGGTACCGACATCCTCTGCGGAGTCAAGTAACGTAGTCAGAAAGTCATATTTACGAACCCATGTTGGTGCAAACATTATTTTTACATCCAACCATAGGAAACTGGACACGATATGCATGTGATAGAGTCTTTTCTCGACTTGTTCGTGGTACTTGAACTCTGGATAGTACTATATAATGCATGATATAGGGATGAGTATAGTAATACATAGTGACTAAGACTTGTTCTGATAGTTAAAGGTCATGAGTTTGCGTGTCTTGATTGAGATGTGAGCTTATATTGGGTGGAAAGAGTCTTCATCGTGCTCTGGACATATTTTACTTATTACTATTTATTGTGTATTAGGCTTTAGGTTCCCTATGCAAAATCTAAGGTATATATATATATATATATATATATATATATATATATATATATATATATATATATATATATATATATATATATATATATATATATACAGCTTCCTCCTGGTTCCTCCACACGAAGCCTTGAGTGTACTATTAGATTACGGAAGTGTCCCTTCAGATCTTTTGTGTGTACCACCCCGGGGTACGAGTTTACCCTGGATTATGATTTTATTACACTGTTTACTTCTGGCTTGTTATTTTTTTATACCTTGTTAAATCCCTTTGAGGACCTGTTCTCCTGCTAGTTTTTGCAGCATAGACGATTATGGAGCCTTTGGAGTTGCTGATGTGTGTTGCTTGTTATGCGGGCATTGGTGCCAGGTACTTATATCATTTCTACCGGAGTTATGGTTATTTATTCATGTTGCTTATTCATCTGCTGATGTGGCCTAGTTATTATAGACTCATATTTCTTTCTCGAGTCTATTCGAGCTTATGTGTTACTGGGCAACCGACTTAAGCACATGTAGTTCGTTCTTGATATTTTATTTTTTATGTGAATTATAACATAGATATTTTTAGTATTCTTAGATAGTTATCCTTATTATACAGCTTATACGTATTCGTGTCGGACCAGAGTCTGGTCGAATGTGTAGCTGATATGTTATGTATTCCTAGTCCTACGTATTTTGGGACTGGAACGTGACACATGGTTCTTCCGTTCATGCTTCTCCCATTTTTGTCCCTGATGCCACGATATCTAGTCCTTCTGGTCCCTCTGCTCCTTCCGCTACTGCTTTTGGCCCTATTCTATCTGCTGACGCAGTGATGAGACTCCTAAGTTTATTGTTGTCGGAGGTGTTAGGTTCACTATTATCTGAATTAGTGAATAAAATTTCTTCGGACGTCCTCGAACGTTTACGTGACCAGGGAACAACGCTAGATCGGTGATTTTCTTTATATTTGATATTTATTTGTGTTATAATAATCGCAGACTTATGTATCTTGTTTATTTGTGTTGTCGTGGTCGTGGACTTGTGGATGTTGTTCATGTACTTTAATTATTTTATTTGGACTTGTGGTCATGGACTTGTGGATGGTGTTCATGTATGCGATTAATTTTATTATATTTATTATATATCATTTTTGAATTATGTCTCGTGTGTGTTTCCAGCATACGTTTGTGCCATTGAAGATCCGATTGGAAGGGAATTTTATAGTGGATTACGCTGGATGGTTGATATATTGATAGTGTTTAACACGTTTTATATAAGCCAAACTTGCTGGAATATCTGTAGTTAAAAGATTTTTTTGCAGTTATGTGCATATTAACGACGGACATCCGTCGACTTAGCGGCTACCTACGATGTACTTGCGACACGCTAGCGACGGATACAACCGTCGAGAAGTAAAATTTTATTCTTGGGTAACGGATTACCGACAAACGTCGACGGACAAGCTACTTCCTTCCGACAGTATCGTTATTCCGTCGCCAACTTGAGTATCAGGCTTTTTTTAGTATCAGGAACATAAATAATGTCGCTAACCCGACGTCATTTTTGACGCAAATCTGTCGCTATCTAGTCGTCATTATAAACTAAATTGATGTCGCATATACGTTGCTAAAACGCTGCTTAATGAATCTGTCGCTGAAATATCACATAGACGTCAACTAAATGGACGTCACAATTACGCCAGTTTGTAGTTGAAACTTCGACTGATTGGCGATGAAATCTTTTAGCGATGTGGCGTTTACCGATGGGTATTTTTCGTCTAAATACCGTCGCCGGTTAGTCGCTAATAGTGAATAGCGATATTTTGGTGACAGAAAATGACGTCACTATTTCTCTGTATTTTAGTAGTGCCACTAGCCTCGAGCTACGTGGATTTTCTATTTCAGCCTACACTTGTCCATGCGTTGAACGATGTCATCTAAATTTGCACGTAGGAGGTTAGAAAATCCTTATACAATTATATATAATTCAGTATATATAGCATTTTTTTATCTTGTTACGTCGCTTCAAGGACATGGTTCCCTTCCAGATTTGGATGAACATGAGTACCCTTAGGTGTATGGACCTGGACCTAATTCTGCACTTTTGGATGAGGAGGTATTGCCTTCAGAGTTTCCATGATCTTCTACTAGATGGATTATTTATTTTCTTGCATTTTCTTTCTTTTTCATGATGTACTAGACTATTTTTCTGCTTTCAGTTAATAATAGTTATTTTGTAGTGGATTTGTTTCCACCTGACTATTATCACTTTCAGATTATCATTTCCTTCGGTCTATATACTCTTGTTATTTCTTGCTTCGTTATTATTCTTATATTTTGGATGAGATCATTGCCTTAGATATGTGATCATTGTTATACTTATGAGCTTGAACCAAATTACAGTTAGGTTCAATATATTGCAGTAGTCTATGTATGCATGCCAGCTGGCATGTCACATGCTGGTCCTACGTGCATTGAGACTGGGATGTGACAACTTCGTTTATCCGTGGCACTTTTTCCATGATTTGTTTTGTTTTTGTTTTTTGCGATATTTTTTTATTATTATTATTTCAGTACTCTCCACCACCTGCTCGCTCTCTCTGAGTCATCATTGTGAGAGTCGACCTCCAAAATTTACATTAATGGTATTAATCTTCTTTATCCTTCTAATATCTCTAATTTGGTTCGTACGATCCTTAATGCAACACTTGAATCATTGAAAGAGAAAATGGAAATTAAATCGGCTATTCTTCAATTGGTTTCTTGTTGTAGATTCGTTGAAGTGGGGAAATATTTTTAGTAATTTGATGAACCCCCTCTCCCTCATCCAAGCTCTTCCATCACTTCATTTATTTATCAATACTGATTCTACCATCACCATTTTTATCAAGAAAGCGGAAAACAGTCTTATTGGTCAATGAAGTCTTCCTCTTCTTGGTCAATTTCAAGTCTTCCTCTATGCAGGAGGTAGATTTCTAAGACGGAGGGTTGTGAGTTCAGCTGCAACCAACATAATGTTTAATCTAATAGAGCTGAACATAAAAAACCATTCCTTTTTCGTTAAAAACACATTTACTTATTTATTTTTGTTTATTTTCGGCTAATGCAGTAAACAAAATTTGTAAACTTCAGCCTTAGTTAAGTTCAAGGTGGAATATTTTTAATCCTCCAAGAACTTCAGTTTTAAGTGAAGTTTGGTTGGTAGAAGAATCCAGATTTTATATAAGAATTACTTTGTCAATCATTTATTAGTGAAAAAGAAAAAAGGAAAAAATCTACGATATTATTGAAATATAAAATTTTAAATTATTTTTGAATATTTTAAATATAATTTGAATATATTTTAGTTATGATTTATTATAAATATGTTTTAAAATTTTGGATAGGTGTTTATTTAGATAATATCATTTATTAGTTTAAATATAATTTAAATTTTAAAATATTTAGGATTTACACATAATCAGATAGTTAGGAGAATTTTATTGTTTTAAAAAAAAATCTACCTTAGAAAAACAACTATTACGGTAAGATTTTAAGTTCTTAAATTAATTGGTTGATGATATACATACGGATATACATACGGCTTAGACGGTTTAAATTGGAACCGGTTCTAAGCCACATTATAATAGTAGATATATCAAAGTTGACACATACTGTAACTTCATATTGAAATATAGTAATTTAAATTATGTTCGAAATATTTTAAATATAATTTTACTATATTTTAGTTATGATTTATTATAAATATGTTTTTAAAATTTTGGATATGTGTTTATTTAGATAATATTATTTAGTTAGTTTAAATATAATTTAAATTTTAAAATATTTTATGATTTACAAATGTTCAGATAGTTAGGAGAATTTTATGATTTTTTAAAAAAAATCTACTTGAGAAAACAACTACGGTTATGATATTTAAAAAAAATTAAAATTTTAAATTAATTGGTTGATGATATACATACAACTTAGACGGCTCAAATTGAAACCGATTCTAAGTCACATTATAATAGTAGATATATCAAAGTTGACACCTACTGTTCTTTAGGATGGTTATGTCGTTGTATAGAGCATACAACATAATATTGTAGCCCATAGTTAATCATGTATATTTTGGTTCCAAGTTTTTCGATAAGAACCAGTAAGAGGAGCTTAATGGAAGGCCTAGCTTGAGCTGAGCTGAGCTGAGCTGATGGCATTCTGACTTTGGAAATAGTCAAGATGAAAGTAAATATGGTCAAGATCTCTGGAAGTAATACATCAATAGAAAAAAAAAAAAAAGAGAGTAGAATTTTGAAATAATCTAAGGTCAGGGACGGAGCTAGGACCTCCGTTGGACAAAGATCGAGCATCCAAAAAAATAAAAAAATAATTCTTTTCTGGAAATCCCTTACTCGACTTCCTGGAACTGGAGACTTATTGGTTCACTCTTCCCTCCCAAGGAGGCTTCAGCCATCATGCTCACCCCCGTTTCCAACAGCAGCCATACCGACATCCTCGTTTGGATTCATACTCTCAATGGAATGTTCAATTCCAAGTCGTCATATTCATCAATTCATGAACATCTTCTCCCGCAAGCCGGTCTTCAGCCTTCTGTTAGCACCTATACTTGGAGAAAGCTCTAGAGCCATACCTCAATATGTCCACGTGTGCATGTCTTCGGGAGGAGAATTCTCCAAAATTCGTTGCCTAAAGGGGACAACATCCACAGGAGACTTCACTACCATGACCCCACATGCTCCATTTGTAAGTCAAGTACTGAAACTCTTAATCATCTCTTGCTACATTGCCCTATTTTAGGTGTTGCATGGAAGGGCTTTCCAGCGGCAGTTAGATTTCTTCATCCCAGCTCAACTGTGCAAGGGTTCCTCAATAGTATTCTTGAAGACGCTATATCAACATTCCAAGAGGGAGGCTCACCTCTAGAGGCGGAAGGTCTTGGTCTGAGTCTGGCCATCGAGCTATTCAAAAGGAGAAAAAAACTTGCACACACAAGTATTGAGGGAGATTGTAAAGTCCTTGTTGACTCTATCTATTGCATAGGGACTTGGATATCATTTGGCGTGTTCGTCATATCATTGAAGAAGGCCGTGAGGCTCTGCTTCAGTCTAGGGGCATTTCCATTGCCTGCACTAAGAAAGAATCTAATAGTGTTCCGCACTAAGTGGAGTTGGTAAATGTAAGCATCTTCCTTGGTAAAGATTTCTTTGCTGAAATTTTATTTTTCAGACGAATAACATTACAAAAAAAGAAAGATCATCATTTGTTCTTAATACAAGTGCAACAGACAATAATAAAATTTTGCATGCACACAAAAAGGTCCAACTTCACCTATAAATTTGATTGTGCTCTAAATGTTAATTGGATGTTTTATCAAATACACGTCCTTAACATGTCTATCTTGACATGAATTCCGTAAATCTAATTATTTGTGTACATGTCAAAAAAAAGTTTAAAAGCTCAAAATTGGATTAAACAAAGAAAACCTTCGTACTTCTAGGTCCAATGCTCTAAATTTATGTACATGTCAAGAGAAGTTCAAAAACTCAAAGAACTACAGAGACGTAATAATAAGAACAAAAGTATTCAGTTACATATACAATATGAGACATGTTTATTACTCAGTGCATGATGCGTCTTGCAAGGAGTGAAAACAAACTAGGTTAATTTCTCCATTACTATTTAGATTTTTTATTTTTTTTTGGATTTTTTATGAATTTCGGCCGCTTTGGCCCTAAGGGAGCTTCGTCCCTGTCTAAGGTAATAAGAGAGTATCAATTAATTCATTATATTTTAGCATATAAATTTGATTTCAAATTTGAAAAGATTATAGTTTGAATATAAGGAAGACTTGAATTAAAAAAAATTTATTAATAATATGAGAGCATTTTTGAACTTCCATTTCCTCTAAGATTTGGCACATACTTGTGTATATAATTATAGGAGTTGAAGAAAAACTAGTTTACTTATAATTTAAACCTAATTTGAAATATTTAAGTTGATAATAATGTATCAATTAATTTATTATAGTTTAGATTATGAATTGGATTCTAAATTTGAAAAGATTATATTTTGAATATGTTACGGATTTAAACTAAAAAAAGATTATATTAATGATAGAAGAGCATTTTTGAACTTCTATATCCTCTAAGATATGCCACATATGATCATACAATTAATTGCAATAGAATTAAAAAAATGTGTTGCACAAGAGACGCATGTACCCGGATACTAGTTATTTCCTATCTATATAGGGGTGCCATATTCTTAACCACTGTATCTTTAAATTGTGATACTTAGGCTTGTTGGGAATTAAAGCGCGAAAATCTTTCCACAAACAAGAGAGTACCTGTGAGAGAACCAAGCAAAACGTACAAAAAAATATCAAACACAAATCACAGACACAGATTTTACGTAAAAAATTCAGATAAAAAATTACGGGACGATCGGAGTCAAATCCTGAAGAATCTCCACTAATGGAATAAAGAGATTACACCCTCTACAAACACCTCACCGATCCAACACGGATCACTGCAACTCTTTGGAACAGAAAATAGATTACAACCACGAAAAAAAGACAATAAAAAATACCCTAAATTGATCTCATCCTCCGAAACAGCCTCCAATCATCTTTCTCCTCTCCAAAGTTGCAATGGCACTCTTGGCATATTTTTTCTCTCTTCTTTTTTCTCTTGTTGTTGTATATTGCATGAGCTTTTTTATAAACCTTTGCCTGAATTAGGGTTTTCATATGAAAATCTATATATTGGAAGCCAAAAATATTTATAGAAATTTAATTATATTTAATCATATATTTAATAAAAATCAAATCATAAATTAGCTTGTCATAAATTGGAAAACCAATTATACGAAAAGTTAATATAAGAAAAATCCAATCATAAATATATAATTAAATTCAAAGATGAAAATCCAATATAATATTTACTTACCATAAATGTTCCAATACACGGAGCTCGAAGCACTTTTCGAGCTTTTTCGACACATGGATGTTGCTCGTCGCACTCTGGGGTATTCTCCACATAGGCTGGGTGTCACGCCCCAATTTTGCCGAATCGTAGGGGCGTCCCCCGACGTGACCGCCGTACGGGCCTGGGGTTGCGCCCGCACAAGGCTAAAGTATTTTTGCATAACGAGCACATATTCAGAGTACGCAGATAAATTGAAACACAAGTTGAAGATGGAAAAGTTCTCTTTATTGATAATGAACATCTATTACAAACTCTTGAACGAGTCAGCTAATTTGTCGTACGGGCTTACAAAAGTGTTGATATAAAATGAGATAGCAGTCCTGTACATTAAATCCCTTTACTAAACTTCAAAATGATAAAGACCTCTGGGCTGGATGACGGCCTTCCCACGGAGCTGCATTGTGTATTGAGTTTCAAGCTCCTTCTTCAAATACTTTAAAATATGGCACGATCAGGATGCGCCTACAGCTGGACTGGATCGGGAAAGACGACTTCAGCTCCTCGTTCGATTCTCCTTAGTGCAAAAAACCTGTTTCAACGAGGGTCAGTATGTCAAAACATACTGGTGAAGGCAAGCTAACCCAACTATACCAATCAACACGTTGTTTATATGAAGCATGCAAATTATTTGTGGTCTTTCTATCTTGCCTTAGTTCATTTACAAGTAAGCAGCATATAGAATTTACTGAAATAAACTTGCCACCATACGGTGATTTTTACCTGCCCGTCTTAACCACCTGCACAATACTTACCATGCCTTCCCTGCCACGAAGACACAAGTTAGTTTGCAACAGGTTTAAATATACAAGGGGATCACTGGCTGGATGCCATAATGGACGAGTTATAGTCTTGGGTAAGAGTGGTATGCAACGCTAGGATCTGAGGCGAAGCATGCCAACCCACCCGCTCGAGAGACTATCTTGAAGTTTCGTCCGGATCGGATCGGATCGGTGCCAGTGCCCCAGCGACCGTCCACAGGAACCAATGACCTTGTGCACAAGTTGTCTGTGATCAGATGGTTGGTTTACTAAGTTAACAGTTCATGCAGTTGAGGCAACGCGAGTACGAGACAGTAGCATTGCATGATTCATTTTGCATAGCCTCCCTGGTCAGTTTATTGCATTCAGGATGAGTTCTATTCATAGCATAATTTAAAGAAGAGTATGCATTCTAACTTGTATTTATGCATATGATGAATATTCCAAATGAACAAGCATGCAAATAAGTAACCGTTCACAAGTTTGATTGACAAGCATAATATTCCAAGTCTATTTTCTTTTTATCTTGACATCTTGTAGTTATTACTTGGTATCGTTTGATCGGGACAACAAGAATGCAAGATTTTTATGTGTGAAGACTTGGAAGCAGGGCTAGCTAATCGGGATGGTAGCCACTCACTTAGTTGGTTGGAAGGGGGAAGGAAAGAGGCGCTTCAAGACTCCGCTCGTAAGCCGCCTACTGCTCGTTCACCTGCATTGCACGAACAGCTCGATCAATACCTCTTCCTCTCTTTCCAATCTCGAAATTGAAGGGCAGTTCAATGAACAAAAAAAATGAAATCCATCGAAACCGTTCAAGAAAAACAAGCAAATCCAAAAATGAACTCAAAGCACGAAAGCAACAAGCGACATCGAAATCTGAGGCAACAAAAGATGCAGCGAAGAGGTCCCTCCTGACTCTGCCGCTAAGTCAATCCCGGGGGCACGGTCCACTGAATATGGAAATCGATTCCGAAGAAACAAATCCATAACGAGGACGAGTTCTTGTTTCAATCTATCCCGATCGAACGATACTGTCTTGTATTTCTTAGCCGCGCTCCTCGAATAGGAGAAACATGGCGCCACATCCTACCCAACTAATTGGAAGTTTCGTCCTTGAAACTTAGGAATATAACCTACCGCTAAGGAAAATTTTGTTGGGGGCAGCGATGAGATGAGCGCGGACACTCATTTATCTTATGGTCTGATTCACCGCATACTAAGCATAACCCAAGCCTTCTGCGACATTTATCGATCGTGTGTCCCGGCCGCCTACAGAAGTGGCATAGTCTATCAGAATTTTCTCTTTGCTTCCCGCCGTCGTTATTGTGACACTTTGCAGCATTGCTTCCTTTTTCGTTGCTTTGACGTTTGAGATTGGAGGTATGCACAGCACCGGCAGCAACATGAGGATACTGCGGTTCAAGAGATAGAGCATAATTCATGACTCCTCGCATAGTCTCATACTGATAAACGATAATGTGCACATAGATGGAAGGGCGTAGACCACCTTCGAACCTTCTAGCTTGACTCGCTGCATCAGGTAAATAGGCGCTAGCAAATTTGAGAGTCGGTTGAATTCGGCGGAATACTGTTTAACTGTCATGCTGCATTTCCTCAGTTGCACGAAATCATTCTCCATCTGACGTCATACTGGAGGGGGTATAAACTCCTCTTCGAACGCGGCACAAAAAGTCGCCCACGAGATCGCCTCCTCTCCATGATCAAATTAAAGAGATCGTTGATGCACGTCCCACCAATCGTGCGCGTTGAGGCGGAGCTGTAGTTGCGCTCATGCGACGCGCTTCTCTTCGGGGACCATTAGCAGAGCGAAGTGGTCTTCAAGTTCGGCCAACCAATCTAGAGCCACGATTGGGTTCTCAGTCCCCTTTAATGGGGTGTTGCAGACTTTCTTGAAGTGGCCAAAGTCGAAGGCAGTCACTTCCCTCGGTCTTGGAATTTGCGGCGTCTCAACTTCAAGCACAGGCTGTTCCACCAGAGTCGCTGCTGTTGTCGTGGACTGGTTGGAAGTCAAAGTCTGTACGATCTGTCGCAGGGCATCTACTTGCTTTTGTTGGACTGAGAATCGGGTCTCTAGATTGCTTTCGAACTTGGCTTGGCGAGCATCATCTCTTTGTCGTTGTGATTCTAACATTTGCATCACCCGCTCAAGCGGATCGACTCAAGACATGGCTCGCTGGCTTCGCAAACTTCCCGAAGTACTCGAACTACTTTCTTGGCCTTGCGTTTCGTCCGGTGCTAGCGCTGAGGATTGCGCTGGGGCCATTCCTTCAAAAGAAGGTAAATTACATTAGGATCATAATGTATTATGGACTCATTGCATGAACGTATCTCATTTTGGCCTAACGAGTTCAAGAGATCGCACAGGGATTTACCGTTAAAGGAACTTTTCCCATACGAATCAAAAAAACTTGAAGCTGTGCTCTGATACCAATATGTCACGCCCCGATTTTGCCGATTCGTAGGGGCGTCCCCCGGTGTGACCGCCGTATGGGCCTGGGGTTGCGCCCGCACAAGGCTAAAGTATTTTTGCATAACAAGCACATATTCAGAGTACGCAGATAAATTGAAACACAAGTTGAAGATGGAAAAGTTCTCTTTATTGATAATAAACATCTATTACAAACTCTTGAACGAGTCAGCTAATTTGCCGCACGGGCTTACAAAAGCTTTAACACAAAATGAGATAGCAGTCATGTATATTACATCCCTTTACTAAACTTTAAAATGATAAAGACCTCCGGGCTGGATGACGGCCTTCCCACGGAGCTGTATTATGTATTGAGTTGCAAGCTCCTTCTTCAAGTACTTCAAAATATGGTGCGATCAGGATGCGCCTACAGCTGGACTAGCTGGACTAGACCGGGAAAGATGACTTCAGCTCCTCGTTCGATTCTCCTTAGTGCGGGGAACTTGTTTCAACAAGGGTCAATATGTCGAAACATACTGGTGAATACAAGCTAACCCAACTATACCAATCAACACGTTGTTTATATGAAGCATGCATATTATTTATGGTCTTTCTATCTTGCCTTAGTTCATTTACAAGTAAGCAACATATATAATTTACTGAAATGAACTTGCCACCATTCAGTGGTTTTTACCTGCCCGTCTGAACCACCTTCACAATACTTACCATGCCTTCCCTGCCACGAAGACACAAGTTAGTTTGCAACAGGTTTAAATATACAAGGTGATCACTGGCTGGATGCCATAATGGATGAGTTATAGTCTTGGGTAAGAGTGGTATGCAATGCTAGAAACTCGAGGCGAAGCATGCCAACCCACCCGCTCGAGAGACTATCTTGAAGTTTCGTCCGGATCGAATCGGTGCCAGTGCCCCAGCGACCGTCCGCAGGAACCAATGACCTTGTGCACAAGTTATCCATGATAAGATGTTTGGTTTACTAAGTTAACAGTTCATGCAGTTGAGGCAACACGAGTACGAGACAGTAGCATTGCATGATTCATTTTGCATAACCTCCCTGATCAATTTATTGCATTCAGGATGAGTTCTATTCATAGCATAATTTAAAGAAGAGTATGCATTCTAACTTGTATTTATGCATATGATGAATATTCCAAATGAAGAAGCATGCAAATAAGTAACCGTTCACAAGTTTGATTGACAAGCATAATATTCTAAGTCTTTTTTTTATCTTGACATCTTATAGTTATTACTTGGTATAGTTTGATCGGGACAACAAGAATGCAAAATTTTTAGATATGAAGACTTGGAAGCAGGGCTAGCTAATCGGGATGGTAGCCACTCACTTAGTTGGCTGGAAGGGAGAATGAAAGAGGCGCTTCAAGACTCCGCTCGTAAGCCGCCTACTACTCGTTCACCTGTATTGCACGAACAACTCGATCAATACCTCTTCCTCTCTTTCCAATCTCGGAATTGAAGTACAGTTCAATGAACGAAAATAATGAAATCCATCGAAACCGTTCAAGAAAAACAAGCAAATCCGAAAACTAACTCAAAGCACGAAAGCAACAAGCGACATCGAAATCTGAGGCAACAAAAGATGCAGCGGAGAAGTCCCTCCTGACTCTGCCGCTAAGTCAATCCAGGGGGCATGGTCCACTGAATAAGGGAATCGATTCTGAAGAAACAAATCCATAATGAGGACGAGTTCTTGTTTCAATCTATTCTGATCGAACGATACCGTCTTGTATTCTTAGCCGCGCTCCTCGAATAGGAGGAATAGGGCACCACACTGGGAACCCACACACTCCAACAAATCTTATCCTTCAAAACTATGTGGAGGGGGTCGTTATCCCGACGATCCATCTGCAGTACTTAAACTTTCTCCTTGGTAGAACCTTTGTGAACATGTCTGCTCCGTTGTTATCTGTATAAATCTTCTCAAGTGTCGCTTGCTTCTTTTCAACCACATTCCGTATCCAATGATACCGGGTATCAATGTTCTTGGACGGGCTATGAAATATTTTGTTCTTCACAAGGTGAATTACACTCTGGCTATCACAAAGCAAATGATACTGCTCTTTCTTTTGCCCCTATTTTCTGTAATAGCTTCTCCATCCACAACAACTCCTTGCAAGCCTCAGTCGCCACAATGTAATCTGCCTCTATCATCGACAAAGCAACACACTTCTGTAATAGCGACTGTCATGATACCACTCCACCAGCAAACATCATCACATAGCCCAAAGTCGATCATTTCGCGTCTACATCTCCAGCCATATCAGCATCGGTACACCCAACCAATTTTGGCTTTTCACCACCAAAAGAAACTCTCCAATCGGCAGTGTCGTTAGGTATCAAAGAATCCACTTGACCGCACTCTAATGTATCCTTCCAGGATTGGAAGTATACCTGCTAACTGTGCCAACTTCGTGAGCGATGTCTGACCTCGTACACACTATAGCATACATGAGACTCCCCACATCTGAGACATATGTAACCCGTTCCATATTTTTCTTCTCGTCCTCAGTAGATGGACACTGCTCCTCAGTAAACTTAAAGTGAGCCGTAAGGGGGTTACTCATTTTTTACGACTCGTCCATCCCGAAACGCTGAAGTACCCGGTGAATATACTTCTTTTGGGATAAGTGTAGCAGCTTGGACTCTCTCTCTCTCTCTCTCTCTCTTCCTCTCAGCTGATCTCTATCCTAAGAATAGTCTTCGTTGCACACAAATCCTTTATAGAGAAGGCCGCGCCCAGTTGGCGCTTCAACTCCACTATCCTCGTGGTATTCCAACCCAACAGTAGAATATCATCAACATAGAGCAGTAAAATGATAAAATTATCCTCGACAAAGTACTTTACAAAAATATAGTGATCCGACGTCGTCCGTACATAACCATGCTCCCCATTAAATGACTCAAACTTTATGTACCATTACCTCGGAGCCTGCTTCAGACCAAACAAGCTCTTCCTCAACCGACGGACCAAGTGTGACTTTTCCTTCTCACAAAATTTCTCTGGCTGCTCCATGTACAACTCCTCCTCAAGATCACCATGGAGTAATGCCTTTTTCACGTCCATCTACTCGACATCTAAGTTAAAACTGGCTACCAATGCTAGAACCACCCGAATAGATGATTGCATGACGACTGGCGAAAAGATATCATCGTAATCCACGCTCTTCCGCTGACCGTAACCTTTAACTACCTTCCTTGATTTGTATTGAGGGTGAGTAGCATCATCTGTTTGCTTTACTCTGAACACCCATCAATTTTTTAAAGCCTTCTTGCCTTTTGGCAACCGTACTAGATCATAAGTAGAGTTGGCCTGTAAGAAACTTATCTTCTTCTGTATAGCCTCCATACACTCCTGCCTGTGTTCGTCTTCCATAGCCTTTATAAAACTTTTGGGCTCTACCCCGTCAGTCAGTAGCACAAACTCACCTGGTAAGTATATCGTAGATGGTCGACGCTCTCTGTCATTCTTCCTCAATGGAACCACTAGTGCTGGTTGTATACCAACAGCCTCCTCCTCAAGAACTGCCTCATCGGCATGCTCATCCTCCTGAAGATCATCCTGACCACCATCAGCAGGCTGATAATCAAGGTTGGGAGAAACTCCATGTATTGGCTCTCCCGTAGCTGGATCCTCTGTGATGTCCTCTGGAAACTGCTCGAAGTGAAATAACTCTAACTCAGGCAATTTCTCAGCCTCAGAAGGTATCTCGGAATCTTGAGTGTTGGTCATGGTATGATCCTCGACGAATACCATGTCCCTGTTGCTATAGAGATTTCTTCCCACTGGGTCATAAAGTCTATTACCAAACTCATCCTGACAATAGCTGACAAAAATGTACCGCCTCGTCTATGGCTCAAGTTTAGATATCTCGTCCTTCGGTATATGCACGAAGGCCTTGCAACAAAACACTCGTAGGTAATTGTATGATGAATCTTTGTTGTTCCATACTTTGTCAGGCACATCATCCTGCAAAAGAACACTAGAAGATAAATAATAATATAAGCAGCAGCGTAAAGAGTCTTATCCCAATAACTTTCCGGTAAGTTTGCCTTTGATAGCAAAAATTGTACACGCCCCATCAATGTCATGTTCATGCGCTCCACTATACCGTTGAGCTGTGGTGTCTTTGGTGGAGTCTTCTGGTGTCATATCCCTTTCTATCTATAATAGGGAACAAAGGGACCAATGTACTCACCGTCGTTGTCGGACCAAACACATAATTGCTTCTTGCTCGTCTCCCTTTCAACATAGGCCTGAAACTCTTTGAAAGTAGATAACACCTGATCCTTGGTCTTTAAGGCATAGACCCAAACCTTCCTGGAACAATCATCAATAAATGTTACAAAATAAGAAGCACCGCCAATGATCTTTACCTTCATAGGACCATAGACATCCGAGTGAATTAACTCGAGCAACGGTGGCTTACTTGAACTTAAGTGACTTTAAAAATATATCATATTTTGCTTCTCCGCTAAACAGTGCATACATATTTCCAATTTTGTAGACTTTAGCCCTAAAATCACCTTTATGTTCACTAAGTAGCTCATCCCCTTCTCACTGATATGGTTGAGTCACATGTGCCACAACTCGGTATACGCCTCAGTAGCCGGGTTCACCTCTTATGTCCCATTGAGCTCCCTTCCATATAATATATTTCAGACTTCTTGCTTCTGCTGGCAATCACCATCGAACCTCTGGAAAGCTTTCACTGATCATTCCTGAAGTGATTGAAGAAACCCTCATCATCCAACCTTCCAACCGATACCAGGTTAAAATATATATCAAGTACATAACATATATCTTTGATAACAAGAACTTCACCCATCTTCGTCCTCAAATTCACATCTCTAATAGCAATAGCTTTTGACACATCTCTATTTTCCATCTTCAACACTCCACAGTCGCTTGTTGTATAAGTAGCAAATAGTGCCCTGTTGTGAGATACATGCGCTGAAGCCCCTAAGTCCACCAGCCAAGAATTGTCATCGTAGGCGAGGTTCATGACTACCTCATCACCTACAATGATCACATCGTCTCCATGTACCGAGGTCGTTGTTGTAGTGTTCTCGGTCTGCTTTCTCTTATTGTCCTTCTTCTCTCTCTTCCAAGCGAAATAGTTTTGCTTGATGTGGCCCATCTTGCCAAAATAGTAACACTCTCAGTCATTATACCGACTCTTGGACCTTTCCCTGCTTTTGTCTCTGCCACCACCTGGACCCCTGCTTTTACCCCTTCTGTGGCTCTCTGAAACAAGCGTCTCTGAGTGGAATATGGATGAACTGCCCTGAAAATGTCTCTGTATCTCTTCATTCAGTACTATGCTCTTGGAAAACTCTAGACTAGCCATGCCTTCTAGAGCAGAAGCGATCATAGAAACTCGTATAGTCTTCCACGAGTCTGGCAATATACACAATAGTTATAGTCCCTGAACCACTTCATCGAACTTGACTCCCATCAAGGATAGCTGGTCAACCACGCCCTATAACTTACTCAAGTGATCCATAATGAATGCCCCATCTTTGTACCATAGACCCATCATCATCCAGATCAGAAATAATTTATTTACCCCGGTCTTCTTCGTATTCAAAGATTCTAGCTTATTCCACATTGTCCTTGTATGCTCAATACTGGCAACGTGATTGTACACGTTCTCATCAATGAACTGCCTAATATATCCATACACTTGTATATACTCGAACTTCCAGTCCTCTTCGAATTTGTTATTGGGCCTCTCAGAAGCAAATATCGATAGATACATTGTCACGGCCCGCATCCGATGTAGGGATGCAAGTCGGGAACAACGCCCAACCTATACCGCAGAATCGACGGTAGAACGCTATTTGGGTAATCTATCTAACAATGTAATGAGCCACCAACAATATCAATATTCTCAATCACAGATCTAAGATGGAAATGAGCACGAATATGATAAAGAATAAAATAGTCACATACAACTTATGAGTCTAAATAATAACATCAATGAGTCTGAAAGAATACTAACAAATAAGCTGGAGACAAATCCAGTACAAAAGAGTACTAAGAAGCTACAAGTCCCGGGTCATCTGTCTCAGTCAGGATAAGTCCCTCCTGAGCCAGGGTCTCTAACTCTAAACCCACAATATCCTGAGATCCATAATGTATAGGGTACCACTCCTCAGTGTCATCTGAAAAAAAAATCCAGTCAGGAAAGGAGAAGAGTATATCTCTAACAGCAGTTCTAATCAATGATAAAAACTATGTAGCAATAAATAGATGTGAATATACAAGATGCACAATAGATACAAGAGATATACAATAAGAAAATACTAGAATAAATACAATAATGAACAATATGACAATGAACAAGAATACTAATGACTAAGTGTGTGAGTAGTAGCTTTAACATGTAATCGGCTTGGGAACTTGATACAAGATTTATGGGCTGGCTAATCATACGTGCGGTGTATGATTAACACTATACAAGAACAAGATACAAGATGGGTATGATCACATATCTACACTAATATACCCCTTACCCTCGACTGGTATAGTAGATCCAACCATGGTACATTATGGCACGAGATTCCCCAAGAAGATAGCCAGTCTTCCCAAGAATCAGTGTTTGTACATGTACAAGATAATCAATGAAATAAGGCTTGCACAAGATACACCATATACCAAGGAATAATATCTCATGACGATATTCGGATATACCAATCCATGTAACCATCGTGTCAAGAGAACAAGGATATCTACACTAGATACAATAAACATAGAGAATATCATAAATGAGAAACTATCAGAGAATGTACTCACCTGAAGTCCGGTGAATAGTCTCACAAATGTTTAATATGGTGCCTCGAAGACCTTGATATGGAATACAACATCAATGCAAGGTTTCAGAAAAAATATAAGTTAAATTAGTCAACAACTAGGTCAAAGAGCCATTTCTAAGTCAACACAGTCAAACTAGGTCAACTCTAAGTCAAATCGGTCAAACTTGGTCAAACTACCTATTTCTAGGTTGCATGAGTCTATCTCAAAGATGTTGGGTTCATACACTATGAATCTAGGTCATACAAGCTACATCTTAGGATACTAGGATACCGTATCTCAAGATACGCAAACAACAGATAAATATCACATATCTACATTCAAGCAATATTAAATATATAAATCCTAATTATAAATATTAAATGGATACCTTAGTTTTGAACCAACTCAGTATCGCACTACGAAATCCCCATCTTGATATCCAAACCCAATACCTTGGGTATCCCTAAATACCATGATACTTACCTTGGTATCTCAAGATAATTGTCAAAACCTCATATATATACTAACTACCCACTAATAACTATATGCTAACAACCAACTACTAAAAATATAGTATACTAATGTATAGATACCAACTATGAATTATATATATTTACCAATACCATATATATACCTATTAGCTACAAATGATACATAGTTATATCTAAACACACAAACTGTTACTGTAAACTGCTGCTTCCCGTCGCTAATGCCGCTGCTGCTGTTGTAATTACTGCTCCTGCTGTTGCGGTAACTGTTGTTGTATGATGTTGCTGTCGCTAATGCTGCTGCTACTGCTGTCGCTGAAGCTGCTGCGGCTGTTGCTATAGCCTATGTTGTCGCTAATGTGGCTGTTGCTGCCGTCGCTGAAACCGCTGCTGTTGTTGCTAATGCGGCTGCTGCTGCTGTCGCTGAAGCCGCTGCTGTTGCTGAAACCGCTGATGTCGCTATAAACATTGAGCCCTCCTCTCTCTCTTATACACTAATGCATACACACACATATATATATATATACTAATATATATACTAACTACATCTACTTATATATATATACATGTGTATATATATATATATATATATGTATACATATCCACAATTTAATACATATAGTATAACTACATATAGTATAACATACACACATAGTTAGATATAGTATCATATATATATATATATATATATATATATATATATATATATATATATATATATATATAAATCATTACATATACGTACACGTATATATATATAATCATGCAAGTATATATATATATATATATATATATATATATATATATATATATATATATATATATACACACACACATAACATATACATATATACACTACTATATTTAATAGCTATTACATATGTAGAAGTATAGCTACATATATACATAACACATAGGTACATAGATATATGATACACTAACACATATAAATATATATACATAACAATATACATATACATGCATATAATTACATACTATAATGACTAAAATCAATAGGAAATAGATCTAGAAATAAAATGCACAAACAAGTTGAGTGCATCACACCCGTATCCCACTAGATCTAGGATACGCTTGCGACACGAGTCCACCACAAATCCAAACATACTCCAAAGGACACGAGCAAGTCTAATATATTATTTATGAATAATACGAAGAGTTAAACACAAATCTACATGTCTGTGTCAAAATATGACATGCACAAAGTCCCGTGTTGAAGACAAAACTCCCAAATCAACACGTATCACCAAATTATTGGGATACGACCTACACATACCCAATTATGGATACGACACTAGCCCTAAACACACAAACACATGTCAAATTGATCTATATGACCAATTAACAAATACAACAAGTGTCAATCTCGGAATTTCCCCAAAATTGATACAAAAAGTACCATAACTTTCTTAATAGGCCTCCTATGAACTCAAAACAAAATCCTATGGGTAGCCTATGTATATGGGTTCATTTATCATGGTTAATTCTCATATTTAGAACCTAAATTAAGAAAAAAAAACTGAATTATACCTATTGGGAGATGAATTCCCAATGTAACCTCCAAATTTGATAAAATTGATCTCCAACTTGTAGATCCTTGCTCCTCTTTGTAGATCCTTGCTTCCTCCTTCTAGATCCTTCCTCCACTAGTCTTCAATGGTGATTTGGGAAGGAATTGGGATAAAATTTGGTAGAAAAATGATGTGGAATGAAGAAATTTGGTTGAGAAAAATTCTAGATCTTGTTTTCAAATGAAAATAGGAGAGATAAACTTCCCCCCTTCTTTAATAGGCCGGCCCCCCTTACCCCTTCCTCAAGTCACTATATAATATCCATTATACCCCTTGGGGACTCTCATTAAAAAATAATTAAGGAGATAAGGTTCTAGTCTAATAGTTTAATTAAACTAATCATCCTCCTAAACAATGAGCTTCTAGTTGGGCTCAATTCTAACAATTAATACAAGTTGGTCCATGTATCTAAACTAAACTAGTTAGGTCCACTAACACAAGTCCAAAACAAATAACTAACATATAACAATAATTAAATAATACAACAAATAATTATTTAACATGTATAATATTTAATTAATTATGAATTACTAAAATATCCTTTCCTAGAAATTGTGGTAGTGACAAGTCTACCCTCCGTAAAATAATTTTGTCCTCGAAATTCAAATACGAAAACTAACCCCAAAAAATAATAATACATAACAAAAGAAAAGAACTTAACTATGAAAGCACATACCTCAAGGCACAAACAAATATGGATAACGCTATCGCATTTCATCCTCTCTCTCCCAGGTAGACTCCCCTGGAGAGTGATAACTCCATGCGACGTATACCAAAGGAATAGTCTAGTTTCTTAGCACCTTCTTTCTCCGATCCAGAATCTTAACTGGCTGCTCTGGATAGCTAAGAGTAAGGCCCAACTCTATCTCCGAGTGATCCAATACGTGACTAGGATCTGCCACGTACCAACTTAAATGCTACACATAAAATACGTTGTGCACTCCCTCTACTGCAGGTGGCAAGTCAAGTCTATAAGCAACTGCACCGACCCTCTCTAGAATAATGAAAGGTCCGATGAATCGGGAACTAAGCTTCCCGCCTCCACCGAAGCGAATCGTGCCTCGTGTCGAAGAAATCCTCAGAAACACCAAACCACCCACCTAGAATAAAATACCACCTTAAGAACTTAATCTATAACAAACAACCAATAACAAGCACAAAACAAAAATCTAAAATAATACCTCAAACTCCAAAGGTCTCCGGTGGCTATCGGCCCAATGTCGTTGTCTGTCCTACGCCACTCGAAGTCTGTCTCTGATCAACTGAACCTTCTCCGCTGCATCCACAACTATCTCTGGCCCAAGCAAAACTCTCTCTCCAACATCATCCTATGACAAGGGAGTACGACATCTCCGATCGTACAGAGCTTGAAAAGTTGACATCTCTATACTAGCCTGGTAGCTGTTGTTGTAAGAAAACTCTACCAAATAGAGATGGTCCTCCCAAGAACCCCCAAAATCTAGTACACAAGTGCGCAACATATCCTCGAGATTCTGAATAATCCTCTCCGACTGCCCATCTGTCTGGGGATGATATGCAGTACTGAACTTGAGCTGAGTGCCCAAACTCGCCTGCAAACTCCTCCAAAAATGAGAAGTAAAATGACTATGCCGATCCAAGACTATGCTGACTGGAACTCCATATATCCTGATGATCTGTCTCATATACATCTCTACTAGCTTCTTCATAGACAAACCCACCTTGAAAAGCAAAAAGTGGGCCGACTTGGTCAACCTATCAACGATGACCAAAATTGCGCCTTTTTCTCCTGGAGATCGCGGAAGTCCGGACACAAAATCCATAGTAATGTGCTCCCACTTTCACTCTGGAATGGGTAATGGCTGAAGTAAACCTCATGGCCTCTGCCTCTCAGCTTTCACCTGCTGGCACAGTAAGCATCTGGATATAAACTGTGTCACTTCCCTCTTCATGCCATACCACCACACACTCTCTCGTATATCCCAATACATCTTGTTGGCACCTGGATGTATAGAATACTAAGAGCGGTGCACTTCCTGCAATACCTCCTTACGCAGCTCCTCACTAGGTACACATGTCATGCCCCAGTCCCAAAAATGCCGAGGGACTAGACACGTGCAATGGCCAGCAGTACGCACCGATGGACAAACCCAATTTAATGGATCCATCAGGGCATACTTAAGCTGTAAAGCAAAGTCTACGACAATCATGGGATAACTAATCTCATCCACACAAGATATAAAATATGATCCACAGAATATAAAGAATGTAAATCATCAACCAGTCTCAACATAGTGCTTCGGGAATAACCCGATAAATATCTGATACAATGGTTCAACAGACCAAAATATAAATGACTGAAATAAATAAATACTGAGCATGAAACATGGATGCTCAGGAAAAGTCCTCGGCTAATACCTCGTCCTCGGATGGCGGTACAGCTCCTGGATCAGCTCCTGCTGCGGTCCCGTATACCTCGGGATAGATCTCGTCTGTAAATCCTTGGGACATAATCCGGATCCAGGTCCTCAGGGGACATAGCAAGGTACAAGAAAGCTCAAGCCAAAATAAATGCAGTGCAGAAAATAAATAGAATAAATAGGGCAAGTATGTAAACATCTGTGTAAAATGCAAGAGAGAACATCAATAGTACTCAGGTTGAAACAACTACAAGCTCTGTGTAGGAGAGCCGGTAGCAGTGATATCATGAAGTGGTCTAGCTCAGCGGGAGACTGAGTAGCCGACATAACATAATCAACCTGTAGCCTGAGGGTCTCTCCAGCAATAGATGGAACAATAAGGGAATACTAAATAACCAGCTAAGTGATATGCAAGATGAGAGCAGCACTAGAACTCAGGCTGAAGCCACTACAAGCTCTGTGTCGGGGAGCCGTTAGTAGCTGTAATAATGAGTAATGGGCCAAGCTCGGCTTCAGAGTCTTATGCCTCACAATAGTAGGGTGTATATATATGATCAGCCTATAGTCTGTGTGTCTCTCCCCACCCAATATAACCACGCATATCATGACCATAACGTCTCATGTCCATGTCAGCGGGATCATAACTAATGCACCAGTCATAATGTATCTAAGAATATAGTATCTCTGTCAAGTCCTGTATCCTATACAGAATCACCACGAATATCTCGGGAAGATCCTGCCTCATGAACAGTGTCAACTGTCTTGGGTCATAGTGTACTTGGTAAGACAAGTACGAGAAGATAAAGTGTCACGAATATCCATCTCTAGATGACAATACACAACACCGCGTACGGTTTTGGCACCCGACTGATAATTGGACGCTAAGTACGTCACACGGTCCTAGGTTAAGCATGCACAGCAATATAATGAAGCAAGAAAATATGTAACAGTACTGAAGAGTTTGGCAAGGTATACTTGCTTGGTGTCCGAATACCAACAACTGTCCCTGTATCAGTGGATCCGGTAGGTACTACTCCAAAAGCTGTAATAAACATCACTAACAGTCTCAGAAGATATCAAATAGCTAGAAACGCCTGTCCTTACGTCCAATTTGGACACAGGGACAAAAATGACATTTCTGGGCCAAAGCGGGGCCTATATGTGGGCTACTTTGCAACGGAAAGCGTGTCAGGGTCAAAGGTCTCTAAATTCCTCAAACTCAGTGTCTACAAGTCAGGAACGATGATACGAACCCAACAAAACTTCCAGAATTGGATTTCGATGAGCCGATCACAAAATCGCCCGTCAAGTGGAGCCTGTGGGGCCCACGATACACGATTTTGTCGACGTTCTCAGAATCGGACCAAACTTGGGTCACAGGACCAGCGTATTGCTACGAGTCCGATGGCGCAAGTTTTGTTTCGATCCGACGTGTGTACACAAAGTTACAGCATGTTCCAGAATGGACGAATATGGAGCATTGTCGACGGATACGCGTTGATTCCGGTGTGCACGCACATCCGAATCAACTTCTGCGAAATTCTACACATCCGTATCAACGATGTGCACATTTTGGTAAAGACCGCGTGCGACCAAGTCGTCCCGTTGGGCGGGGCGTACTCAGTTCCGGGGTGAAACAGGGCATTGTTTTTCCTGTTTTTGGATCGTGGTGTACGATCACCACAGGACGCGATGCACCGAGCGGGTTGCACATGCACCGAGAGGGTTATACAGTCTACGTGTAGCAACTGACGGAAACTAAAATGGAGTTACGAGGCGGGAGAAAACGGTACCTGAACAGGGCCCCATGAATCTGTTTTCCACGTGTCCGAGGGTCAACTTGACGCGAGCTGTGTCCTGGTCGTGTCCGCTGTGTAGTTCGTGTCTGAGGGCAGCCGTGTCCATGCTAGGGCAGCGGGCGGTCGACGAGGCGAGCGGGGCGGCGGCGGCGGAGATGGGTGGCCGCGGCGTGGTCGGCTGCTGCCACTGCCGTTCGTCGAAGCGGATCGGCTGCGGGCCGGAGTCGTCGAAGGGTGTTCTGGTCGGGTAGGTCGAGGGGTCGTCGTACGACGGCCTGGCTGCGAGGTGGAGGAGGTCGGGGAATGGCTGCGTCGATCGGGGCGGATCGACGGCGGAGATCTGAGCGGCGAGGGGTCGGGGGATGTGCAGCGGACGGCGGAGGTGTCGAGGGATCGACGGTCAGGGCTGAGACGGGCGGCGAGGGATGGTGAGAGGGGCTGAGCTAGGGTTCAGACGAGGGTCTCGGCGGCAGAGGTGAAGAAAGGCAGCGGCGAGGAATAATTATGGCTACACGGATCCCGAGGGGGGGTTTTATACGGCGCCGCCGGGTCGGAACAGTGTTTCCGACCCGGTTTGGGGATTTAGGGTTCGGGTCGAGCGAATCGCGGGTTGGGCAGACCCGATCTGACCCGTTAAGGTCAGGGGTCCGGTCCAGTTTGGTTGGACCGGGTTCAGCCCAGTTCAACCCGGTTTCGTTGGGTTTAATACGGTTTAATTATCTAATAGTTTTTACGGCTTAAAACGCTACTCCGGAGTCCAATAAATTCACCGAAAAATACTACATGACCGGTTTTCCATTTTACATCATAAAATATTATTTTCATAATATTTTAACACCAATAAACTGTATTTAAAAATCCTTAACTCATAATACCTTACTTCTTTGTCCAGAAAAATTAACCAAAAATTTTGGAGGAAATTTATTAAAATTATTCTTAAAAATCAGGGTGTTTACAACACACAATCTAACTCCATGCCACAAAGATTCATCCTCAGCAATGGTGAAATTATCCTCCAATCCTGCTCTCGCCTGAGTTCTGATGCTCCTTAGAGATACATCCTCATACTGTGCTGCCTTGATCTTGTCTATCAAGTCTGAATGTATCTGCAATCCCCATATCTGCATAGCAAAACCAGGAAGTATCACCTCAATGCCAAAGATCTCTAAGTCCTCCAATAGATATCGATCCCGCGTCAAGAACATAGCTACCGGATACCTTCTCAAGGCATCAGCAACTACATTAGCTTTCCCAGGATGATACTGCAAAGATATATCAAAATATTGTAAAGATACATCCTCATACAGCTTTTCCTTCCTCAGCACATCCAATACAATCCATAAATGCTCCTCGTGCTCTTCTGGTGTATTCGAGTATATGAGTATGTCATCGATGAACACTACTACGAACTTGTCAAGGTACTGATGGAACACCTTGTTCATCAAGTTCATAAATACCGCCGGTGCATTAGTCAATCCAAACGACATCACCATAAACTCATACTAACCATACCGAGTTCTAAAAGAAGTCTTTGGTATATCCTCCGGCTTTACTTTCACCTGGTGGTAGTCTGATCTCAAGTCTATCTTAGAAAATACCTTGGCACCACTCAACTAATAGAACAGATCATCAATCTGTGGCAAAGGATACTTATTCTTGATAGTGAGATTATTCAATGCCCTGTAATTAATGCACATGCGCACTGTTCCATCCTTCTTCGGTACAAACAATACTGAGATATAAAACCCCCTAATTTTAAATACTATATTTATTTAATTAATCACTGAATTTAATTATACTATTTTTTAGTTAATTAGAAAATAAAATTTATTGAATTTATTCCCTAGATAATACTCATTGAGAATTTTGAACAAAAACTATTATTTTATTTTATTTTATTTTAGAAAACTTTGTAGATGGATGGTAGATTTTTTTTCGATGTGCTAATATTTTTCTGGATTTTTTTTATACCATATATACATATATATATATGAATAAATAGTATTAATAAGAAAATAAAAGAAAAAGAAATCATGAAGAAAATCTAAATCCCTAATTCTTAATCCCTAACCCAGCAGCCTAAGTCTAATCCCCAACCCGCGGCACAGGAACCCCGACCCCCCTTTCTCATCTCACCCCCTCCGCTAATGTATATGCACCATACTATAAACCCTAACCCTAACCCTAACCCTAATCTAATCGCCCACACCATAGCGCCATCCGCCGACCTCCGACTTCTGTACCACCGTGCCGCCATCGGAGAACGCCAACAATTGCGACCGCAACCACGCAAGCGTCCGCAGCACCACAAGCAGCGACGACCCCGACTTCACGCGTCATTTTCTATCTCTCGATCATTTTCGAATCCGCCTTCATCGGTATGATCACAACCTATCCCTCTCTAAACCTGGTTAATTAGTTTCCATCGAACAACGTTAAACACTAGGTAGAAATCGAAGCCAAGTTGAGAAAAAATGATATATTTTAAATTGTTATGAACTATTTCAACAACCTATGTTTAAAGACTGATATCTTCCACAATATACATCCAAATTGAAATCTACTTTTTTGCTATGTAAAGTCTATATAACCAAGATCATTCCCTATTAATTAGTTTGTTTTATTTTATGTTAGGATCAGAGATAAATTAGGTTGAAAACTCAGAAAACTTATTTTTAAAATATTAGAAATTGTGATACGGAGCGCATTCCGCCAAACGGGACCGCCTCATCGTATACCAATTGAACCAAAAGGTGCGTATGGTATGTCCTGACGTATGGGCTTTCAAGAAAACTGATTTGGACGTGTGTGCGCGTCGGAATCAACCCGTATCCGTAAAAAGTCCCCGTATCGCGACTTTTGCAAAATATCCTGCCATTTTTTGTACGCTTGTCGGAATGTGACAAAATTTATGCCATTGGATTCGTGGTATCACGCTGGTCTTATGACCCAAGTTTCATGCGTTTCCAAGACAATTGACCAAGCCGCCTATTTGTGGGCCCTACGGTTGACTTTAGGGTCGAATTTGTGTTCGGCTCACCGGAATCCAAAATTGGACATACCGTTGAGTTCGTATTGACGTTTAGAATTTTTTGACCTATAATTTGTCTCATTTAGAGATCTTTACCTCTGGCACATATTTTGGTGCAAAGTGGCCTACATGTGGACCCGCTTTGAATTATTGTTTTGCCCCTGTGTCCAAATTGGACGAAAGGGTAGTATTTTCTAGCTATCTCGCTTATTCTGGGAACGTTGGTAATATTTATTTTAGCATCCGGAGACGTTCATTCGGAGGCCGTAGTTTCTGATCCTATGTGCTTGATGCCTGGACGTTTACACTTCGCAGCTTTCTTGCCAGACAAGTATACCTTGCCAAATTGCTTACAGTACTTTGCATGATTATTATATTTTTATATATTCATTATATGTGTGTTTTCTCTCAGTCATAATTATATACTATATATGTTGACACACACTTGACACATATTATCATGGGAGGGAAGGACAATCAGTAGGCGTATAGGCTATCCACTCTGGTAAACCGTAGTGACTAGCACGTACTACGGTCGTTTTGTCCCGATGGTCGCTACCCTCGCGATATGTCGGCTTCTGGTGTCACGATGGTCGCTACCCTCGCGGTATGACGACTTATGATGTTCATGGACGTGTGTGTGAGTTATGAGATAGATAGAGTATCCTACGCCTACCCATACTTTAAAAGGTTGTCCTGTCATGACCCGCACCCGGTGTAAGGGTACTAGTCGGAAACTACGCCCAGCCTACGCCGCAGAATCGGTGGTAGAACGCTGTCTAGATAGTCTATCTAACAATATAATGAACCACCAATAATGATAGTATACTCAATCACAGAACTAAGATAGAAATGAGCACGAATCAGATAAAGAATAGAACAGTCACCATACAACTCATGAGTTTAAAATAATACATCAATAAGTCTGAAGAGTAACAAAATAAGCTGGAGACAAATCCAGTACAAAAGAATACTACCATACTACAAAACTACAACTCCAGGGTCAACTGTCTCAGTTGGGATAAGTCTCTCTTGAGCCAGGGTCTCAGAATCTAAACCCACAACATCCTGGGGTCCATAATAGGTAGGGTACTCCTCAGTGTCATCTGGAAAAATATATCCAGTCAGGAAAGGAGCAGAGTACATCTCTAACAGCAGTTCTAATTAATGATAAAAACTATGTAACAGTAAATAGCTATGGATAAACAAGATGCACAATAGACAGGAGAGATATATAGACAATAAGGAAATACTAGAAATAATTACAATAAGGAACAATATGCCAATGAAACAATAATACTAATGACTAAGTGTGTGAGTACTAGCTTAACATGTGATCGGCTTGGGCAAGATGCAATGCGGCCTGGCTAATCATACGTGCGGTGCATGATCAACACTATTCGCTTACCAGTACTTTATTCAATAGGGATTTGATCACATATCTATACTAATACTCCCCACCCCCGACTGGTATAATAGATCCAACCACGGTATGCTATGGCACTAGATTCTCCAAGAAGATAGCTAGTCTCCCCGAGAATCGGTGTCTGTACATGTACAAGATAACCAATGAAACAATACTTGCACCATATACACCATATACCAAGGAATAACATCTCATGACGAGATCCGGATATACCAATCCGTGTAACCATAGTGTCAAAAGAACATGGATATCTACACTAGATATAATGAACATAGAGGATATCATAAATGAGAAACTATCAGAGAATGTACTCGCCTGAAGTCCAATGAATAGTCTCACAGATGTCTGACTCGGTGCCTTGAAGACCTAGATATGGAATACCATATTAATACAAGGTCCCGGAAAGAGAACAAGTCAAACTAGTCAACTTCTAGGTCAATAAATTAATTCTAAGTTAAAAGTCAACAATGGTCAACTCTAAAGTCAACTAAAGTCAAACATGGTCAAACCAAGGTCAACCTCACAAGACATCTATATAAATAATATAGAATAGAAAATACAACAATTAGGAATCAAGGTTTGATCCCCATTGGTACCCCCACAAAGTATACTCAAGATACAATATTATACACTCTAATATAATGTATATACAAACCAATATTTATACAAATAAAATAATATATTACTACTAGTATTATATCTCACAAAAGCACATATATATACATATATATATATACAATAATAATATATAATATATAAATTAATTCTGCCAAATCGTCACTGAAAATAGTGAGCTAAAAATACAATTTAATTAAAACAGGCTTATAGTGACAGTCTTGACTGTCACTGAAAAACCGTCGCAGAAAAGCTGAATAATAATCCTACTGCCGACTGGATTGCTGACAGTTTAAAACTGTCACAGAAAACTGTTGCAAAACAATGTGTAATCCCGCCCGCTGCTATTAATGACAGGACTGTCATTAATAGCTACAGCGGCTGCTGTAACAGAACAGAATAATGACAGTTTTCAACTGTCATTAAAACCACTGTCACCAAACAGAAATATATATATATATATATATATATATATATATATATATATATATATATATATATATATATATATATAAATCAAAATACATATATATATATAAAACAATTTAATAACTATATACTTATATATATATACATATAAACTTACACAATTAAATACCAATAGTTACATAACACATGCATATATTAATGTACGTATTTTACATGGCTAGAAGCACACATAAAAATATATTCATTAATATAAATAATTATAAATAATATAATTATACATTTAAACACATAAATATATTTTACAAAACCTTTATGTATAAATTAATTATTAACATAAGTACATATATAATTGCATGCAAGAAAGCTACATATATATATTTATACATCACATTAGAACACATAGAAATATATAGATCTATGCTATAATAAATATCATAATAAATACACTAAAATAAATATATAATATCTATATATATTTACTAGTTATAAATGAAGAATTTAAAGCATAATTAATTAGATCTACACATAAACACACCAAATTGGAGAGTATCACACCGCATCCCACTAGATCTAGGATATGCATGTGACACGAGTCCAACACACAATCAATTGCACCCCGAAGGACACAAACAAGTCACAAATAATATTTATGAATAAATCAAAGTGTCAAAAGTAGATCTATGTGTCCGTGTCAAAATACGACATGTACAAAGCCCCGTGTCGGAGGGAAACCCCCAAAATGACACGTATCACCAAATAGTTGGGATACGAACCACAAGTACCAAATATGGACATGACACATGCCCCAAACACATAAGCACATGCCCAATTGATCTATAGAATCAATTGACACACACAACAAAATATAAATTCGGAATTCCATCAAAATTGACACAAAAAGCACCATAACTTTCACCATGGGTCTCCTATGAACACAAAATAAAGTTCTATGGATAATACATACATATAGGTTGATTTTACATGATTAAATCTCAGATTTAGAAGCTATTTTAATGGGAAAAAACTGAATTATACCTATTGGGAGATGGATTCTCAATGAAACCTCCAATTGAGATGAACTTGCTTCCAAATTGTAGATCCTTGCTCCTTTTTGTAGATCCTTTCTTCCATCTTCTAGATCCTTGCTTCTCAACTTTCTAATGGTGAATTGGGAAGAATTTAGAATGAATTTGGTGGAGAATTGAAATGGGAATGAAAGGAATTTGGGAGTGGGGAATTCTAGATCTAGATTTGGAATGAGAATGAGAGGAGAGAGAAATTCCCCCCCTCTAATATAGGCAGGCCATGCCCCCTTCCCCAAGTAATTGTAAAATGTCCAATGTACCCCTTGGGGCCTCTCATGAAGAAATAATTAAGGAAGAAAGCTTCTAGTCTAATCATTTAATTAATTTAATCCATCTCCTTAACAATGGGCTTTCTAAATGGGCCAAGTCTAACTAATTAATTCATGTTGGTCCATGGGTCCAATCTAAACTAGTTGGGTCCACTAAAATAAGTCCAAAATAATTAATTAACATCTAACAATAATTAAATAATACAACAAATAATTATTTACCATGCATAATATTTATTTAAATAGGAGATTACTAAAATACCCTTTTTTCCTAAAATGTGGTAGTGACAAGTCTACCCTCCTTAAAATAATTTCGTCCTCGAAATTCAAAAACGAAAACTACCCCCCAGAAAATCACAAAACAGAACTAAAGAATCACAACTAACTAATGAACAAAACATAACAATGAACAGAACATACCTCAAGGTACAAACAAATATGGATAACGCTCTCGCATGTCATCCTCTCTCTCCCAGGTAGACTCCCCCGGAGAGTGATGCCTCCATGCAACGCGCACCAAAGGAATAGTCTGGTTCCTCAGCACCTTCTCTCTCCGATCCAGAATCTCAACTGGCTGCTCTGGATAGCTAAGAGTAGGTCCCACCTCTATCTCTGAGTGATCCAATACATGACTAGGATCTGCCACGTATCATCTTAACTGCGACACATGAAACACGTTGTGCACTCCCTCCAATGCAAGTGGCAAGTCCAGTCTATAAGCAACTGCACCGACCCTCTCTAGAATAGTGAAAGGTCCGATGAATCGCGGACTAAGCTTTCCGCCTCCACCGAAGCGAATCGTGCCTCGTGTCGGAGAAATCCTCAGAAATACCAAATCACCCACCTAGAACAAAACACCATCTTAAGAACTTAATCTATAACAAACAAGAACAACCACAAACAAAATTTAAACTATACCTCGAACTCCAAAGGTCTCTGATGGCTATCGACCCAATGCCGCTGTCTGTCCTGCGCCACTCAAAGTCTGTCTCTGATCAATTGAACCTTCTCCGCTGCATCCACAACCATCTCTGGCCCAAGCAAAACTCTCTCTCCAACATCGTCCCAAGACAAAGGAGTACGATACCTCCGACCATATAGAGCTTCAAAAGGTGACATCTCTATACTGGCCTGGTAACTGTTGTTGTAAGCAAACTCTACCAAATGGAGATGGTCCTCCCAAGAACCCCCGAAATCTAGTACACAAGTGTGCAACATATCCTCGAGAGTCTGGATAGTCCTCTTTGACTGCCCATCTGTCTGGGGATGATATGCAGTACTGAACCTGAGCTGAGTGCCCAAACTCTCCTGCAAACTCCTCCAGAAATGAGAAGTGAAACGACTATCTCGATCTGAGACTATACTGACGGGAACTCCATGTATCCTAACGATCTGCCTCACATACATCTCTGCCAGCTTCTCCGTAGACAAACCCACCTTGAAAGGCAAAAAGTGGGCCGACTTGGTCAATCTATCAACAATGACCCAAATCGCGTCTTTCCCTCCTGGAGATCGTGGAAGTCCGGACACAAAATCCATAGTAATGTATTCCCACTTCCACTCTGGAATGGGTAATGGCTGAAGTAAACCTCCTGGCCTCTGCCTCTCGGCTTTCACCTGCTGGCACACTAAGCATCTGGATACAAACTGTGCCACTTTCCTCTTCATGCCATACCACCACACACTCTCTCGCATATCCCGATACATCTTGTTAGCACCTGGATGTATGGAATACTGAGAGCGATGCGCTTCCTGCAACACCTCCTCTCACAACTCCCCACTAGGCACACACAATCTAACTCCATGCCTCAAAGATCCATCCTCTGCAATAGTGAAATCATCCTCCAATCCTGCTCTCACTTGAGCTCTGATACTCCTCAAAGATACATCATTATACTGTGCTGCCTTGATCCTGTCCATCAAATCTGAGTGTATCTACAGTCCCCACATCTGCATAGCACCACCAGGAACAATCACCTCAATGCCCAAGCTCTCCAAGTCCTCCAACAAATATCGATCCTACATCAAGAACATAGCTACCGGATACCTGCTCAAAGCATCGGCAACTACATTAGCTTTCCCAGGATGATATTGCAAAGAGATATCAAAATCCTTCATCAGTTCCAACCACCGATGCTGCCTCATGTTCAACTCCTTTTGCGTGAAAACGTACTTCAAGCTTTTGTGGTCTGTGAAGATCTCCACATGCTCTCCGTACAAATAATGTTTTCACAACTTCAGGACGAATATGACAGCTGCCAACTCCAAATCATGGGTAGGATAGTTCTTTTCATGAGGACATAATTGTCTGGATGCATAGGCAATCACTTTACCATGCTGCTGAAGAACACAACCTAAACCCTTCCCCGATGCATCACTATAAATAGTGAAACCTCCGGACCCTGATGGCAACGTCAAAATAGGAGCAGATGTCAACCTCTTCTTCAACTCCTCAAAAGCAACCTGGCAATCCTCCGTCCAAACAAACTCCACATCCTTCCTCGTAAGTCTGGTCATCGGCTCGGCAATCCTCAAAAAATCTTGCACAAACTTCCTGTAGTAGCCTGCCAATCCCAAGAAACTCTTGATCTCTGCTACCGAACTCGGAGTCTTCCAAGATTCCACTGCTGAAATCTTCTTCGGATCCACTGAAATATTATCACCAGTCACAACATGCCCCAAGAATTCCACCTTGTCCAGGAAAAACTCACACTTGGATAACTTCCCATACAGCTTTTCCTTCCTCAGCACATCCAACACAATCCTCAAATGCTCCTCATGCTCCTCCGGTTTTCTCGAGTATATGAGTATGTCGTCGATGAACACCACCACGAACTTGTCAAGGTACTGGTGGAACACCTTGTTCATCAAGTTCATAAATACCGCTGGTGCATTAGTCAAACCAAACGGCATCACCATAAACTCGAACTGACCATACCGAGTTCTAAAAGCAGTCTTCGGTATGTCCTCCGGCTTCACCTTTACCTGATGGTAGCCTGATCTCAAATCTATCTTAGAAAATACCTTCGCACCACTCAACTGATCAAACAGATCATCAATCCGTGGCAAAGGATACTTATTCTTGATAGTGAGATTATTCAAAGCCCTGTAATCAATGCACATACGCACCGATCCATCCTTCTTCGTTACAAACAATACCGGGGCTTCCCATGGTGAAGAACTCGATCTGATAAACCCCTTATCTTGTAATTCGTCCACCTGCTTCTTCAACTCGACCAGCTCGCTGTTGTTTACTCTATAGACATGCTGCAAAATTGGTTCTGCACCTGGCACCAAGTCTATAGAAAATTCAACATCTCGATCTGGCGGCAATCCTGGCAATTCCTCAGGAAACACATCCAAAAACTCTGCTATCAACGGATGCGGCAACTCCTTGTCTTCCACCATAGCTCCACAAATAATGCCTTCCCCCTGCTCCGTAACTCCTCTAGCAAACTCGAACTCTGGCTCTCCTGGCGGACCAAACAAAACTCTACCTCCTCTACAATCTATGCTAGCACGGTGCCTACTCAACCAATCCATCCCGAGTACAATATCGTAGCTCGAAAGTGGCATTACAAGTAGACACGCACTCAACTCCCGGCCTCCCAGAGTAACTCTCCGATCCTTGCAAATATCATTAACCAGGATAATGCCTCCCCCGGTCATGATCTTGCAAGTCCTAAGCAAAGACTCAGCTACCAAACCATGCTTTAGAGCAAAAGAAACAGATACAAAACTATGGGAAGCACCACTATCAAACAATGCTAAAGCTGGAATGGAATCAAGAAGAATAGAACCTGCGATGACATCTCCGGTGGGTTCCTCCTCTTCGACGGTCATAGCAAATGCTCGTCCCTGTCGAGCACCTCCCTGCTGTTGATGCTGGACAAAATGCTGCTGCTGTGTCGGAAGCGGTCCCCTCGGCTGTGCTGCAGGTGGTCTCGTCTGTATCCTCGGACCTGGAGCTGCTCCTTGAACTGCACGACGAGGACACTCCCTCGATTGATGCCCTTCAGTACCACAATACAAATAAACTCCTAGCCTCCTCCTACAAACTTCCCAGATGTGGCCGGGCTTCTTGCAGAAGTTGCATGGAGCTTGCTGTAACTGTCTCTACTGCTGAGGTGCCTGGTGAAAAGGCGCTCTAGCTGGAGTCTGGTTCTTCTGTGGCTGCTGGAAAGATCTGGACTGGAAATGAGAACGTTTGGCAGATACTGCACTGCCGTTGGCCCCCAGAAAAGAATCATGGTCTCTCTTGGTCTTCAAACCCAGATCCCGCTCAACCTTGCGTGCCTCCGCAAGTATCTCCGAGTATGTCTAATAAAAAGACGGAATGAGAATCTTTACCTCCTAGTTTAGACCCTCTCAAAAACGAATAGCTCGAACCTCCGGTTCCCTCACCAAGTACTCTGCAAATCGGCTCAACCTACCGAACTCCGCAGCGTATTCCTCCACAGACATGCTCCCCTGAATGAGACTCTCAAATTGTCTTCCCAAGTCAAGCCTGTCTATCCGAGCGAAAAACATCTTCTTGAAAAGGTCCATGAATACCTCCCAAGATTGTCCTGCGTCAACTAGAACCGGCTCATTCCTGAACCAAGTACGAGCGACGTCGAACAGTTGAAGTCCTACCGCCTCAACCTTCAGATCTTCAGAAAGACAGGACACCCTCATAAGACGCTCAATGTCTTCGAGCCAATCATCAGCATAGACGATGCCCTCCGTCCCTTTGAAAACCCTAGGCTCCAGTTTCTTGAAGTCCTGAATATTGCCTGGCCGAAGCTGAGCAACTTGAGGAACAACCTGCTGCTGGATCGGAACTCCTCTCTCAACTACAGCACGAGCAAGCTGATGAGCACTCTCGATGCCCTACCGTAGAACGTCGGTTTGCCTCTGATGTGCCTCTGACTGAGCCCTCTGTGCCTCGAGCATCTCACGAAATAGTGTAAACATCTGTGACGCCTCTGCTGGCACAGGAGGTGGAGGTGGAAGCCCCTCAGATACAGCTGGCACAGTCCTCTGAGTAGGTGGTGGACCTCCGAAAGCAGCTGACACTCCAATCATCGGAGAGGTGACTGGTGCAGGCCCTCGGGACGTCGCAGACTTCTCGGAAACTTCTCTCCCCTGTTGTGATCTAGTCTTAGGCGGCATCCTGAGACAAAGCGAAAGAAAGAATCAATATGGCACAAGATGTAAGACATCAAGGAAAGGACAGTTTAAGGGATCAAGTATCAATGTCAAAGAAGATAGTTGAATCAAAAGAATTTTCCTAGATGTGATTGAGTATCTCAGCCTATTCCCTATATCCTATTGCAGGATCGTAGTAGTACAACTAAGTTATTGCACTACCACGACATCACATACTTTGTGAAGCTAGACCTGCATGGGCCACCACCAAAAATATGTCACGACCCACACCCGGTGTAAGGGTACTAGTCGGAAACAACGCCCAGCCTACGCCACAGAATTGGCGGTAGAACGCTGTCTAGATAGTCTATCTAACAATATAATGAACCACCAATAATAATAGTATACTCAATCACAGAACTAAGATAGAAATGAGCACGAATCAGATAAAGAATAGAATAGTCACCATACAACTCATGAGTTTAAAATAATACATCAATGAGTCTGAAGAGTAACAAAATAAGCTGGAGATAAATCCAGTACAAAAGAATACTACCATACTACAAAACTACAACTCCAAGGTCAACTGTCTCAGTTGGGATAAGTCCCTCTTGAGCCAGGGTCTCAGAATCTAAACCCACAACATCCTGGGGTCCATAATAGGTAGGTTACTCCTCAGTGTCATCTGGAAAAATATATCTAGTCAGGAAAGGAGCAGAGTACATCTCTAACAGCAGTTCTAATTAATGATAAAACCTATATAACAGTAAATAGCTATGGATAAACAAGATGCATAATAGACAGGAGAGATATATAGACAATAAGGAAATACTGAAAATAATTACAATAAGGAACAATATGCCAATGAAACAATAATACTAATGACTAAGTGTGTGAGTACTAGCTTAACATGTGATCGGCTTGGGCAAGATGCAATACGGCCTGGCTAATCATACGTGCGGTGCATGATCAACACTATTCGCTTACCAGTACTTTATTCAATAGGGATTTGATCACATATCTATACTAATACTCCCCACCCCCGACTGGTATAATAGATCCAACCACGGTATGCTATGGCACTAGATTACCCAAGAAGATAGATAGTCTCCCCGAGAATCGGTGTCTGTACATGTACAAGATAACCAATGAAACAATACTTGCACTATATACACCATATACCAAGGAATAACATCTCATGACGAGATCCGGATATACCAATCCGTGTAACCATAGTGTCAAAAGAACATGGATATTTATACTAGATACAGTGAACATAGAGGATATCATAAATGAGAAACTATCAGAGAATGTACTCGCCTGAAGTCCAATGAATAGTCTCACAGATGTCTGACTCGGTGCCTTGAAGACCTAGATATGGAATACCACATTAATACAATGTCCCGAAAAGAGAACGAGTCAAACTAGTCAACTTCTAGGTCAATAAATCAATTCTAAGTTAAAAGTCAACTATGGTCAACTCCAAAGTCAACTAAAGTCAAACATGGTCAAACCAAGGTCAACCTCACAAGATATCTATATAAATAATATAGAATAGAAAATACAACAATTAGGAATCAAGGTTTGATCCCCATTGGTACCCCCATAAAGTATACTCAAGATACAATATTATACACTCTAATATAATGTATATACAAACCAATATTTATACAAATAAAATAATATATTACTACTAGTATTATACCTCATAAAAGCACATATATTTATACATATATATATATATACAATATTAATATATAATATATAAATTAATTCTGCCAAATCGTCACTGAAAACAGTGAGCTAAAAATATAATTTAATTAAAACAGGTTTATAGTGACAGTCTTGACTGTCACTGAAAAACCATCGCAGAAAAGCTGAATAATAATCCTACTGCCGACTGGATTGCTGACAGTTTAAAATTGTCGCATAAAACTGTCACAAAACGCTGTGTAATCCCGCCCGCTGCTATTAATGACAGGACTGTCATTAATAGCTACAGCGGCTGCTGTAACAGAACAGAATAATGACAGTTTTCAACTGTCATTAAAACCACTGTCACCAAACAGAAATATATATATTATATATATATATATATATATATATATATATATATATATATATAAATATAAATATATAAATCAAAATACATATATATATATAAAACAATTTAATAACTATATACTTATATATATATACATATAAACTTACACAATTAAATACTAATAGTTACATAACACATGCATATATTAATGTACGTATTTTACATGGCTAGAAGCACACATAAAAATACATTCATTAATATAAATAATTATATAATAATTATAAATAATATAATTACACATTTAAACACATAAATATATTTTACAAAACCTTTATGTATAAATTAATTATTAACATAAGTACATATATAATTGTATGCAAGAAATCTACATATATATATTTATACATCACATTAGAACACATAGAAATATATAGATCTATGCTACAATAAATACCATAATAAATACACTAAAATAAATATATAATATCTATATATATTTACTAGTTATAAATAAAGAATTTAAAGCATAATTAATTAGATCTATATATAAATACACCAAATTGGAGAGTATCACACCGTATCCCACTAGATCTAGGATACGCATGTGACACGAGTCCAACACACAATCAATTGCACCCCTAAGGACACAAACAAGTCACAAATAATATTTATGAATAAATCAAAGTGTCAAAAGTAGATCTATGTGTCCGTGTCAAAATACGACATGTACAAAGTCCCGTGTCGGAGGAAAACCCCCAAAATGACACGTATCACCAAATAGTTGGAATACAAACTACAAGTACCAAATATGGACACGACACAAGCCCCAAACACATAAGCACATGCCCAATTGATCTATAGGATCAATTGACACATACAACAAAATGTAAATTCGGAATTCCATCAAAATTGACACAAAAAGTACCATAACTTTCTCCATGGGTCTCCTATGAACACAAAATAAAGTCCTATGGATAGTACATATATATAGGTTGATTTGACATGATTAAATCTCATATTTAGAAGCTATTTTAATGGAAAAAACTGAATTATACCTATTGGGAGATAGATTCCCAATGAAACCTCCAATTGAGATGAACTTGCTTCCAAATTGTAGATCCTTGCTCCTCTTTGTAGATCATTTCTTCCTCCTTCTAGATCCTTGCTTCTCAACTTTCTAATGGTGAATTGGGAAGAATTTGGAATGAATTTGGTGGAGAATTGGAATGGGAATGAAAGGAATTTGGGAGTGGAGAATTCTAGATCTAGATTTGGAATGAGAATGAGAGGAGAGAGAAATTTCCCCCTCTAATATAGGCCGGTCATGCCCCCTTTCCCAAGTAATTGTAAAATGTCCAATGTACCCCTTGGGGCCTCTCATGAAGAAATAATTAAGGAAGGAAGCTTCTAGTCTAATCATTTAATTAATTTAATCTATCTCCTTAACAATGGGCTTTCTAAATGGGCCAAGTCTAACTAATTAATTCATGTTGGTCCATGGGTCCAATCTAAACTAGTTGGGTCCACTAAAATAAGTCCAAAATAATTAATTAACATCTAACAATAATTAAATAATACAACAAATAATTATTTACCATGCACAATATTTATTTAAATAGGAGATTACTAAAATACCATTTTTCCTAAAATGTGGTAGTGACAAGTCCTCATTATGCATTTCATATAGATTGTCTAGTACAGCGTACTTATATATTCTCTGTCTATTATGCATATTTTACTGTAGTGAATTGGCATACTTCTATGTATCTTATTACGTCCCTCAGAGGACCTGATCCCTTGCCAGGTATAGACGATCAGGAGTATCTGCAGGAGTACGGGCCAGGACCGGACATATTATTTTCTGCCGAGGAGGACTTACCTTTTGAGCATCTTTGATTATCTCTAGCGATGGAATTTTTTAGCTGATGCACTTCTATCATCCTCTTATTTTATATTAAAGATTTATCCTCTTCTCTCATTTTAGTATTGATATAGTCATTGGTAGTGGATTTGTCTCCACCCGACTATCATTTTTGGATTATTCAGACTCATTATTCTGGATTAGTTATTTATTTACTATGACTTGTTTTGTGGATGAGATTAGTATTTTTTGTGACTTGTGACAATATATATACCACATGTGAGTTAATATTCATATTACAGCGTACGTGTGTATTATGGTATCCATATATTCAAGTTGCCATATACATACGGCTAGCATGCTTACGTATTCCTAGTCCTACGTATTTTGGGACTGGGATGTGACATATTTTTATGGTGGCCCATGCGGGTTGATTATGTAACTGTACCGAGCGGGCCTGCACCTAGGATTAGAGTTTTAGGTCTCATCCATACTTGACTATAACTCACCTTCCTTCCAACATGTCCTACTTAAGTGCTTGCATCATGCTTGATTCATGTACTCTTCCTAATACTCCGTCCATCTCTTGCAGAGAGATGAATTTGCGTAGTGGACGTGCCGCCACCGGGGACAACACATCTCTAGGGGTCAACGGTCAATCACCAGGGGAGGCCTCAACGACTCCTCTTCTTTCGGGATCGGATGGACTGACTAACAATCCAGTTCCATCAGCTCCTTCCATGGTGCCTAATGGGACTTTTTTAGCTCCACCAGCACCGCAGGATATCCAGACACAGATGTTCCAATTCTTCTCAGATGATAATACAGGAAATAGAGTCAGCAAGCAGCCGCACAGGCTGCAGAGCAGAGGCAGCAAGCGACGGAACATAGGCTAGAATTTTTGGCATCACTTGAGAGAATGGCTACACTAGCCCCTGCACCAGCCCAGGAACTAGTTTCAGTATCGCCAGCTCGAGTTGGTATCAGTCAAGAACTTTGTACAGATGGACCCCAAGCCGTATAAAGGCATTGAGAGTCCATATGAGACCATAAACTGGATTGCCAACACCAAAAAGTTGTTAGAATCATCGTAGTTGCCTACAGATCTATGGATGATAGGCATAAGGACCCAGCTAGAGGGTAATGCTCATCACTAGTGGAAATCAATGGAGCGCCAGTTGGGTACGCGTCATACTTGGGGAACAATTCTTGGAGTGCTTTGAGAGGAAGTACTTCCTGGACACTGTAAGGGATGCATTGTACGATCAGTTCCTCCATCTGGAGCAGGGGAACAAGATAAACGACGGAGTTATGATACAGAGTTTAGCCACCTCAGTAAATATGGCGCTGCCCTTAATACCTAATAACTTGGAGAAGGCTAAGAGGTTTCACCGTGGGCTGACTCAGGAGCTCCATCACTACACTAGCTCATAGTCCTGGATCTCTTATGCCGAGTAATTGACAGAAGGCCAGGATCCAGGAGGCCATCAGCAGGGGAAACGAAAATCAGCAGAGAATTCACCAAGGACCAGCAAAGGACACAACAAGGAGGGCCCATCAGACGCCCTTTGGCACACCAACAACCATATAGTGTGTGCACCATATCCAACAAAGAAGCTCCGTACTTGTCACTTTTTGTGGTAAGATTAGGTCATATTCAAAGAGACTGTCATCGTCGATTGGGGAGGCAGTGCACGTTATGTGGCTCAAGTCACCATCAAACCCGAGAGTGTCCTCAGCAGACCCAGCGGTCTATGGCATTAGAATTAGAGATACCGCATACACCTACAAGTATAGGATATGTAAAACCCCCCTATTTTTAAAATATTATATTTATTTAATTAATCATGGAATTTATTTATATTATTTCTTAGTAATTAGAAATTAATATTTATTGATTTAATTACCTAGGTAAATACTCTTTTAGAATTTTGCACAAAAACTATTATTATATTTTTGTGGGATCCTTGTGGAAGAGTGATTGATTCTTTTTAGAATTTATTTCTAGTGTACAAATGCTTTTTGTACCTCATATATATAGTTAATAATAATAATGATAATAGCAATAATAATAATATTGATAATAATAATAATAATAATAATAATAATAATAATAATAATAATAGTAGTAATTATAGTAATAGAAATAATAAAAGAAAAAGGAAAGGAAAAGAAATAAAAATAATAAACAAAACCTATTATAAAAACCTAAAATAAAACCTAAACTAAAACCTAAACAAACCAACAACTACTTCATATTCCTAAAACCACTAGCAGACCCATCCCCAGCAACCCAGCGGACATCCCCTCGAGCAAACCCAACTCTCCAACTCTCTCTCCTTCATATAATATATAATATATATATATATTATATATATATATTATATATAATATATATATATATATATATATATAATATATATATACACACAACACCAAACCATCTAAAACCCAACCAAACCCTAAACCCTACCTCAGTTGCCGGCCCGACCTCCGACCCTCTCCCCCCCTCCCCGACGCCACAGCTCGTCGTCGGCGGGCGTCCGCCCACGGTAGCCCACGCGAGCGCCCGCAAGTGCACAGCAGCACCACTCTGACCCCATCTTCAGGGTGATGTATCTCTCTCATCTTTGATCCTTTTCTCGAGCGGCTTGTCTCGTACGTTCACAAACCTAACCCTCTAGGATTTTTTCATCAAGCGGGACAAGTTTTTCGTGTCCCGGATCGGTCAAAAAATGGACCAAAAAACTGACCAAAATATTTTAGAATTTCGAATCCAAAACCCCATGTTCACACCAAATTTGCCATCAACCTGTTTAATATTTTTGAAAACTAATTAAAAGAGTTTTTCTTCTCCATATAACCGAGAATATTTTTTCGTTCCTTTAGTTTTTTTAATTTGTTCTATGTGTTAAATTATTCAACCTCCAAATTGACCAAAAATTTATTTTTAAAATACTGGAAAATTGTGATACGGAGTGCGCCCCGCCAAAACGGGACTGCCTCGTCCGCGTACCAATTATACCAAAAGGCACGTATGGTATATCTTTGGCGTGTGGGATTTCACAGAAAACTAATTTGGACGTAGTGTGCACGTCGAAATCAATATGTATCCCGTGAAAAAGTCTCTGTATCGCAACTTTTATAAAATACCGCACCATTTAGTGTACGCTCTTCGGAATATGATGAAACTTGCGCCATTGGATTTGTGGTATCACGCTGGTCCTGTGACCCAAAGTTTCACGCGATTCTGAGACATTTAATAAAGCCGCCTATTTGCGGGCCCTACGGTTGACTTTTAGGGTAAATTTGTGTTCGGCTCACCGGAATCCAAAATTGGACATACCGTTGAGTTCGTACTGATGTTTAGAATTTTTTTGACCTATAATTTATCCTATTTAGAGACCTTTACCCCTGACACGCATTTTGGTACAAAGTGGGCCACATGTGGACCCCATTTTGACCCAAAATTATCGTTTTGCCCATGTGTCCAAATTGGACAAAATGGTAGTATTTTCTAACTGTCTCGCTTATTCTGGGAACATTGGTGATATTTATTTCAGCATCCGAATACGCTCATTTTGATGCCATAGTTTCTGATCTATTGTGCCTGACGTCTGTACGCTTACACTTTACAGATTTTTTGTCAGGCAAGATACCTTGCCAAATTGCTTATAGTACTTTTGCATGCTTATCATATTTTTGTATATTCATTATATATGTATTTTCTTTTAGTAATAATTATATACTATATATATGTTGACACGCACTTGACACATAGTATCATGGGAGGGGAGGACAATCAATAGGCGTATGGGCTATATCCACTCTGGTAAACCATAGTAACTAGCACGCACTACGGTAGTTGTGTCACGATGGTCGCTACCCTCGAGATATATTAATTTTTGGTGTCGTGCTGGTCGCTACCCTCGAGGTATGACAGCTTCTGATGTTCTATACGTGTGTGTGAGTTATGAGATTATATAGAGTAGCCTACCCCTGCCCATACGTCAAAAAGTTGTCCTCATTATGCATTTCATATAGATTGTCTTATACAGGGTACTTATATATTTTCTGTCTATTATGCATGTTTTACTGTATTCAACTGGCATGCTTTAATGTATCTTGTTATGTCCCTCTAAGGACGTGGTCCCTTGCCAGGTATAGACGATCAGGAGTATCCGCAGGAGTATGGGCCAGGACCTGGCGCATTATTTTCTGCTGATGAGGTCTTACCTTCTGAGCATCTTTGATTATCTTTAGCGATGGATCTCTTAGCTGATACACTTATATCATTATCTTATTATATATTAGAGATTTAGCCTCCTCTCTCATTTTAGTATTGATATAGTCATTGGTATTGGTTTTGTCTCCACCCGACTATAAATTTTGGATTATTCAGACTCATTATTCTAGTTTAGTTATTTCTTTACTATGACTCGTTGTGTGGATAAGATTAGTATTTCTGTGACTTGTAACAATATATACCACATGTGAGTTAATATTCACATTACAGCGTACGTGTGTATTATGGTATCCATATATTGGAGTTTCCATATACATACGGCTAGCATGCTTACGTATTCCTAGTCCTACATATTTAGGGACTGGGGCATGATAGGATACCAAAGGGACCCACCACTACTTCTATAATCTGCCCAAATGGAGGAGGCTAGACCACAGCTGAACGACCAAGGACAAGGCCAAGCACTCATTATGACGAATATAGGAGCGCAGGCACAGGAAGTTGTAGGTACAGGTACGAACTTTTAGTTAATTGTCATTGCATACTCATGACCCCATTATGACACGAGATCTTAGGTGTATAAATAGATGTAGAATTATATATACGGTGATATAGCAGTTATGAGGATATATTGATATTCTAACTAGATGGCATACCCGCGATGCTAATGGATGACACGAGTAGCAGTAGTAGTATTCTTTTCCTATCACTACCTCGTCCCCTTGGGTGGCTCATCTTCTCTTCCATATCCATTCCTTATCTCGTGCTTAATTCTTCCTATCATAGTTGTATCTTTTCGTGCCATTATGAATTATTTGATTTATTTCAACCTCACCTTTATTTTGTTAGTTAAAACATAAATGGGGTAGTAATGATTAATAACTAAAAGAAGAGTTCATAATGATAACCCTTATGTATATGCACTATAGCAATAGTTGTATTCTCTTATTATTTTTAAAACCTTAAGTAGCATCCTTTAGTCTAACAGGAATTAGTTGGATTGATGAATTAGTTCATACTTCTAATAGTTATATAAAGTTAGTTAATACCTTAATTATTGCCCTAAAACTTAGACTAAGCTTAGAAAAGAGTTGAAAGCACTTGTTATGAACTGATGACTATGACAAATCACTGGCGAGGTAGCAACAGCTGCAGCTAGACGATTATAGTAGAGTGGTCGAATTACTTGCAGCCATACTGGCCAGGTGGCGTGGCAGTATTAGACTACGATACTTGACGGTTACAAGAAAAAATTATGGTTTTGAGATTCCAAACAAGTATCCCAAAATTCTTGACCCAATGAATAAATTCGTCTTACAACCTAGACAATAGCCTCAAAAGACTTTGACTACTAGTGGAATTCTTATAAGTTGGGTAGTGTGAACGATTTAGAGGATAAAAGAATTGTGTATAGACAATAAGGGAGAAAAATGTTAGGGTGGCTGACGATGACCTTTTAGGAAGCACTGCTAGATAGCAATGAAGTGTAATAGCTATAGTGATTTATTATGAACGTAGGTTAGTGTTAATTTCGAGGACAAAATTTTTGTAAGTTGGGTAGAATGTAAAATCCCATAATTTTAAAAACTATATTTATTTAATTAATCACTGAATTTAATTATACTATTTCTTAGTTAATTAGAAAATAAAATTTATTGAATTTTATTCCCTAGATAATACTGATTGAGAATTTTGAAAAAAAAACTATTATTTTATTTTATTTTAGGAAACCTTGTAGAAGGATGATAGATTTTTTTAGATGTGCTAATATTTTTCTAGATTTTTTTATACCATATATACATATATATATGAATAAATAGTATTAATAAGAAAATAAAAAAAGAAATCATTAAGAAAACCTAAATCCCTAATTCTTAATCCCTAACTCAGCAGCCTAAGTCTAATCCCCAACCCGCGGCCCAGAAACCCCGACCCCCTTTCTCATCTCACCCCCTCCGCCTATATATATACACCATACTATAAACCCTAAACCTAATCTAATCGCCCACACCCCAGCGCGATCCGCCGACCTCCAACTTTTGCACCACCGCGTCGCCACCGGAGAACGCCAGCAATCGCGACCGCAACCTCGCAAGCGTTTGCAGTACCACAAGCAGCGACGACCCCTACTTCATGCGTCATTTTCTGTCTTGACTCTCGATCATTTTTGAATCTGTCTTCGCCGGTATGATCACAACCTATCCCTCTCTAAACCCTGTTAATTAGTTTCCATCAAACAGTGTTAAACACTAGGTAGAAATTGAAGTCAAGTTGAGGAAAAACCATATATTTTAAACTATTGTGAACTGTTTCAACAACCTATGTTTAGAGACTGATATCTTCCACCATATACATCCAAATTAAAATCTACTTTTTTATGTAAAGTCTATGTAACCAAGATCATTCCCTGTTAATCAGTATATTTTATTTTGTGTTAGGATCAGAAGATAAATTAGGTTAAAAACTCAAAAAAACTTGTTTTTAAAATATTAGAAATTATGATATGGAGCTACCCCGCCAAACGGGACCGCCTCGTCATATACCAATTGCACCAAAAGGCGTGTATGATATGTCCTGACGTGTGGGCTTTCGCAAAAACTGATTTGGACGTGTGTGCGTGTCGAAATCAATCCGTATCGGTAAAAAATCCCTATATCGCGACTTTTGCAAAATACCCCGCCATTTTGTGTACGTTCGTCGGAATACGATAAAACTTGCGCCATTGGGTTCATGGTATCACGCTGGTCCTGTGACCCAAGTTTCACGTAGTTCCGAGACAGTTGACTAAGCTGCCTATTTGCGGGCTCCACAGTTGACTTTAAGGGCGAATTTGTGTTCGGCTCACCGAAATCCAAAATTGGATATACCATTGAGTTTGCATTGAGGTTTAGAATTTGTTTGACCTATAATTTATCCTATTTAGAGACATTTACCTCTGGCACGCATTTTGGTGCAAAGTGGCCCACATGTGGACCCCTTTTGACCCAAAATTATCGTTTTGCCCCTGTGTCCAAATTGGACGAAAGGGTAGTGATTTCTAGCTATCTCGCTTATTTCGGGAACATTGATGATGTTTATTTTAGCATCCGGAGACGTTCATTCGGAGGTCGTAGTTTCTGATCCTGTGTGCTTGACGCCTGGACGTTTACACTTCGCAGCTTTTTTGCCATGCAAGTATACCTTGCCAAATTGCTTACAGTAATTTGTATGCTTATTATATTTTTATATATTCATTATATGTGTGTTTTCTCTTAGTCATAATTATATACTATATATGTTGACACACACTTGACACATAGTATCAGGGGAGGAGAGGACAATCAGTAGGCGTATGGGCTACCCACTCTGGTAAACCGTAGTAACTAGCACGCACTTCTATCGTTGTGTCGCGATGGTCACTACCCTCGAGGTATGTCGGCTTCTGGTGTCATGATGGTCGCTACCTCGCGGTATGATGTCTTATGATGTTCATGGACGTGTGTGTGAGTTGTGAGATAGATAAAGTATCCTACACCTACCCATACGTCGAAAGGTTGTCCCCATTATGCATTTCATATAGATTGTCTAGTACAACGTACTTATATATTTTCTGTCTATTATGCATGTTTTACTGTATTCAATTGGCATGCTTCTTTGTATCTTGTTACGTCCCTCAGATGACCTGTCCCTTGCCAGGTATAGACGATCATGAGTATCCGCAGGAGTACGGGCCAGGACCTGACGCATTATTTTCTACCGAGGAGGACTTACCTTCTGAGCATCTTTGATTATCTCTAGCGATGAATTTTCTTAGTTGATACACTTCTATCATCATCTTATTTTATATTGGAGATTTATCCTCCTCTCTCATTTTAGTATTGATATAGTCATTGGTAGTGGATTTGTCTCCACCCGACTATCATTTTTGGATTATTCAGACTCATTATTCTGGATTAGTTATTTCTTTACTATGACTTGTTTTGTGGATAAGATTAGTATTTTCTGTGACTTCTGACAATGTATATACCACATGTGAGTTAATATTTATATTACAACGTACGTGTGTATTATGGTATCCATATATTAAAGTTGCCATATACATACGGCTGGCATGCTTATGTATTCCTAGTCCTACGTATTTTGGGACCGGTGCGTGACATGGCTCCCCACGGTAAAGAACTCGATCTGATAAACCCCTTATCCTGCAATTCATAATGGTTATAATTGTTAGGAAAAAATTTCATTCCTAATGGTAAAAAACTGTTACAAATTTTTTTATTCCTAATGATTAAAAACTGTTAGAAAATTTATTTTTCCAACGGTTTTATACCGCCAGAAAATTTATTTTTCCAACGATATTTTACTGTTAGGAAATTTATTTTCGCAATGGTTTTTTTACCGTTAGAAAATTTTCCAATGCCATATTACTAACAATAAAAGACCAGTAGTAATAATTTTTCTAACGTTTAAAGTCGTTAGGAAATGCATGTTTTGGTGTATGGAAGACATGTGTTATCCTAGACATGCATCCTCCAAAGAATCTTAAAGAACTTCGTGGTCTTCAAGGAAGATTTCCATACCTCAGGAGGTTTATATCTAATCTCTATAGACGATGCCAACCGTTCACTCAGTTGATAAAAAAATGAGTCTCTTTTACGTGGACTGAAGAATGCTAATTGCATTTAATGACATCAAAAAGTATCTTACTAATCTCCAATAGTGGAAAAACCTTTCTTGCTTTATGTTCGTGCAATAGATCATTCCCTCGGTGCACATGTAGCCTAAAAGAATGACGAAGGACATGAATAAGACATATACTATCTTAATCGGATGATGGTTTGTGCTGGACACAGGAATAATCCTGTAGAGGAGTGCCTGGCCCTTATATTCATTATTCAAAAGATGCGACACTACGTGACAGGACAAATAATCCATGTCATCTCCCAAGTCAACCCCCCCAGAGTACTCATTGTTTGATAATAAACAGAAGAAATAAAACTTGGTTTATACGAAACCCTTTCTTTGTTTACAAACAAGAAAAAAAAGTACAATTAATCCTATACGAGGATGTTAAGTAGAAAAAAAGATTCTGGGGAAATATTGCTATAGGAGTCTGATCTGCGGTCGATCACTTTGTCCCTTGGACCACACGATGACAAAGAAGTGTTGTAGAAGAAGAAGAAGCTTCAAAGATTACAGGAGGGATTGAACTCTCGTTGCTGAAGTTATCAGTCAACACTCTTTATGTGTACTCTCTCTGATCTCCTCTGATTCCGATCTCTCTTTTCTCTCCGATCCTTTTCTTGACCTTCCATGTGACCCCTGTCTCCTGTGGTCGGAGGTCTCTATTTATAGAGTTCGGTCACTGTAACTGACCAGTAGGCGTAGAAACCAAACAACGGAGAGAACTGCACCTTTTACGCGGCGGTTATAATAACTGCTACCCATGTCTGAATGATCTTGTGAATCTGCGTGTGACGCATGTCCCATTATGAGGTAACGTATATAATCGCTCATCGAAGATCACGGCATGCAAGCCACGTAGGTAACTGCCCCTCGCGTAGAGAAGATTGGCATAAAAGCCAAATAACTGTCTCCTTGGCGTAAAAGCCAAATAGTTATCTTATTGGCGTAAAAGCCAAATAGTTGTTCTGATGGCTAAAATACCAAGTAGCTGTCTTGTTGGCGTAAAAGCCAAGTAGCTGTCTTGATGGCGTAAAAGCCAAATTCTGCATAAATCTTGATGCTGCATGGATAGGTAACAAACGTAAAGATAGCCAATTATTCTTCCTTGACGGAGGTCTTTGAGCGTATTCTGGGCCAAGTAGCTTTATCACGTACCTTTGTAAATATAGCCTGAGTTGGCGTATTTCAAGGAGATAGCATACGGCGTACTCCTATAGTTAAAAATAGCCAGGTTGGCATATTTTGAGGAGATAGCATACGTCGTGCTCCTATAGCTGAAAATAGCCTGGTTTGGCGTAATATACAGAGATAGTGACGTGAGCATATTAGCCCTAATTTTAGCTCTCCCAGTCGTTAAAAGTAGAACCAAATCTCGTGCATTAAATGGAGAGATCTGCCCCCATCTCGCGCATTAACTGTAGAGACGTGCCTCGAGTTCTGTACGAAGAGCAGCTTTTGACGTGGTGGTTGGTTTCGTCTCATCCTGAGCGTAAAGCTCATCTCTGCCTGTGTAGAATAGGCAGCATATTCCTTGAATGCATAAACAACGTCTCATATCAAGGATTATTTTACTAAATGACAGTCTGGATCTCCATGCAGAATCATCATTACAGCCGTCCTCTCGATCGTCGTGCAGTACTCTTTGTCAGAAGCCAGGTTCAATGTTTTGTCTGACAGGTTCATTAGAGGAATACGATGAGTTACTCGTATAATTTACCTCTGCATTAAAAACAGACAGGTTTTACGCCGAAGTGGCGATGTAGCAACCTTTTTACGCCGAAGCAGTCTGGGAGTACTGCTTTACGCGGGTTTTTCTGGATCTCTGTTTTACGCTGACCAGCGTTGAAGCTCTGTTGTACGCCAATGGCTCTGAAGTCATATTTTTATGCCACCTAGTGCTGGAGCTCTGTTTTATGCGGGCTTCCTGCATGTTGGGGGTTTTTACGCGTATAATTCCCCAGCGTATTTTTCATGCTTCTACAAGACCCCCTTCAAAGTTTTCAAATTTCTCGTAATTTGAAATACTTTGAATGAAGCATGAAACGGTCAAATTTGACTCGTTCTGTGAGGCTGATTTCTCGGCGAATTTTAGGAAGTTTATTTGGATTTGATGTGTTCCCTTCCACCTATATAAAGGCAAGTAAGTGAACCTGTATTTCCATTCTTCCTTCACCAAAAGAGATGGTTGCCAAGATCCATTGGGATGACCTGAGGAAGAAGAAGATCATGTTCTTCCAGCATGTAAGGAGCCGTAAAAAGAAGCGTCTTCGAGCAAATATCCTCTGCAACGATGGATCATGAAAGAATATCATAGCTTCCTTTGCTCGGGATAATCAGCAATTTTACGTAGTGATTCGTCCAGGATAGAGGAAGGGTCTTATTGGACCACACAGCTTGCTAGCTATATTTTCTCCCATTATGGTGCTGGACAAAGGTAGGCAGTTTGGTCTTGTCTTCCAGTATTGTGTTGGGTCTGAATCCCTAACACAATTCTAGGACATAGCTGCCATGGCGTATGGAGGGTGGGCTTGAATAATGCATGCCCAGTTCTGTGTCCACCCGCCATTAATCATTTTCTTGTTCATCGGCCGCAGAAGCCGATAAAGTACCGTAGAAGACAAAAAAGATCTACACCAATATGAGAACCTGGCAAAACAGATTCCCTGTGTGATCTTAAATGAGAATGAGAAACCCTTTGTAGAAAAAGGATTTTCATCATATGTAATCATAAAGATGAAAAACCCTTTGTAAACTGAATTTCCATCATATGTAATCATGATTAATAGACTGGTCTTCTTTTACGCATCTGATGATTTACTATATTTGCTGCGAGGAAGTCTGATAATCTACAGTTTTGACATATCTGAATAATTTTACGCTGACTCTGATAAAAGATTATCCGTTCACGTTCCGTCTTTTACGCGTAATGGAAGATGTATGAAAAGTTTCTTAGCATTAAGTTGTCTTTGAAGATCAAACTGTCATGCTGTTTTTGGACGAGGAGTCGCATAAAATTCTGAACTTTCACTTCTCTGATACGAAGAATTCTTGTTCAGACCATCATTTTCAAGAAGGGTCTCTCGAAAATCCCTTAAAATAGGGCAAGAAATGTCCGTTGAACAGGCCATACTTGAACTTTTGTAAAAGATTCTGACTGGACTTTGGATGCACTTCCAATGGCCCAAGAAGAAGAGTCATCTTCAATGCTACCCTCTGTGAGTTTCAGGCACTTGGAATGTTTTGTAGCCGAGAAGGAGCATTTTCTGCGTAAACCCTTGTAATTGGCCATCTGTAGCTTTTGAGCGTAGAGTCGTAGATTTGTAGCCTCAGAGTGTAAAAGCTTCTGAGCGTAAAAAACATAGATTTGTAGCCTCTGAGCGTAAAACCGTAGGTTTGTAGCCTTTGAGCGTAAAAGCTCCTGAGCGTAAAAGCTTTTGAGCATAAAACCATATATTTATAGCCTTTGAGCGTAAAATCGTAGATTTGTAGCCTTTGAGCGTAAAACCGTAGATTTGTAGCCTTTGAGCGTAAAATCTCCTGAGCGTAAAATCATAGATCTGCTCTGCATGTAAAATCTGGGTCCACTGACTGTCTGTCTTATTTTTTAAATGATAGGCTAACGTGGTCCCAAATCATAACCGAATATTAAATATCGGATTCAGTTAGGGATTCGAAGAGTTATCTGAACTCTATAAATAGCCCAAGGTCTTGAGAGAGAAACCCTTCATCTGTCTTCGCAAAACCCTTGCTTTCCAAAAATATTTCTTTTTTGTCTCTTTCCTGAGAACTCAGATTCGCCATGGCACCCAAACAAGCTTCCACTGCTAAGGGAAAGAAGGTCGCTTCCTCATCTCGCTCCACTGCTCAAGCACGAGCAACCCCCATTAGGCTGAATGTAAACCCCCTCAACCAATTTAAGGATTAATTGAATTAAATCCGGAGAACTAGGAAATAATTGTAATTTAATTAAAAATTTATGAACGGCAATTATAAGTACCTCACTGACCATGGTAGAACCTTAGCTACGCAATGCTCACAAATTCTCGCCTTGCGTAGTGAATTATTAATCTAGTAATTTATGGAGGCCAATTTCACCCTAAACAGGACTTCACCAAGCCATGTACACTCTTTTACATAGACTAGCCCATCCTAGCTAAGGCAGACAGGCCCAAGTCCCTAGGCCAGCCCATCAACCCCTTATAAATATACATGTCTCTTACATCAAACCCTAAACCTAATTATTTATCTCCCTTCCCTCATACCCTAGCCGACCTCCACGACCGGACCACCCAGCCCCTCCACAGTCGGACCACCCTGCCCACCGCCTGCCACCGCTGGCACCGGCGACAACCATCCCCACCGAATCCATCTAGCCCGATACACACCAAGCCGACTGTTCCCGCCGGCCGCTGACTTCAGCATCCGGACCACCACCGTCCGGCAAGGAGCCGCCTCCAGCATCGACCTGACCCTCACCCAGGAGGCGTTCTCCGCCGGACAGGCCGCCGCCCTGCACCATTGCTGCGACTGCTGCATTGCTGAGACGCTGCTGCCGCCGCATCTCGCCGCCGCGACGTCGGAGTTCCACTCGCCGGAGGACGGTTGAGTAGCAGCAGATCCTAGTCCCGACAATCAGGTACTCGTCGGTCAACCCCTCCTTCTCCGTAGCCTATTATCGTACCTTTGTGTCCTTGTGTCTTTCATGAACAAATTTAAAATAACAAGTAAACTCGTAGTAGAGAATACATAAAGATTGATAAAAATACATTAGTAATTTGCCTAAAGTTATGACCTATTATCAAAGACTAGAAGTTATCAGATACTTGGTCATAAACCAAGTATAGGAGAACAAGGTCATGTATTCACACGGAGCAGAGATAGTTGGTAAGCCATAACTGAATAATTTAATATCTCAAGGTACGCGTTAATCGAAGACAGAACACGTGTACACCCTAGCTACGTGCATACGTAACGCTGTCTTCAAACAACCATAAACTTGAGACAGACCCTTAAGAGCAACGTGGAGTCAGTACATTGGATCTTAGCGTCTGATGTAGATTTTTATATTATATTGTGTGTCAGGATTATCGGAACAGTCAGGAAACATCGCAGGAGCAGGCTTTTGGCATTCACCTCTTGAAGACTCAGGCAAGATACCTTGCTATATTTACTATTTAATTTAAATATGCATCTATTGTATTGTATCATTGTTGCTTGTAGTTTATACAACTGTGCGCGTCCGAGTTGTCTCGGGTGCATTCGACGGTTACGTTGATGATTAGGATAGATGGACTTAGCTCTAGCAGACCCAACCCACCAGTCGATACTCTGTTATTGTCTGAGACCCGACACATTACACGGTCACTGTGATATATATTCATATTAGGATGCAGGGTTACGCTCTCGACTAGCTATCGTTGCGTATCACCTACATCACGGTTAGTATGTAGTCAGGATATAGATTTGAGACTTGCATATCTACATTGGGCGGAGAGGACAACTAGTAGGCGTATGGAGTACACCCATTGGAGCCGTAGTTTCGGAGGAACCTCGGATCCAATGACTTTTCCCTTTATACTGATGCTACGTTCTTCGGAGCGATATGGACGATATACTGTACAGATGCCACTCTCTTCGGAGCATGGACGTTATGCCTATGCCTATCCATACGTACCAGCATTGTCCTCATATTGCATTCACTTAGATGGCTAGCACACCCTTATTGTATTTATTTTATTCAGTATTCACATATAGCATGTTGTTTTCTTGTATCTTGTTACGTCCCTCTGAGGACCTGGTACCTTTTCAGATTTAGACGAGGCTTACTACCCCACCGTATACGGCCCAGGACAGGAGACAAGATTTGCTACAGCTGAGGAGTTGGAGGTGCAACCGTCAGAGTTTCCGTGATCAGTTGGTAGGCCCTTAGCCTAGTTGGAGGGCATCATTATCTTCTCAGCTGATGCCATAGCCATTTCTTTTATATCTCATTTTAGTACTTTATTTTGTCATAGCAGTGGGTTTGTTCCCACCAGACATCACTGGTTGTACTATGATATCTTGGGACTGGTATTTATTTAACCAGCAGTTTATTTAGTGTTTCTTGCTCTTTATATTGTGGATGAGATTTGATTACCTGTTATTGACTGATATTGGACATATTAGTATTATAGGACAGCGTAGCACTTTTCGTGGATCCATTAAATTGGGATATCCTCGGAGACGTGTCAGCTGGCCATTGCCACGTGGCCTGGTTTCGTGACATTTTGGGACTGGGACGTGACACTGAACGAGCCTCGATCTGAACGCAGTGCTCCATCGTCGAGCTGTGCTCCGGATATTATAGGTAAAGATTTCGAGAGGAGAAAAACCCTTCGCACACGTTGTACGTGCATGCGCCTGGTCATCTTCTATGCTAAGTGCCTCTTCAAGGAAGATGATGCACAGAGATATTTTTATCATTACGTCCACATTCCTAATGTGTCAGCGTAAAAACTCCATATTTTCATAGTCTGGCGTAAAAAGCTCTGACTGTCGAAATTTGGCGTATACTACAAACTTTGAGTTTTACGCGCTGGATGTAAATTCTGACATAAAAACTCAAAATTTGGCAGTCTGGCATAAAAAGCTCAGACTGTTATATTTTTACGTATACTGCCAACTTTGAGTTTTACACATTGAAAATAGATTCCAGTGTAAGACTCAAGTTTTTGCAGTCTGGCATAAAAGCTCAGACAGTTAGTCTTTGGCGTATCCTGCAAGAGTGTTGTGTCTAGCGTAAAAACTGACTTGTTTTCTTGCATTTTACAGTGGACTTGCAGATCTCTCCTCTGGCTGAAGTGATAGGCTCTGCTGCCGGGATGCTGAACTCAAACTATTTGGAGGACTTGTCCCATGTGATATTCCCTATCTCTGGAGCCAATTATCCTGATGAAAGGGGAACCCTGATCTCGTCCCAAGGAGAACACATGCTGCTGAGTATGATCAGTGGAGAGCCCCTGAAATACATAGATGGGACTGAATATAAGAAACCAGGTTTCTTATTCGGGGATGTTATTGACAAACAGTCCCAGAATAAGCCCAAGAAGGAGGATTGGGTGTTTACTGCTGAGGGCACGGTCATGTATCTGCACAGGATGCCCAGAGATTACCTATCTCGGCGTTCTTCCATGCCACACATCCTAGGAAGATGATGTGGACTCTGACTCCGGATCTTCATGGCCGGCCAGGGAAGATCTTGTACAATAAAATATTGAACCAAGGAGCCCTTATGAGCAAACCTTCAGGCCCTGTTATGCCTTTTAGGGGATTACTGTCGGGTAGCATCCCGAGTGAGGATACTTCACTGATCCAGCCGGTTCAAATATTGACTTTTTGCAATGACTTTATGGGGCAGGGAGGAGTGTACCCTAAGGTCAACCCTCGGACCAGTGGATGGCTTAGCCCCGGGAATCTTTGATGGGCCAGTTTAACTGCCTGGGCCCTGAAGCACTTCCAGACGGAGCTAGAAAGTATTGGCTTGTTCGCGGCTGTGAGCGCCACTAGTGTTGGGCTGCCTGTCAACCCCAACTTGTTCTTAGCCTTGATGGAGTGATACAACTCGTTCACTGGGACTTTTGCCACTCCGCTAGGTGAGTTTTGCTTAGCCCTTCATGAAATGGCGGAGATTTTAAAGCTGCCAATGGGGGATACTCCTTACGAAGAGTACGTTCCCACGAATAGGGAGCTGAGGGATACAAACCCTCAGGCAGTGGCAGTATACCAGGAGCTGATGAGCCACTACCTTGCCTGCACCACCTTCTAAAAAGAACCCTCTGATTTGGCTCATATCAATAAGTGGGCAGCCTACCTCTTCTTCCATCAGGCCAGAAATGCTAAGCCGGACAAGTTTGTAGATAACAGAGATAAGCCTATGAATCTCCTGAGCATGCTTAGCGCCAATACGGTGGATGATCTTATTGAAGATGCAGGGGCTTCAGATCATATTCTCGATGAGGAGATAGAGGGTTATCCTGCAGGTACAAAAGCCTTCAGTTACATGAGGCATTGTCGCAAGCCTCTGTCAAGGGAAGCTCAACTGGCTGGCTTCCTCTCTGTCTGGCTACGCCGCTGGGTAGTGCCTGGCATCGCGTCTGCGGATCGCATACATCGTAACACCTTATGGCCTGTAGCGCGTTTGGTGTTCGAAGCAAGACTGAGCCTGCTCCCTGCTATGGTGTGTAGAATACAAGATGGCCTGAGGGCCCTCACTGATGGGCTTTTAGCTGATGATATGTAGCGTGAAGGATTTCCCAGGGTGGAATTACCATTCCTATACCCGATGGGATGGTTGATCCTTCACAACACCAGGGTGATGTCTCCCGGCTCTGCCCGCAGTTCGGAAAATAACTTCTTGTTGAACTACAAGAATTCCCTTTGGAATGTGGCGACTGTCATAGATTGTCGACGAGCATTAAATTTTGCTCACGGTTGGAAGCTCTTCTGCATCGTCCCCCCCCATACATATCAATCAACAGGGGACGAAACTTCAGGATGGGGGCCATGGGAGGACCATTCTTTCTCCTGAAGTCTTTTATTGGTTGGTCTGCATTAGACCTTCCCATTTGTTGTACAGAAGTGAGGACCACTGCTACTTGGAGCCTTATTTGCCCAGTCGATTAGCCCGACAATTTGGGTATGACCAGTTGCATGTGGCGAATTCCATCACCAGTTTTAAGTCCAAAAGTGGACTTATTGATGGAGCCAGAGGATGGCGGTACCTCATCATGGGTTGTACTGGTGCAACTTTTGCTGTGCCCGCGACTTTTCTCTCCATGGAGTTGCGCATTCTGCACTCGTACGCGCAGTTTTATGTGTCCATCAATACCTTCCATCATGATTTTGATGTGCATAGAAGTTTCCGGATGCCCTCCCATAAGTCCACTGCAAGGGAGGAGATTCCGTCTATTTCCTCGGATGAAGGTGAAGACACCGCCGGGGCAGACGAGTACTTGTTGATAATACCGAGAGGCGTAATAGCTCCTCCAGCAGAGCCTCTCGTTATCTCAAATAAATGGAAGGCTTCAACTCCGAAAGAGCCTTCCCCCCGCAAGAAGAAGCAGATGACCAGAGGTCCCAAAAGGACTTCCACCAAGGGGGCCTCTAGGAGTGAGCCTATCATTTCTCCTGTTGGGGATGATTCTTTGATCAGAGGTCCTTCGTCTTTTAGAGAGGGAACCTCCACAGTCCCGGCTGACAGTGCCGAAGATTATTTGCTCGCGATTGCTGCCCCTACTACCGCTACTGGTAGTGCTTCGAGGTCACCTTCGAGACCGAGCATATTCAGAATTAATATACCTTTATCCAGACCAATAATGGGAATAACCCTTCCGCCGTCTGTAAGTATTTCCAACGAGATTCCACCCGATGAACCTCGAGTGGATCTGGGTGAGGACTGGGATGACTTTTCTTAAACGTCAGTTGTTGCACCCTCTTCCCCAGGTATGACAGCTTGCTTAGCATCATTAAGACATGATTTAGCTATACTGGCTGCAGTCGTAACATACATGCCATCGGCCATGGGTAAATATTGTCTTCACGTTTTCTTTAAGAAAATTAACATCAAGGTGATATTAACTTTCTCTTATCTTCTTTTCAGGTGAAAATATCTCTGGGGATGGCGGAATTGACACAATCTCTGACCTTGATGCGGATCCATTTAATGAAACGGTGGTGATCGACGTCGAAGAAGAGTGCTTTGAAACCGCCGATCTCTTATCCGCAACATTCTCGGGTGTCATCCTGCCAGTGGGAATTCAAATAACATCAGGGGAGGATGAACCCACCATCTCGTCCGTGCCTCCTTCGTCGAGTATACCAGCAACTTCAACTGTTGTTGGTGTCTCTTCTTTTGTCGCGCCCTCTGTTGAAGCAACAATCGTGGCGACATCCTCTGCAGTCATTCCTGGAGGAAGATTTACTGATATTGTGGCCACACCCGACGTCCATTCGAGCTTTGCTATGCTAGTGGATCAATACAATAGCATATTATATCTCACTTTGAAAGAGTTGATACCGATGGTGCTGGAGAAGAACTTAGGTTTCGATGCTCTGAAGATGTCCTCCAATCTCCCTATAGTGCAGATTAGAAATTTCAGTGATGCTGAAAGAGCTGATGCGCTAGAACAAATAGTTAATGGTTTAGAATAACCCATTAACGAGTATTTGCAACTATCCCGAGGCAGCATCGACGATCTAGTTTAAGCTAAGTATGACTCCTTAACTGCAGAACTTGCTGAGCAAATAGAAACTCTGGACAAATCCATCCAAGAACAGCAGCAAGAGATGGATAAGGAGCGGACTGTCTTGGTGGATTTTATTCCTCAGTTAGCTAAGTGCCAGACCGAATATGAGGGAGATGAAGCGAGGGTTCAAGATTTGGAAGCTGAACTCGCTCAGGCAAGGGAGAGGCTTCTCAAGACGTCGGCAGCCCGTGATATATTTAAGGGCCAAGTGGAGATAGCTCAGCAGAACTTGGCGCGTGCGGGTGACATCCGTGCCGGTTTTGTTGATGCTCGGTCTAAACTATCTCGCTTGAACGACGATGATGCAAGGCTGGAACAGGCTCGCAACCATATTTTAAACTCCAGGAATGAGAGGATGCCTGCTTTGGCGCGACATATTAGGGATTTAACTGCTCCTCCCCAATGATGTACCTTTTTGCTTCTTCTGTAATTTTGTTATTCCGGAGATAATAAAGATATTTTTTCTGATTTTGTGGACCTATCACTTTTGAATATAAATGATAGGCTAAGATGAAAGTAATATCAGAGGTAATATGGACGTGATATACTTTCGGTAAGTTTCAGTTGGATATATCTATTCAGAGGTTATATGGACATGATAGAATATGCTCCAACTAAATTTGTATACAAAACACTATCAGAGATAATATGGACGTGATTGTAGAAGCATGAAAAATACGCTGGATAGCTCTACGCAACATGGTGATGCAGGACAGCGTAAACAGGGGACCTCAAGGCCATCAAGAGTGCAACGGAGCTTTTCCGCTGAGCACGGCATAAAATATGATGGGACCATCCACGTAAATGCAGTATGTCCAGGCCGCTTCAGCGTAGACGGGGTGCTTCATCGCCTCCATGGCGTAAAACTCATCCGCTTTCATAGCAGCGTTAAAGCGTACGAGGAACGCTTCGTCTTTCCCGAAATGAACCTGTCAAGTCACGCAGTGAACCTGATATTTGACTCCTGACAAAAAGTGCTACACGGCTACCCAAACGACGGCTGGAAAGATGGCAGACCACTCGGGACGCGCCCCACAGTATGATGGCGGATCTCTGCATTTAATTCAGAGGATTTGATTAAATATTACCGAACCATCATTTACTAACATCCCCTCAGCAGAGACTTCTTTTACGCATACAAGGGGATACGCTACCTTATTTTACACAGGCCAACGTGAACTGTTTACGCTCCGCAGAAGACAAACAGACTGCTACGTGAAAAGCTGCTCTTCGTACAGGGTTCGAGGCACGTCTCTGCACCGAATGCTCAGAACGGTGGCAGGCCTTCGGAACACGACTCGACAATTAATGATGATGGCGGATCTCTGCATTTAATACGAGAGATTTGATTATATCTCCAAGAGCCGTGATTTCGGCTAAAGACGTCCACATCACCTCGGCTTCTACGCCCATTCAGCTTCTATGCTTGTTCGGCTTCTATGCTCATTCGGCCTTCTGTGCTTATTCGGCTTCTATGCCATCAGGCTTTTACGCCTACTTGGCTTCTATGCCTACTTGGCTTCTACGCCATGGTGACAGACATTGGCTTCTACGCCAATCTCTTCTACACAAGGGATACCTACCTACGTGGCTTCTACGCTGTGATCTTCGTAGCGATTATACGCGTTTTGTCCCTTAGTTGGACCCGCATCACACGCTCATTCAGAAGGTCATCTATACGCAGGCTTTGGTTATTTTAACCATTGTGTAAAAGGGTGCTGTACTTTCCACTACTCGATTTCCACACCGATTGAGTGGTCACTGTCACCAAAACTCTATAAATAGAGACCTCTATCAACAGAGGAACAGGTGGAGACTTTAAAAATTGAACAAGGTCGAACCTCCAAAGAGATCGAACCACAGGTCGAAACATTGGAGATTGAGGAGAGAACGAAGAGTCTTTGAGAGAGAGAGAGAAGCATCCAGAGCTCAGGCAAAGAGTAGCGATTGACGACATTGGCATCGTGCATCCATCCTCTTCTGCCACCTACGAAGCTGCTTTCCGTCTTCCACGGCACTTCTTCACCATCGTGTAGTCCAACGGCTAAAGTGATCGACTGCAGATCAGACACCTATAGCAATCATCTACCCAGATTAAATAAATTATACTCCTACATCCTCGTATAGGATCAAATTGTACAAGTTTGTTTGTAAACCAAAGAAAGCGGGTTTCGTGCAAACCTCGTATTATATATATTTCGTTCTTTCATTTAATACCACAAACAAGATGGCGACTCTGCTGGGGACATCTTTCTCTTCTGATGAGGAAGCGATTGCTCAACACGATACGGTATCCGTGGAATCCGTGAAGAAGACACTGGTCGTCCAGTTCGACCAGTCTACCTACGAAGACATGCTTCGGACAGGGGGTATCTCTCACTCTCTCTCTGTACAAAACAACAGAAAGTTGCGCAAGGTCTGGATGCCCAAGACATCCTCTACCATCCCTGTGGAATCTCCGATCTCTCTGATCTCTCCGACCAATGAGGTTGTAGCATTGCTCCCTCCGTGCCCTGCACGTAAAATTCAGTCTCCCGCTACGCGCGGTACAGACAAAACTTTGGGCAAAGCCTCAGCGCTAACACAGAAGTATCCACTGCGCTCTACGCGTAGAAACCAGTCTCCCGCTACGCGTGGTACAGACAAAACTTCGGGCAAAGTCTCAGCACTAACCCAGAAGTATCCACTGCGATCTACGCGTAGAAACCAGTCTCCCACTACGCGCGGTACAGACAAAACTTCCGACAAAGCCTCAGCGCTAACCCAGAAGTATCCACTGTGCTCTACGCGTAGAAACCAGTCTCCCGCTATGCGCGGTACAAACAAAACTTCGGGCAAAGCCTCAGCGCTAACCCAGAGCGTGTACCTCCATCTCCAAAGGAGTCACGATCAAAAGTTTGTCATGTTCATATTACCTCTGAATAAACTTTCGGCTATCCACTATCTTCTGATGTAGGTTGCCATCTACACTTAACACCCGTACTTAGTCATAAGTACGTCAGCAGTGTTAAGTCCACAAAAAACTGCCATGTCCATATCACCTCTGAGCAGACGTGTACCTCCATCTCCAAAGGAGTCACGATCAAAGTTTGTCATGTTCATATTACCTCTGAATAAACTTTCGGCTATCCACTATCTTCTGATGTAGGTTGCCATCTACACTTAACACCCGTACTTAGTCATAAGTATGCCAGCAGTGTTAAGTCCACAAAAAACTGCCATGTCCATATCACCTCTGAGCAAACGTGTACCTCCATCTCCAAAGGAGTCACGATCAAAAGTTTGTCATGTTCATATTACCTCTGAATAAACTTTTGGCTATCCACTATCTTCTGATATAGGTTGCCATCTACACTTAACACCCGTACTTAGTCATAAGTACGCCAGTAGTGTTAAGTCCACAAAAAACTGCCATATCTATATCACCTCTAAGCAGACGTGTACCTCCATCTCCAAAGGAGTCACGATCAAAAGTTTGTCATGACGTGAGCCTCCACCCTTGGTCATCAACCTTCGGCGCAACAAGCAACCGACTGATGTAAATGCAACTAGGAACAAAGTTGCAGAATGTAGTTCCGCAATGGGAAGTAACGCATGGCAACTGTTCTTCGACGGCGCCTCCAGGACTGGTCCCAAAGGAAACGTGGTTTCAGGGGTAGGAATTGTCCTGGTTACTCCCGATAAACTCGTCATCTATCGAGTATACTCTCTTAACGAGCCCTGTTCCAACAATGTGGTGGAGTACAACGCTCTACTAATCGGGCTCCGAGTCGCTAAAGAGCTGGGGGTCGAATCTCTGGAAGCTTTTGGTGATTCTCTGCTTATCGTCAATCAAGTCAGGGGAATATATGAAGTCCGGAATCTAGACCTCATCCCCTATCACCAAGCAACGGTCGAGATAGCCGTGACATTCAAGGGGTTCTTCCTAGAGCATGTACCTCGATCTCAGAATCTGGAAGCCGATGCCCTAGCCAGTCTAGCTGCAGATTTAGCTACTCCTATAAGAAGGCGGAATTCGATAATCCTTCTTAACAGAGATCTATTTTGCGTGAAGAACAATGCTCACATCGAATGCAGTTACGCTGTGAACATCGATCCTCCTACGAGAGATTGGAGAAGTCCCTTTATAGATTTTGTGGCATACGAAATCTTGTCGGAGGACCCTAAAGAAGCAGCATCCGTCAAAAGACGATCATTACGCTTCTACTTCGATGCATCTTCATAATGCCTATATCGCCGGACCTACGACGGACTGATATTGAGATGTCTCTCTAATGACGAAGCACAACAGATCGTCCGCGAAGCTCACGACGGCATATACGGGGCGCATCAACCCGGTCCTAAGCTACAGGATCGTATCAGGAGAATGGGCTATTACTAGCCCACTATGATCACAGACGCAATCAAGTATGCCAGACGATGCAGGGCCTGTCAGGTCCATGCAGACTTTATACATCAACCGTCCGAACATCTACATCCTACGGTTGCATCCTGGTCTTTCGAAGCATGGGGTATGGACATCATTGGTCCTATTCACCCGTCTTCTTCCAGAGGTCACCAGTTCATACTGGCCATCACGGATTACTTCTCTAAATGGGCAGAGGCGATCCCTCTCGCTGAGGTAAAAACATGTAATGTGATCAGCTTCATCAAGCATCACGTCATTTATCGCTTTGGGATTCCCCGAAGGATAATCCATGACAATGGGCCTCAGTTCATCAGCCAAGCGTTTCATCGATTTTGTGATAAAAATCGGATACAAAATATCGCCTCTACGGCGTATTATCCAGCTGCTAATGGTTTGGCGGAAGCCTTCAACAAACCATTATCAAACTCTTGAAGAAGTTCATCTCTTCGAACAAAAGAGATTGGAACGAGAAGCTGGAAGAATGTCTCTGGGCATACCGTACAACGGTCCGAGCACCGACAGGTTACACCCCGTTCTCACTGGTCTACGGAAGCGAAGCAGTTCTTCCCATCAAAATCCAAATCCTGTCACTCAGGATAGCAGTCGCCAATGAGTTAACTCAGGAAAAGAATAACCTTTTAAGGCTTCAAGAGCTAGAAGGATTAGACGAGAAACGCCTTCAAGCTCAACAGAGCATCGCGTTCTATCAAGCGCGCATTTCCAGAGCTTTTAATCAAAAAGTAAAGGAAAGAGTGTTCAAAGTTGGCGAGCTAGTCTTAGCTGTAAGAAGGCCAATGATTCTCACTCACAGGAGCAAGGGCAAATTTCAGCCCAAATGGGAAGGCCCCTACGTGATCGAGACAACGTTCTTAAATGACGCTTACAGGTTAGCCCAGCCTAATGGAGACCTACTAATGGCTCCTATCAATGGCAAATTCCTGAAAAGGTACTATGCTTAACCTCCTCTGCTCAAGTGGAATAAGGCAAAAATCTTATTCTGACAAAACTACTTCCAAAACGAAACTAGTTGGGTCGTATTCTATCATGTCCATATGACCTCTGAATAGATACGCCCTGCTAAAGAAAAGAAAAAAAATTTACCGAGAGACTATCACGTCCATACTACCTCTGATATTACTCTCACCCAAACCCGTCATTTACATTCCGAAATGACGGGTCCACAGTCAGATGAAAAACCTCTTTATTATTCCCCAAAAAAGAGCGAAAGTACATTAAAAAGTAAAAGCAAAAGTACATCATAAAAGAGGAGCGGTCAAATCGCGAATCTGTTGCGCCAGTCTGGCCATCTTCGCATTCCTAGAGTCCAAAACGGCAGCTCGAGCTCGCTCCTATCTCGTCTCCTCATCATTCAAGCCGGATAAATCAAACAGAGAATGTGTAAGAGCGGCGTGCATGGCACTCGCATGTGCCAAGTTCTGTTGAGCTTCTTCCATCTGGCTCTGTAACACATGCACACCGGCGGCTGAAGCACGAGACCACTCCTTCGCTAAAGCGAGCTCAGCCTCCAACTTACGGACCCTCGCTTCATTTTTCTCATGTTCAGCTTTACTCTTGGCCAACTGGGGAACAACATACTCTAAGAGGGTGTGCTCGTCGCTCATCTTCTGCTACCGCATCTCGAGGGACCTGCTCAGAGCTTCCAACTCTCCCAGCCCTGCAGTCAGCGAGTCGTATTCATCCTGGACCAAATTGTCAACACTATCTTGGGATAGCTGCGAGTATTCATTAACGGGTTGCTCCAAACCACTAACTACCTCCGCCAGGGCGTCAGCTAAACCTGTATCGCCAAGGTCCCTGATCGCCTCTATCGAAAACCGAGAGGACTTCTTCAGACGCTCAAAATTCAGATTCTTCTCCAACACCAATGATATCAGCGTTGTCAAAGTATTGTAGAAGATACCGGTATATTGCTCGGTCAGCGCAGCTAGGCCCGAATGCACGCTGGGAGTGGCTGCAATATTGTCGAACCGCGCTCCAGAGGCGACCACAATCGACGTGGCCACAGTCCTCGTCTCGACAGGGGGTGCGACAAAAGAGGGAGAGCCAACACCAGACAAAGTAACCAGCATACTTGAAGGAGGCAGTGTCACAACGACAGGGTCGTCCTCTTGAGGTATCGAAACCTCGTCGGCAGGCGAGCCGACACTCGAAGATGCTTCCTCTTCAAAATCAGGCGCCTCTGTATCAACGTCAGGACCTGACATGGAGCCAAAGGGTGCATATACATTGCCCTCCCCGAAGAGGTCGTTCCCTGAAAAGAAGACAAGAGGAAGTTAATGTCAAACATGATGTTAATTTTCCTAAAAGAAGAGGCACGAAAAGACGACAGTGATGCTAGCCAAGCTGTCATACCTGGAGAAGAGGGCCTGCTAACTGACACTGGCAAATACTCTTCCAGGTCTTTGCCGAGATCCACTTGAGGCTTATCAACTGGAATCTCGCTAGAAGCGCTGACGGGCACGGCAGGGGCCTCTCCCAATGCTGATCCGAACAAAGGTATATGGAATCTTATGACCAGTCTCGAAGGCGACTTCGTTCCGCTACCTGAAGCAGTAGCAGCGGTAGCAGCCTCCAGCTGAGATTCTCTGACGCCACCGGCCGAAACTGTAGAAGGTGTCACGCCCCAGTCCCAAAAATACGTAGGACTTAGGACACGTAAGCATGCCAGCCGCATGGATATGGCAACTCCAATATATGGAAACCAAATCCATACGTACGCTGTAATATGAATATAAAATCCACAAGTGGTATAAAATGTAATACAAGTCACAGGGTATAATCTAAATCTCATCCACCAAAATTATATAGAAATAAAATAACCAATGTCTATGAAACTAGATCTCAACAAGAAGTATCTAAAGATGATAGTTGGATGGAAACAAATCCACTACCAACTCGAATGGGAAAAGTAAATACAATATAGATACAACTCACTCAAACAATAAGTACCAGCTACCAATCACGGCTCGAAGAGAAGACATCCACGAAGCATCTATATTCTTCCAAAATCTGTGCTCCTGCAAATACTCAAGAACAGGTACACCTGGCAGCGGACTAGGTCCTCAGAGGGACATAACAAGTATACTTAAACACATGCCAATAAAATACTAAAATAAATATCCAAAGGGGTCGCCTAACCGTCTAAAGTGAATGCAGTTAAGAATAACTTTCCCCACAAGTGAGCTATCTGGCTGAAAACTGGGATTTGGCATGGTTCTCTTTTGAAGATCCAGGGGCCCAAAGGCACGTCGTCTTTTGAACGGCGGAGGCCCGCCAATGTATATATATGGGTCATCACCACCCGTATCTCCAGCGGAGAATCTGGGCGTCACAGAAAAAGTGCAAAGGAGCTCAAATGCGGTACTTGTTGTTCTTCCCACCCCATGCTCTAAGTATGTCACATCCATGACACAATTTGGTCCATAGCCTATTCTTAGTACCCTAGCCCAATCCTGCAACCATACAAGGACAAGGATGGGACCACCGTACTATAATAGGCTATGTCCATGGACCTCTAATAACTGCCAAGTCTACTAGCATGCAAAGTTTCTAACAGCGGTTATTCCTAACGCACGTCCTACACGTACCGATGATCAGTCAATACGTGCGTCCGTGATCTATATGAGACTCACAACTCGTTGTAAAAATAGGTGTCACAGTCAAATGAAACCTAATGGTGCTACATGATAATATGGTAGTCTCATGAACAAGGTCAATGCAATACATAAATAAAAACCTATCGCGACGTCACCGTCGCGAGCATTTATATAACAATTAAAATATATGAACTAAGGACAGAAAATAAAGATGCATGCAACATATGGAATATAAATAGCAGTACAATGGCAAGGTATACTTGCCTGGCAAGAACTGCAAAATGTCATGTCCAGATGTCCAATACACAGGACCAGAAGCTATGGCCACAGAACAAATGTCTTCGGATGCTGAAATAGACATCACCAATGTTTTCGGAATGAGAAAAAATAGCTAAAAAGCACATCCCTTTCGTCCAATTTGGACACAGGGGCAAAACGGTAATTTCGGACAAAAGTGGGGTCCACGTGTGGCCCACTTTGCACCGAAAAGCGTGCCGAGGGTAACAGTCTCTAAATGGGATAAACTATGGGTCAAACAACTCTAAATGTCAATACGAACCCAACGGTATGTCCAAATTTGGATTCTGATGAGCCGAACAAAATTTGGTCCAAAAAGTCAACTGTGGGACCCGCCAATTGGCGATCTTGTCAACCGTCTCAGACATGCGTAAAATTTGGGTCACAGGACCAGCGCGTTACCACGAGTCCAGTGGCACAAGTTTCGTCGCAATCTGACAATCGTGCACAAAATACTCGCGAGTTCCACAAAAGTGGCGACACGAAATGTGTCCGCGGATACGGTCTGATTCCGGCGCGCACACGCGTCCGAATCAGTCCCCACAAATTTTCACGTGTCCCGTTATGCTGTGTGCACCATTTGGTACACTTGGCACACGGCGGGGCGGTCCCGTTTGGCGGGGCGCGCTCCGATCTCCAACTTTTGGAAAACCGGAAAAAGTGGGTGCGCGCAGTTTTGTGACGAATATATTTTTGTCCACAGCGACTAATAGCACAAAGTTATAATACAGAAAATAAACTAGATCATGTAATCTACAGGTATCAAAAAGAATCACCAAATTCGGATCTCTGTGGTGGGAGATACGAACTCGGCAATATGGGTGGTCAATCTGGAATTCTGCGATTGCAGAATTCTGCCTGTCCGTCCATTTTGGATGCTGATTTACACCTAGGGGCGCACGTTTTTCGAGGTTAACTATAAAACAAATACTGGAGAGGGTTGAGGGAAGATCATACCTATGAAAACGGATCGGCGTTTGGTCGAGCAAGTCAACAGAAAATCACGCCGGAGCGAAGGTGCCTCGAGTGGGAGACTGCAGTTCGCGATGTCGGCGTCGACGGGATGGTTGGATGGCTTGGGGAGGCTTCTCTGGCTGCGGTGACGGCTCTAGATGGAAAGGGGAAGTCTGGAATATTAGGTTAGGGTTTTAAGAACTAACTATATATAATATATATATATATATATATTAAGGAGAGAGAGAGAGAGAGTTGGAGGCGGGTTCGGATCCGTGGAATTATGGCTGAGAATCCAAAGTGGGCGGATGGCTAATGAGATTCACTGAAGGGGCGGTCCCTGCTTGGGAATAGTCAGCAAGTGCTGACGAAGTGGGATAGCAAGTTGTTTTCTTTTTGTTATTATTATTACTATTATTGTTATACTTATGATAAAAAAAAATTTTTTACTTTCTTTTCCTTTCTTACTTTATAAAATATATATACATATATATATATATTTGTATATACATATATATATATATATACTCATAAGAAAATTTATAGAATAGGGTATTGCACATCGTTAGGCTAGCAACTGCTCAAGGGGTCTCCTACATGGAATAAATTCCGAAAAATTCCTGATGGTCCCACAAGTCATCTAAGTGTCCGAACACCTAACATAAAAATTATTAAAAATTTATTTCTCCTATTTAGCCCCTAATTACTACAAATTAATTAATAATTAATAAATAAAGGGTATATACGATTTTCTAGGAAGGGGATTTTACATTCTACCCAACTTATAAAAATTTCGTCCTCGAAATTAAAATTAAGCCACGATAGAATACAATGATGGTATAAGATTTGCATTGTTTAAAATGCAAGACTAGGTTTAAAGGGGTGGGCGATGTTGCACGTTGTACATCATGAAAAAATCCATATGAGCGAAAAATAGGTTTCTTCATGTGTCATATCCAATGGTGTGGACACATAAATGCTCCTTTGCATAAAAGCGTCCAACAATTGGAAAATTGCACAAAGATGAGAATTGGATGATGGGCATGTCTAGGATAAGGGTGTAGAATTTGTAGGAAGGCAGTGGCTAGTGTAGTGCTCTAATTATCGGAGCACGGTAAGGCGTGTCAAGTGATATCATATTGTAAAACTAACAAAAATACCGTATTCTATTTCTAAGTGGATTCGTGCTAGCCTCAGTCTCACTATCTAAGCTGAGGGTCAAATTCTTAGGTGAGGGGGTTTCACAATTCAGCCAACTTAAGACAATATCGTCCTCAAAATTGAAATAAGGCAGAATCGGTTAATCCTTTATGTACAATAAGGCAAGTCAGGCGCAATCTTCTTGCGATAACTAAAATCCTAATTATACCCATTACAATCACTTCTAGGTTAAGATGTCCACTACTCCAATCAAAATTTAACCTATGGTTATCTCTTCTCCCCTTGTTTCAAATTATCCATATCCACATAACATCTCCAAGATTTACATACTCATATAACTTTTTTCTCACGATCTCTAACTATCATAATCTCCTTTAGAAGTGGTTTGAGTCCAATATATTCCCATTTTCACTTATAAAATTTTGTATGCCTCAACTCTTTAAATTCCATTCACACCCTCATTATTTCAAATAGGTCGTCCAACCAAAATTTTAATTCTTAATTCAATTCACCAAATTGAAAAATAATTTAAATGCAGTCCACCAATATTCAAGTCTGAGATTCTATATTTATCCTCTAAATTCAAATTGGTGATTCTACCTTCATTGTTCAAAAACTTAACTCATGCACTTAAGGTATAAATATTGGGTCCTCAATATCAATTTATTGATCCTCATCATCTTATTCATCCTTCTAAATTTCTCAAAATTACAATGGCTTGAACCTCTCCCAATCTAATCTTACTCGATCATAATCTAAAAGAAATTCCTCCCGAGTTGACAATGTACTACTACCCAACTTAGAATTTACCCACTTATCACCTAAGGCTATATACCTTAAGAAAATATTCCTTAATTTATTTACTCATGTCGTTCAATCCTCGAAACTTCAACGCCGATCATATCACATATGATATGTCCTTAATTACGAAAGAATAATCCTCAAGTATGTGATCGGCCTATGGGGTATATCTAGTACTCTCTGTGTATCAAACTTTATACCCAGCACGAGGTTTCGTCTTTCCGAAATAGGGGAAGACGAAGATCAATAATAAAGAGTTCAAGGGCAGCGTAGTAGAATAGAAGTATTGGGATCAAGGCGTTTAAAGAATTCAATTGGGAATTGTCAAAGCAGTTGTGGATTGAAATCCTATTTTGGTAGTTCCTATTCACATGCTCGTATTAGTATGGTCATGTAACCGATATGATATGTCAGACATGTCTAGGGCAAGTATATTCGTCTACTAATCACTACATATCTCAATCCACGTAAAGTAGCGTTACGAAGGGCGAACCAAGCGCACTAAGGCTAGCTAGACCTTAATACACTGGTTCTGAAATGTATTAGTGTAGTACTCCAATAATACATGTCATGAACAAGCTCGATAAAGAATAAGCTTGCAAAACTAGGCTATAATAGCAGCATAAGTCAAGGTAGTACAGAAAATATAACGCTGGATTATGATGAGGGAAGTTACAAATAATTCAAGTTTGCAAAAACAACACAACATAAGCAACAATAACAAAAGACTCTACAATCTCTACAGTTATCATATTAAATCCTTGTCTAAGTCGATAGTCGACAAAGTAGGGGTATGAGTCTCTAAGTTCTATAGTCTGAATAAACACTATCATCTTATGTTAGCATATAATTAATGCCATTCAGTTACACTTCATCAACGGATCACAAGGCTATATGATACTAGGTGGTGAGGTATACTACCCAACTTAAAATAATTTAACTACTATTGTATTGTCTTAAGGATACCGTAAAAGCTCCTGTTAAGGTCCATGAGAAGAGGTCTTGGTACTTTATTGGGGTATCCTCTATATGTAGGTAATGGTCATCCTAAGTCTTAGTCATAGTGCTTATAGAACAAGTGTCAATAGTAAGGATAGAAGAGTTACCGGCCGTTAAGGAGGAAGGGTCTAACTTGTATCGAGGTGAGGGTACAAATTACACGATTTAAAAACTAAGGGTTAATCATTGGTCACAATCTATAAAACAACTTAAACTTATCAAGTTCTAACTACCAAGCATAAAAATTTCACACTCAAGGCTACAACTATAAGCCTAGCAAACTATGAGCCCTTAACAAAGAATAAAATTACTTGGCCTACTATCCGAAGTGTCAAATGGCACGAGTTGAAAGATGAAGAGAAGAAACGTAATTAGCCGTCGCAAAATAGCGAGCGCTATGGTCGCAGGGAAACAATATATAAAATAAAAATAGAGGGCTCTAGATAGCATCATGGTTTCTAAAGGGAAGTGGTACGCTAGCTACTATGTTTGAGGCATGATTAGGGAAATATTCTATGCATTGCTCTTGGCCTTCTAGGGTGCTTGTCTACTAATAACAAGACAATGATATAAGTTTATAGTTCCAATATCATCTAACTATGAAGGTTAGGTTCAGTCCAAATATTAAGTTTTGGTTTTCTATTGGTTCCTCTATGCTAGGGCGAACATTATGATAAACTTCTAACTAACTCTAGTAGTGTCTATACTACTCTCAAGTCTTCATAATACATCAGGGGGTAATGGTAAACTAATTCTAGAGATAAGGAATTCTAGGGTTCACTAGATATTCTAAACTCAGTGGTGTCTCTATATCCTCGTTGTATTCTAAATAGGTGTGCTACTCTAATTATCATCTAACAACAGGAACTTCTATATTCTAGGAGAAGGCTATACTTAAAGAGTTATTAGGGAAGTACAGGAATCAAGCAAGATACAATTGTTCAAATAGAACAGATAGGAGGAAGATGAATCATAGTCAATTGTGGATGAGATCCTATACTCTAGTCCTAGGTGCAGGCTTGTTCGGCACAGTAACGTAACCGAGACAATATGCTCTTGACCTGCATGGGCCACCACAAAAACATGTCACGTCCCAGTCCCAAAAATACGTAGGACTTAGGACACGTAAGCATGCCAGCCGCATGGATATGGCAACTCCAATATATGGAAACCAAATCCATACGTACGCTGTAATATGAATATAAAATCCATAAGTGGTATAAAATGTAATACAAGTCACAGGGTATAATCTAAATCTCATCCACCAAAATCATATAGAAATAAAATAACCAATGTCTATGAAACTAGATCTCAACAAGAAGTATCTAAAGATGATAGTTGGATGGAAATAAATCCACTACCAACTCGAATGGGAAAAGTAAATACAATATAGATACAACTCACTCAAACAATAAGTACCAGCTACCAATCACAGCTCGAAGAGAAGACATCCACGAAGCATCTATATCCTTCCAAAATCTGTGCTCCTGCAAATACTCAAGAACAGGTACACCTGGCAGCGGACCAGGTCCTCAGAGGGACATAACAAGTATACTTAAACACATGCCAATAAAATACTGAAATAAATATCCAAAGGGGTCGCCTAACCGTCTAAAGTGAATGCAGTTAAGAACAACTTTCCCCACAAGTGAGCTATCTGGCTGAAAACTGGGATTTGGCATGGTTCTCTTTTGAAGATCCAGGGGCCCAAAGGTACGTCGTCTTTTGAACGGCGGAGGCCCGCCAATGTATATATATGGGTCATCACCACCCGTATCTCCAGCGGAGAATCTGGGCGTCACAGAAAAAGTGCAAAGGAGCTCAAATGCGGTACTTGTTGTTCTTCCCACCCCATGCTCTAAGTATGTCACATCCATGACACAATTTGGTCCATAGCCTATTCTTAGTACCCTAGCCCAATCCTGCAACCATACAAGGACAAGGATGGGACCACCGTACTATAATAGGCTATGTCCATGGACCTCTAATAACTGCCAAGTCTACTAGCATGCAAAGTTTCTAACAGCGGTTATTCCTAACGCACGTCCTACACGTACCGATGATCAGTCAATACGTGCGTCCGTGATCTATATGAGACTCACAACTCGTGTAAAAATAGGTGTCACAGTCAAATAAAATCTAATGGTGCTACATGATAATGGGGTAGTCTCATGAACAAGGTCAATGCAATACATAAATAAAAACCTATCGCGACGTCACCGTCGCGAGCATTTTATATAACAATTAAAATATATGAACTAAGGACAGAAAATAAAGATGCATGCAACATATGGAATATAAATAGCAGTACAATGGCAAGGTATACTTGCCTGGCAAAAACTACAAAATGTCATGTCCAGATGTCCAATACACAGGACCAGAAGCTATGGCCACAGAACAAATGTCTCCGGATGCTGAAATAGACATCACCAATATTTCTGGAATGAGCAAAATAGCTAAAAAGCACATCCCTTTCGTCCAATTTGGACACAGGGGCAAAACGGTAATTTCGGACAAAAGTGGGGTCCACGTGTGGCCCACTTTGCACCGAAAAGCGTGCCGAGGGTAACAGTCTCTAAATGGGATAAACTATGGGTCAAACAACTCTAAATGTCAATACGAACCCAACGGTATGTCCAAATTTGGATTTCGATGAGCCGAACAAAATTTGGTCCAAAAAGTCAACTATGGGACCCGCCAATTGGCGATCTGGTCAACCATCTCAGAAATGCATGAAATTTGGGTCACAGGACCAGCGCGTTACCACGAGTCCAGTGGCACAAGTTTTATCGCAATCTGACAATCGTGCACAAAATACTCGCGAGTTCCACAAAAGTGGCGACACGAAATGTGTCCGCGGATACGGTCTGATTCCGGCGCGCACACGCGTCCGAATCAGTCCCCACAAATTTTTACGTGTCCCGTTATGCTGTGTGCACCATTTGGTACACTTGGCACACGGCGGGGCGGTCCCGTTTGGCGGGGCGCGCTCCGATCTCCAACTTTTGAAAAATCGGAAAAAGTGGGTGCGCGCAGTTTTGTGACGAATATATTTTTATCCACAGCGACTAATAGCACAAAGTTATAATACAGAAAATAAACTAGATCATGTAATCTACAGGTATCAAAAAGAATCACCGAATTCGGATCTCTGTGGTGGGAGATACAAACTCGGCAATATGGGTGGTCAATCTGGAATTCTGCGATTGCAGAATCTGCCTGTCCGTCCATTTTGGACGCTGATTTACACCTAGGGGCGCACGTTTTCCGAGGTTAACTATAAAACAAATACTGGAGAGGGTTGAGGGAAGATCATACCTATGAAAACGGATCGGCGTTTGGTCGAGCGAGTCAACGGAAAATCACGCCGGAGCGAAGGTGCCTCGAGTGGGAGACTGCAGTTCGCGATGTCGGCGTCGACGGGATGGTTGGATGGCTTGGGGAGGCTTCTCTGGCTGCGGTGACGGCTCTAGATGGAAAGGGGAAGTCTGGAATATTAGGTTAGGGTTTTAAGAACTAACTATATATAATATATATATATATATATTAAGAAGAGAGAGAGAGAGTTGGAGGCGGGTTCGGATCCGTGGAATTATGGCTGAGAATCCAAAGTGGGCGGATGGCTAATGAGATTCACTGAAGGGGCGGTCCCTGCTTGGGAATAGTCAGCAAGTGCTGACGAAGTGGGATAGCAAGTTGTTTTCTTTTTGTTATTATTATTACTATTATTGTTATACTTATGATTAAAAAAATTTTTTTACTTTCTTTTCTTTTCCTTTCTTACTTTATAAAATATATATACATATATATATATATTTGTATATACATATATATATATATATACTCATAAGAAAATTTATAGAATAGGGTATTGCACATCGTTAGGCTAGCAACTGCTCAAGGGGTCTCCTACATGGAATAAATTCCGAAAAATTCCTGATGGTCCCACAAGTCATCTAAGTGTCCGAACACCTAACATAAAAATTATTAAAAATCTATTTCTCCTATTTAGCCCCTAATTACTACAAATTAATTAATAATTAATAAATAAATGGTATATACGATTTTCTAGGAAGGGGTTTTTACAAAAGGTTCCTCTCTAAAAGGCGAGGAACCCCCAATCAAAGAATCATCCCCGACATAGGGAGAAGCAGGCTCACTTCCAGGAACCTCAATGCCAGGAATCTGGAGAGGACGAGTAACCATCCTCTTCGTCCTCTTACGAGGAGAAGCCTCCTTCAGAGCGGGAGCCCTTCATTTCCCGGAGACTACCAACGCCCCTGCAGGCGGAGGTATTTCACCCCTCGGTACCGATACGAGAGGCTCATCCAGAGTAGCGGACTCGTCACCCTCGTCAGAAGAAATTGAGGGGACTTCGACCCTTCCCCCAGGCTTGGAAGAGGGCACCCTAAAGCTTCCACCCATATTAAAATTGCGATGGGAAGTGTTCGTTGCCACATAGAACTGGGCATACGAATGCAGGATGCGCAGCTCCGTGGAGGGTGTGACGAAGGACACAGTAAAAATTGCCCCGGTGCAGCCCATGATAAAATATCGCCATCTTCTCGCTCCACCGATGAGTCCACCTCTAGACCTGAAGCTGGTGACGGCGTTGCCCACATGCAACTGATCATACCCAAACTGTCTGGCAAATCGACTAGGCAGGTAGGGTTCGAAGAAGCAGTGATCTTCACTTTTGTACAGCAGATGGGAAGGTCTAATACAGACTAACCAATTAAAGGCTTCAGGAGAAAGAGTGGTCCTATCTCTACCTGAGTCCTCAAGCCTAATCCCCGATTGGTTGCGATGAACAGAGGGGACAGTGCAAAGGAGCTTCCAGCTGTAACCGCAATGCAGTACCCGCCGACAGTCTAAAACTGTGAGCACATTCCAAGAGAATTTCTTGTAATTCAGCAAGAAACTCCCCCCCAAGCTACTGCCGGAACCGGGAGACATCACCCGGGGGTTATGGAGAATTAACCATCCCATCAAATACAGGTATGGTAATTCCACCCGGGGAAAGCTTTCACGCCGAGCTTCATCAGCGAGCAGCGCCTCAGTCAACGCCCTCAGGCCAGCTTGTATGCGGCACACCATGGCAGGGAGCAAGCCCAGTCTCGCCCCAAACACCAGACGCATTGTAGGCCACAAGGTATTGCGGTGAATACGATCCGCAGATGCAATGCCGGGTACCACCAGTCGGCGTAGCCATATAGAGAGGAAGCCAGCCAGTTAAGCTTCCTTGGATAGAGCCCTGCGGCAATGCCTCAGATAGCTGTAGGCCTTAGTACCTGCAGGATATCTTCCTATCCCTTCGATGAGGATCTGATCCGGAGCCCTAGCATCCTCCAGGAGATCGTCGACTTCCTGAGCAGTCAGCACGCTCAGAGGATTCACAGGCTTATCCTTGACTTCCAAGACTTTCTCCGGCTGAGCAGCCCTAGCTCAGTGAAAGAAGAGGTAGGACGTCCATTTACTGGTGTGAGCCAAATTTGAAGGCTCAGTATAGAAGGCGGTGCAAGCAAGGTAGTGGCATATCAGCTCCTGATACACTTCCACTACCCGAGGGCATGAATCCCCCAACTCCCGATTCGTGGGAACATACTCTTCGTACGGATTATCCCCCATCGGCAGTCTCGAGATCTCTGCCATCTCATGAAGGGCCAATCCCAACTCCCCCAGCGGAGTGGCAAAAGTCCCGGTGAGCGGAATGTATCGCTCCATCAGTACCAAAAACAGGTTAGGGTTCGGAGGTAACCCAACGCTCGTGGCACTCACAGCTGCCAACAGACCGATGTTCTCCAACTCGATCCGAAAATGCTCCAAGGCCCAATCAACTAAGCGAGCCCATCGAAGATTTGTTGGGGTCATCCACCCGTTACATCGAGGATTCGCCTTGGGGTATACTCCTTCGCGCCCCATGAAATCATTGTAGAAGGTCGGCAATTGTACCGGCTGGAGCACCAAGCTGTCTTCACTCGGGACACTGCCCGGGTACAATCCCCTGAACAATATTACATGACCGGAAGGGCGGCTGACAAATAGGCCAGATCCTTTCTGGTAGAAGATCTTTCCCGGCCTACCGTGAAGATCGGGAGTCAGCGTCCACGATATTTTCCTGGGATGAATAGCATGGAAGAATGCCGAGATGGAATAATCTCTCGGCATCTTGGGCAGACTCAAGACCAACTTCCCGGCAGGGAAAACCCAGAGTTCTTTCTTTGGCTTCGTCTGGGACTGCTTATCAATCATGTCCCCGAAAAGAAAAGTCGGCTTTATATACTGGTCCCCGTCTACATACGTCAAAGGCTCTCCATTAATCATGTTCAGCAGTGTTTGCTCGCCCTGAGCCGATATCAAGATTTTCCTTCCTTTGGGATATTGGGGTCCGGAGATAGGAAATACCACATGGGACAGATCCTCCAGATAGTTGGAGTACAGCAGCCCGGCGGCAGAACCCATCACCTCGGCTAGCGGAGACTCGCCCAAGTTAACTGCAAGGGTGCGAGAAAAACACGTCAGTTTTATACTAGACGTTACAAATATCGTAGCACATGCCAAGAGGCAACGGTCTGAGCTCTACGCCAAGACTGTACAAACTTGATCGTTTACGCCGGAATTGTCATCCAGAAACGTAAAATTCAAGTCGGCAGTATACTGTCTGTGCTTTACGCCAGACTACCAAGGTTCGAGCTATTACGCCAGAATTTTCATCCACAAGCGTAAAAGTTCAAAATTTTACAGTATATACCAAGTTTTCGGCAGTCAAAGCATTTTACGCTCAACTGCAAAAATCTGGAGTTTTTACGCTGACACATTAGAAATATGGACGTAAAAGATAAAACGTCTCCGTGCATCATCTTCCTCAAAAAGGCTATCAGCACAGAAGACGACCTAGCACGGTCACGTTCAACGTATGCGAAGGATTTTTCAGTCGTTCTCATTCGTCCCAAAAGCTTTACCTATCAGGCCTGGTGCACTGCTCATCGGCGGGATGCTCAGCTCAGAATGGGGTTCGCCCTGTCCAACCGGAGTCACTCCTGCTTGGGCAGAAGAACGAGAAGAGGAATCAATATTCTTTCCCTTAGAGGATGAGGATTGCTTAGAGGCCATTACTGGAAACTTTGAAGACTCAGAGAAGACTCGAAGAAAAGCTCGAACAGTCAGAGGCTTTCTTTCGCAGAAGACGGATGAAAAGTTTTTCTCTCAGAAAACTTGGGATATATATAGAGTTCGGATAGACTCCTCGGACCCCGAACCAAATCTCCTAATTAATATTCGGTTATGATTGGGTCCTACGTTAGCCTATTATTCAGAGAAGACGGACAGTCAGCGAATTCGAAAAGTTTTTCGCGCAAAGCAGGTCAGCAGTTCTTACGCTAAGGAGCTTTCTACGCTCGACGACAACAGATCTATGGTTTCACGCTCGCAAGCTATAAGTCTATGGTTTTATGCCTGGATGCCTTTGTGCTCGGTAGCTTTTATGCTCGAGAGGCTACAATCCTACGACTTTATGCCAGCAGATAACAAATCGATGATCTCACGCTCGGTGGCGCTTAGTTTACGCTCAGAAGCAACAGATCCGCGACTTCACGCTTAAAAAAAAAATTCTTTTCAGAAGCTACAAATCTACAGTTCTACGCTAAAGAGCTTTCTACGCTCGACAGCTACGAATCTACGACTTTACGTTCGACGGCTACAAGTCGAGTTTTACGCCCAGATGCCTTTGTGCTCAGTAGCTTTTATGCTCGAGAGGCTACAAACCTACGACTTCACGCTCAGGAACTACAAGTCTATGATTTCACGCTCGATGGTGTTTAGTTTATGCTCAGAAGCTGCAGACTAAGGATTTCACGCTCCACGACTTCCCACACATCTGAAGGATACGTCGGCCAGATCACGCGTACATCTGAACGGTCCTCAAAAACGGTCAATTGCAAAGAGTTCACACAGAGGATACTCGTTCTTGACCTCAAGATATCCCAAGTACCAGAAGCATACAGAGTTCAACATTGAAAAAACTACTCTTCTTCATGGGTCGATTCGAAGTTCATCCAGGCTCCGGTCTGAATATTTTATCTATCAAGATGGCAACTCAGTTTGACAGCCATTTCTCGACCCTGTTCCAAGGGATTTTCGAGAAATCATTCTTGAAGATGATGTCTGAACAAAGAAATTCTGTTCATCAGAAGCAGCAGCTCATAATTCTACGCGGTTCCTCACTCCTAAAAAATAGCAGGACGGTTCGAAAACTCGAATGCCACAACGGCTTTCTACGCATCTCTAGTTATGCGTAAAAGATAGACAGGACCTAGCACTCTTTCTAAACAGAGTCGGCGTAAAGAATCAGACGTGTCAAAGCTACACATATTTAGACTTCACAGCAACGTATGGCAAGATGATCATATGCACGAAAGAAAGCCGACTTTATTAAAGATTAAAATCATGATTACATATGAGGAAAATCCAGTCTACAAGGGTTTTTCTTCATTTTTATGATTATATCTGAGGGAAACCCCGTCTACAAAGGGCTTCCTTATCATCGTCTGAAGATCGCACCGAGAAGCTGTTCTGACAGGTTCTCACGTTGATGAAGGTCTTCCTCTTCTTCCAAGAAGATGATCAGTGGTGGAAGGAAACAAAACTGGGCATAGACCCATCCTCCAACAGAAGGAAAGCAGGGTAAATCTGCTTCCCTACAGACCAATGCTGCTCTAGCCGGGACGGAGCTAGTTGCTGCTCTCACCCCCGGAGGTAACGGGAGAAGGCGCCACTTACAAGCGCCATGGTGGAAAATGATTCTTCCTCTCTCCCGAAGAACCACCATACAAAGTTGCTGATTATCCCGAGCAAGGGAGGCTATGATATCCTTCCATGATCCATCGTTGCATATGAGACTTGCTCGAAGACGCCGTCTTTTTTGGCATCTTACATGCTGGAAGAACATGGTCTTCTTCTTCCTCAGATCGACCCGACGGACTCCGGCGATCATCCTTGTGTGGCGAAAGGAATGCGGGAAGAACAGGTTAAAATCCTCGGCCTTTTATAGGCGAGAGAGGTCACACCGGTCCCCAATAAATTGGCCATAAAGTCAGCATCGACCGTTTCAACGCTCCATTCAGAAATGTTTCGAGTTACGAGGAGCGGTTCATGCTTCAATCAAAGCGTTCCAAATTTCGAAGAAATTTGAAAGCTTTGAAGGGGGTCTTGTAGAAGCATAAAAAATACGCTGGATAGCTCTATGCAATATGGTGATGCAGGGCAGCGTAAGCAGGGGACCTCAAGGCCATCAAGAGTGCAATGGAGCTTTTCCGCTGAGCATGGCGTAAAATATGATGGGACCATCCATGTAAATACAGTATGTCCAGGCCGCTTCAGCGTAGACGGGGTGCTTCATCGCCTCCATGGCGTAAAACTCATCCGCTTTCATAGCAGCATTAAAGCGTACGAGGAACGCTTTGTCTTCCCCGAAATGAACCTGTCAAGTCACGCAGTGAACCTGACATCTGACTCCTGACAAAAAGTGCTATACGGCTACCCAGACGACGGCTGGAAAGATGGCAGACCACTCGGGATGCGCCCCACAGTATGATGGCGGATCTCTGCATTTAATGCAGAGGATTTGATTAAATATCATCGAACCGTCGTTTACTGACATCCCCTCAGCAGAGACTGCTTTTACGCATATAAGGGGATACGCTGTCTTATTTTACACAGGCCAACGTGAACTGTTTACGCTCCGCAGAAGACAAACAGACTGCCACGTCAAAAGCTGCTCTTCGTACAGGGCTCGAGGCACGTCTCTGCACCGAATGCTCAGAACGGGGGCAGGCCTTCGAAACATGACTCGGCAATTAATGATGATGGCGGATCTCTGTATTTAATGCGAGAGATTTGATTATATCTCCAAGAGCCGTGATTTCGGCTAAAGACGTCCACATCACCTCGGCTTCTACGCCCATTCAGCTTCTATGCTCGTTCGGCTTCTATGCTCATTCAGCCTTCTGTGCTTATTTGGCTTCTATGCCATCAAGCTTCTACGCCTACTCGGCTTCTATGCCTACTTGGCTTCTATGCCATGGTGACAGACATTGGCTTCTACGCCAACCTCTTCTACACGAGGGATACCTACCTACGTGGCTTCTACGCCGTGATCTTCGTAGCGATTATACGCGTTTTGTCCCTTAGTTGGACCCGCGTCACACGCTCATTCAAAAGGTCATCTATACGCAGGCTTTGATTATTTTAACCGTTGTGTAAAAGGGTGTTGTACTTTCCACTACTCGGTTTCCACACCGATTGACTGGTCACTGTCACCAAAACTCTATAAATAGAGACCTCTATCAACAGAGGAACAGGTGGAGACTTTAAAAATCGAACAAGGTTGAACCTCCACAGAGATCGAACCACGGGTCAAAACATTGGAGATTGAGGAGAGATTGAAGAGTCTTTGAGAGAGAGAGAGAAGCATCCAGAGCTCAGACAAAGAGTAGCGATTGACGACATTGGCATCGTGCATCCATCCTCTTCCGCCACCTACGAAGCTGCTTTCCGTCTTCCACGGCACTTCTTCACCATCGTGTAGTACAAGAGCTAAAGTGATCGACTGTAGATCAGACACCTATAGCAATCATCTACCCAGATTAAATAAATTGTACTCCTACATCCTCGTATAGGATCAAATTGTACAAGTTTGTTTGTAAACCAAAGAAAGCGGGTTTCGTGCAAACCTCGTATTATATACATTTCGTTCTTTCGTTTAATACCACAAACAGTGATAGGTTTTGAAATTTCAAATTAGTCAAACGTATCTATTCAGAGGTCATAATAACATGATAGAATATGATCCAACCAATCTTTGTAATAAAATATTATCAGAATAAAATCTTCACCATACTCCTTTGAGCAAAGGAGATCAAGCATAGTACTTCTTCAGAAATTTGCCGTTGATAGGAGCCATTATCAAACCTCCATTAGGCTTGGCTAATCTGTAAGCGTTGTTTGAGAACGTCGTTTCAATCACATAAGGACCTTCCCATTTAGGCTAGAATTTGCCCTTACTTTTGTGTGTAATGATCATTGGCCGCTTCACCGCTAAAACTAGTTTACCAACTTTGAACACTCTTTCCTTCACTTTTTGATTAAAAGCTCTGGAAATGCGTGCATGGTAGAATATAATGTGCTGCTGAGCTTGAAGGCATTTCTCGTCTAATCCTTCTAGCTCTTGAAGCCTTAAGTGATCATTATTTTTTTGAGTCAACTTATTAGGATTTCTATGGAGAGAACTGCTTCACACCCATAAACTAATAAAAATAGGGTACAACCTGTTGGTGTTCGTACTGTTGTGCGATACGCCCAGAGACATTCTCCCAGTTTCTCATTCCAATCTCTTTTGTTCGAAGAAACGAACTTTTTTAAGAGTTTGATGATGCTTTTGTTGAAGTCTTCCGCCAAACCATTAGCAGCGGGATAATAAGCCGTCGAGGCCATATTCTGTATCCGATTCTTATCACAAAATCGGTGAAATGCTTGGCTGATGAATTGAGGCCCGTTAACATAAATTATCCTTTGGGGTATCCCAAAGCGATAAATTACTTGATGCTTGATAAAGCTGATCACGTTGGATGTCTTCACCTCAGCGAGAGGGATCGCCTTCGCCCATTTAGAGAAATAATCCGTGATAACCAATATGACCCGATATCCTCTAGACGACGACGGGTGAATTGGACCAATGATATCCATACTCCATGCTTCAAAGGGCCATGATGCAATCGTAGGATGTAAATACTCAGAAGGCTGATGTATAAAATCTGTGTGAACCTGACAGACTTTGCATTGTCTTGCATATTTCACGGCATCTGCAATCATAGTATGCTAATAGTAGCCCATCCTCCTGATACGATCCTGTAACTTAGGACAGGGTTGATGTGCTCCACATACACCGTCATGAGCTTCTCGGATAACCCATTTTGCATCATCGTCAAAAAGACATCGTAATAGCAGTCCATCGTATGTTCGGCGATATAGACTTTGCGAAGAAGCATCAAAATAGAAGCGTAGTGATCGTCTTTTGATGGATACTGCTTCTTTAGGATCCTCTTGTAAGATTTTGTATAATACAAAGTCTATAAAGGGACTTCTCCAGTCTCTCTTAGGAGGAATCGTGTTTATAGTATAGTTGCGTTCTATGTAAAAATTATTTTTCACACAGAATAAATCTCTGTTAAGAAGGATCACCGAATTCTGCCTTCTTATAAGAATAGCTAGATCTGCAGCTAGGCTGGCCAGAGCATAAGCTTCCAAATTTTGAGATCGAGGCACGTGTTCTAGGAAGAATCGTTTCAAAGATATGGCAATTTCGATCATTGCTTGGTGATAAGGAATGAGGTCTGGATTGCGAACTTCATATATTCCTCTGACCTGATTGACGATCAACTGAGAATCACCAAAAGCTTCCAGGTATTCAATATCCAATTCTTTAGCCACTTGAAGCCCGATTAGCAGGGCATTATACTCTGCCACATTATTAGAACAGGGTTCGCTAAGAGAATATGCTCGATAGATGACGAGTTTATCAGGAGTCACCAGGACAATTCCTACTCCTGAAACCATGTTTCCCCTGGGACCAGTTCTGGATGCACCATTGAAAAATAGCTACCACGTATCACCTTCCATTACGGAATTACATTCTGCAACTTCGTCGGAAATGTCCTCGTATAGTTTAGAGGTTTTCGGAATTGGATGAGCAGCTAAGAAATCAGCCAAGGCTTGACCTTTGATGGACTTCTGAGGGACATACACCATATCATGCGGTGTTAATAACATCGCCCAAGTCGCGAGTCGGAAATTAAGAACACTTGGCTTGTTCATCAATACTCGAAGAGGATTGATTCTGGAGATGATATGAATAGTTTGGCCCGTGACGTAATATCGCATCTTCTGAATGGCGAACATTAGGGCCAAGCATTCTTTTTCTATTGGATTGTACCGGTGTTCAGCTCCGATCATTATCCTGCTTAGATAGTAGATAGCCTGTTCATGACCCTCATTGTTCTTCTGTGCGAGAAGAGCCCCTAAGGAATGATCCATTGCTCGAACATACAGCAAAAATGGTCTTCCTATGACGGGAGGCACCAGAACTCGAGGATTAGTGAGATAGTGTTTGATATCATTAAACGCTTGCTGACAGGCTTTGTCCCATACGAATGACACACCTTTCTTCATCAGGCGAGAAAAAGGTTGACATCTCCCAGAGAGGTTGGATATGAATCTCCTGATATAAGCCAGACGACCTTAAAATTCCCTGAGTTCCCTCAGATTATGGGGCGGTCGCATTTCTAGGATAGCCTTTACTTTATCAGGATCAACTTGAATGCATTTAGCAGTAATAAAAAATCCCAGGAATTTGCCACTGGATACACCAAGAAAGGATTTTGTAGGATTCATTCTGAGTTGATGTTGGCGCATCAACTCGAATACTGTCTTCAAGTTTTGGATGTGATTATCCTTGAGGAAGCTTTTGACAATAATATTGTCTATATAACATTCTACTATTTTGCGTAAGTGCTCGTAGAATATGTTACTCATAGCTCGTTGATACGTAGCCCCGACATTATTCAATCCGAAAGGCATAACCGTATAGCAATATACCCCCAATGGTGTTCGGAAGGCAGTATGCTTCTCATCTTCAGGATTCATCTTAATCTGATTGTATCCTGAAAATCTGTCTATGAAAGACATGCGTTCAAAACTGTACGTATTATCGATCACGACGTCTGTAATGGGAAGAGGGAACTCATCTTTAGGGCAAGCTGCATTTAGATCTCGGAAATCGATGCAGACACGCACTTTCCTATTTTTCTTTATAACCGGGACTACATTGGCGACCCAATCAAGATGTTGTTCTTCCCGGATGAACCCACAGGCTATTAGCTTTTTGATTTCAGCTTCAATGGCATCCATCATATCCGGGCGGAACCGGCGTTGGTCCTTTTGGATCAGAATTCGGAATGCAAACTCTTTTCTTTGGTCTTCAGCTTCATTCTTTTTTAAGCGTTGATTCAGCGCTTGCTGCTTAGGGCGATAGCATCCGCTTTACAGGCTTCGAATTGGGCCGTATGTTGAGTTTATGGGTAGCCACTTTAGGATCAAGACCTGGCATATCCTCATAATTCTACACAAAGACATCGATATATTTTTTTATCAGCTGGATCATTTCTTCCCTTTCTTCTTCGGAAAGATTATTACTGATAAATATCGGCTTTGGTGAAAATTCATCCCCAACATCGACTTGGATAACTTTATCTTCAGTGGGTGGTTCTCTTTGCTCGAACCGGAGTTCCTATTGTGTATCCATTTGATGAGCCCAGGATTCATCTTCAAATGGTTCAGATTCTTGTTCCTCTGTTTTGAGAGAATCTGTCAACACCATATTTACTGAAAGTACCTGTTCGAGTTGCTCACCTGAATCGAAAGATGACAAATCGTCTTGAAAAGAGGGAATGGTCTCCTCACTTGACTCAGAGTCATTGGAAGTTGCAAGATGTGTGGTATACCCTATCCTAAAATAAGTTCGTTGACAGTAGGAATCACCATGCAACGATATTCTTCTACCTTTCCCATAGTTGAGGCATGGCTCCAACTTCAAGTCATAACCCATGCTTTGCATAATCTTTAAAGCTTGTGGACTATATCTGTGAATCTGCAATTTCCTAGCATCAGACTCATGAGAATCTTCTTGTACAATTGGTTTAATCCGCATGCGACCGAAGACTATTGGATGCTGATCATTGCGAGTAGGTAGGACAATAAAGATAGAATCTTCATGTGGCCTATATGTCGTGACGACATTGGATGTTGACGCTACTTCCCACACATATGGATGATAGGAGTCTATAGCTTCCAGGAATTTTTGTGCTATAGGTTCTATATCATTATGGGGGGGAGGATTCCTGATTTGGAAATTGAGCGTCAGTATACTGGAAAAGTGAATCTTTATTATCGTCAGAAACTACGTTCCCGGTTGTATTTACATCAGTCGGCTGCTTGTTGCGCCTGAGGTTGATGACCAAAGGTGGGGGTTTCTGGTTCAGAGTGATCACTAGAGGATCACTTCCTCCTCCCGATTTGGTTATGCTCAAGTGGATAGCCATGGGTTCCATGACTTTCGGACGGGTAGTCCGCCCTTTCACCTGGATCGATAAAGGTTGCTCAGTAGATGATTCTGCTGGCTCCCAGTAGGATTCCTCTTCCGTCTTGCCTGACACCTCCTTCATGTAGTCTTGGGTGTACAACATAGCATCAGAATAGTAGGATTTAACTCCTTTGAAAGGATTGAGATTCGTAAACTCTGTTTTCACTGTCCCTTAGGCGTCTACATATTTGAAGCATTGATGTAGAATGGAAGGGACAATATTGTGATCGTGGATCCAAGGTCTGCCCAACAGAATATTGTAAGACACCTCTGAATCAATGACGTAGCATGTAGCCACTGATCTAAGGTCACCAATCTGGATCCTCAGACAAATCTTCCCCAACGATTTGCTCTTCCTGGCATTAAAGCCTACGATTGTGGTGGTAGTGTAAGCCAGTTCGCTTGTAGGGTTTCTCAACGGTCTTAACAAACTGTGAGGGATAATGCTGATCGACGATCCCGGATCTATGTGAATCCGGTCTACCTCTATGGATCCAACATATCCGGTGTAATAAAGAGGCCTGTCATGCTTATTATGTTTTAACAACATGTCCTCTTGAGTGAAAGTGATATTAGGGACCATTTCCATCACACTATGGCATTGAGGGCACGCCACAGGCTCTTTATCAGGGGATTTGAGCTGAGTCAAGCATACATCTGCCTGCATTAATGCTTCACTCAAGGCTTCACGAGTGTCTTTGGATAGCCTTAGGAGCTCGAAGATGGACAATCTGGTTGGTGTATTAGCCAACTGGGCCAAGATGTCAAAGTTATATGGTTTTTCTAAACCTTTGTTTTGAATATTCTTCAAAGGTTTATCAAAATGAACTTATTTTTGCTTGCCCTTGTCCACCGAAGTTGGCTTAGAAGGACCTGCCTCTGGTATAACAGGTTCGGGCTCTGGAGGTTTGGCAGCTGAAGTGTCTGCCGTTGATTCCCCCTGGTTTCCTCCATAGTCCTTGAGATAGGCTTTGCCTGACCGGGTTCCGGTTGCTAAAGCCTCTTCTTCTGATGTCGGAGATATTGCAATCATATGGCATGGTTTACATCTTGAGTTCTTTTTAGACTTAGCTTTAGCAGCTTGAGTCTCTTCCTCAATCTCTGACACCAGATCAGGATGAACCCACATAATCTCACCACGCTTGGTAATTAGGGGTACCAGGTCATGATTTTGATCCCTGGTTGTAGGGAGATTAACAATGTTCATCATTGCCCGTGGGATAGGTACTACACCATCCAGAATTTCCTTAGGGGCAGATTGCCAAACTGGAGAGAGATTATGTTGGCAGTGACCGTCTTCTCGCTATTACGCAGAGTGATGGCCTTGGCGTCGATCAGCTCCTAGATTTTCCTTTTTAATACATAACATGCCTTTGTGGGGTGATGTATGTATCTGTGGAAATGCAGTACTTAGGGTTATTGGTACTGCCGACTTCATTTGGCCGTTTTACCTCGGGGAGAGTAAGCTTGCCACTTTTGACTAGATAATCGAATATGCTCGAAATATCGTCGTCGTCAAAAGAATATTCTTCTTTAGGCCTGGAAATCCCAGGATTCGTCTGCGTAGTCACCGGAGTATGTTGCCTGGACATATTGATTGTCAGAGCTTTCTTCCCTTTGGAACTACGAGCATGATCGTTATTGGAAGAGGACCGTTTTCCTCTTTCAGAGGTAGAGATCATGATTCTATTGTCACACGCCTTCCGACTGTTATCTTCAGCGGCTACCGCTGAGATGATAAACGAGGGCCAATCATGGAACTAATATGGTCCCATGAACACTGAGATTGGTGGGAGAAGGTTCTTCCTGTAAATGTCCACCAAGGCAGAATCCAAAACTCCGGGAGGCATCTGCAAGGTAGCCTGACGAAAGCATTCGATAAAAGTACGAACTCTTTATTTATCTTTCTGCTTTACTTCGATAAGTAATGACATAGACATGTCCATCCCTCCTTCGTAGAATCGAATGAAGGACAGAGTCTTGAAATCTTCAAAAAAAGTAATACAGTTGTTCGACAGACTACGGTACCATTGATAGGCTACTCCAGACAGACAGCCTTTAACCACTCGAGTGAGAAGGGCGTCATTCCCTTGCAACAACACTGTCATCATGCTAAAGTAGTTCATGTATTGGCTTGGTGACGTCTTTCCCTTAAACAAAACCATAGCATGTGGTTTGTATTTAGGTGGAAAAGGGATCTCGTCCCAGATAGCTGGGTATGGCTAGTTGATTCCCAACTTCTTGAGCTGATCCTTATGCTTCAAGGCATCAAATTGGGCTTTCAATTCTCGAACTCCTGCATCGGATCTTCATCTGGGAGAGGGACCACAGAGTGGTGAGAGATCGGTTGTATTGTGACTCCAACAGGAGGCAATACATTCTCCGAGTTAAGAAGTTGAGGAGCTGCTGACTCTTGATTTAAATAGGCTCCTAGTTTGCTTTGGATGATGGTAGGTCCACCCCCACCCGTAGTTGAGTTAGAGAAACCGATGTTTGAGCTATTGCAGCTGCGTGTTGAGTCACCATCATCTGACACATACTCTCCATCGTGGAATGCATCTCTTTAAGTGATGCTTCCAATAAAGCTATGCGTTGGTCAGTACTTCCTGATGGGGAAGCCTCTTTATGTTCATCTCCAATGGCATAAACTCCCATTTCTCTGGATGCTACTGAGGGATTAGTATAGATCTCTGTAGAGATTGAGTCTATACTTTCAGCATCAGATTCGGGTAACTGGCGACCCCCAGTGTCTGAATCAGAAGAATATAAAGCCGGTTGTCGTGACCTCGAGCGGGTGTTTCAAAAAATACCTGCCTCAATATTCTCAAGGAGTCTGTCGAATCTCCTTTGGCTTGGAGTTCGAGAGGGATGACGTCTTGAGCTTGACCTTCCTCTAGGAATATGTGAAGCCATGTTCACTGATGCGAATGTCGGCTCTTCTTCCTGTAGAGACAAAGAGTAGTTCAACCGGTCGAAAACTGACCATTTTGCCTTAGAGCAGCTGTAGTTAACTACAACTTTATGACTATTACAATAGTGCTCCCTAGGGAGTATAATAGACATGTTAGCCGATCCCCTATCTTTGCGCTTTTGGATCAAAAAATCACGCAAATCAGGGGGATTAACAGAAGAAGAAGGAGAAGGCTTATTCTGCCTTTTTATATCAGTAGGAGCGTGGATATTGGGAACCATAACCCTCTCTCTGCCATAAGTATACAGCAGTTCGCCCATGTGAGTGGCATATTATCCATCATCCGTCTGGGGAGCGTATTTCCCCATGAAGCAGGTCTTCTTTACGCGGATGGGCTTATCCTGGCTTAATCTGGAGCTTCGCATAGATTCGCGTAAAACAGGTGGAGTTCGCATAATCTTCTTCTCTTGGTGGCGTACAACTCTAGAGGTCGGGAGATTCGCCACTTGTTTTCCCTTGATGTGATCCAAGGGTCCATCGGATGCATTTTTACATGCAAGGCGCGTTTGAATTTTCTGCGCGGGCACTGAGGCCTTGTCAGAAATTTCGTCTGCCACGTCATAGACGGGAGACGAAGTTTTACGCGCAGGGCGCGTTTGAAATTTCTGAATTGGCGCTGAGGCCTTATCAGAAATTTTGTTTGCCATGTCACAGACGGGAGATGCAGTTTTACGCGCAAAGCACGTTCTGGACTTCTGTATTGGCACTAGGGCATTGCCAGAAGTTTTGTCTGCCACGTCACAAACGGGAGACAGGTTTTTACGCACAGAGCGTATAGGTCGTGATGTCACAACCTTGTTGATCGGAGAGAGAGAGTCCGCAGGAAGGGTAGAGGATGTCCGGGGCATCCATACTTTATGCAGCTTTCTTTTGTCCTGGACAGAGAGGGAATGAGAGCTACCCCCTTCTCGAAGCATGTCTTCATAAACCGATTGGTCGAATTGGACGACCAAAGTATTCTTCATTGATCCAACAGATACAACATCGTGTTGAGCAATGGCTTTCTCGTCAGATGAGAAAGTAGTCCCCACCAGAGTCATCATCTTGTGTTTGATAATAAATAGAAGAAATAAAACTAGGTTTATACGAAACCCTTTCTTTGTTTACAAATAAGAAAAAGAAGTACAATTAATCCTATACGAGGATGTTAAGTACAAAAAATAATTCTGGGGAAATATTGCTATAGGAGTCTGATCTGCGGTCGATCACTTTGTTCCTTGGACCACACGATGATGAAAAAGTGTTGTAGAAGAAGAAGAAGCTTCACAGATTGCAGGAGGGATTGAACTCTCGTTGCTGAAGTTATCAATCAACACTCTCTATTTGTACTCTCTCTGATCTCCTCTGATTTTGATCTCTCTTTTCTCTCTGATCCTTTTCTTGACCTTCCATGTGACCCATGTCTCCTGTGGCCGGAGGTCTCTATTTATAGAGTTCGGTCACAGTAACTGACCAGTAGGCGTAGAAACCGAACAGCGGAGAGAACTGCACCTTTTATGCGGCGGTTATAATAACTGCTACCCACGTCTGAATGATCTCCTAAATCTGCGTGTGACGCGTGTCCCATTATGATGTAACGCATATAATCGCTCATCGAAGATCACGGCATGCAAGCCACGTAAGTAACTGCCCCTTGCGTAGAGAAGATTGGCATAAAAGCCAAATAACTGTCTCCTTGACGTAAAAGCCAAATAGTTATCTTGTTGGCGTAAAAGCCAAATAGCTGTTCTTATGGCTAAAAAGCCAAGTAGCTGTCTTGTTGGCGTAAAAGCCAAGTAGCTGTCTTGATAGCGTAAAAGCCAAACTTTAAGTAAAGCTTGATGCTGCATGGATAGGTAACCAGCGTAAAGATAGCCAATTATCCTTCCTTGACGGAGGTCTTTGAGCGTATTCTGGGCCAAGTAGCTTTATCACGTACCTTTACAAATATAGTCTGAGTCAGCATATTTCAAGAAGATAGCATACGGCGTACTCCTATAGCTGAAAATAGCCAGGTTGGCGTATTTCGAGGAGATAGTATATGGCGTGCTCTTATAGCTGAAAATAGCCTAGTTTGGCGTAATATGCAGAAATAGTGACATGAGCATATTAGCCCTAATTTTAGCTCTCCCAGTCGTTAAAAGTAGAACCAAATCTCGTGCATTAAATGCAGAGATCTGCCCCCATCTCGTGCATTAACTGCAGAGATGTGCCTCGAGTTCTGTACGAAGAGCAGCTTTTGACGTGGCGGTTGGTTTCGTCTCATCCTGAGCGTAAAGCTCATCTCTGCCTGTGTAGAATAGGCAGCGTATTCCTTGAATGCGTAAACAATATCTCATATCAAGGATTATGTCACTAAACGACAGTTTGGGTCTCCGTGCAGAATCATCATTACAGTCGTCCTCTCGATCGTCGTGTAGTACTCTTTGTCAGGAGTCAGGTTCACTATTTTGTATGACAGGTTCATTGGAGGAATACGAAGAGTTCCTCGTACAATTTCCCGCTGCATTAAAAGCGGACAGGTTTTACGCCGAAGTAGCGATGTAGCAACCTTTTTATGCCGAAGCAGTCTGGGAGTACTGCTTTACGCGGGTTGTTCTGTAGCTCTGTTTTACGCTGACCAGTGTTGAAGCTCTGCTGTACGCCAATGGCTCTGAAGTCATATTTTTATGCTAGCTAGTGCTGGAGCTCTATTTTACGCGGGCTTCCTGCATGTTGGGGGGTTTTACGCGTATAATTCCCCAGCGTATTTTTCATGCTTCTACACTCATGACCAAACCAGGAGCATTAAACTCTTGCCTAGCTACATGAACAATGTTTCTTTCTCCATACGATATGGTGTTCGTTCCATAGAAAGCAGTTAAGGGCCAAGCAATGGCCAATTTTTTTGTTGCTCATCCAGTGCCAGAAATATCCAAACTCTATGATGATATTTCGGATGAAGTGTTGGAGTCAAACATGACATCGAAAGAGTCAATTAAGTGAATGTTCTTCGACGACGCTTCAAGAACCGGACCCAAAGATAATATTATCGCAGGAGTGAAAATGGTATTTGTCTCCCCGGATAACCTGATCATCTATCGTGCTTATTCCCTCATAGAACAATCATAGAACAATATTCCAACAACATGACGAAGTATAATTCCTTAATCATCATACTCCAGTTAGATAAACAATTGGGGGTTGACTACCTCGAAGCCTACGATGATTCTAAGATGATAGTCAGTCAAGTTCGAGGAGAATACGAGGTTCGCCATGAAGACCTTGTCCCATATTACAAGGATATTATTGATATAGCCTCAACCTTCTCAGGATTCTTCATTGAACATGTGCCTCGATTGTAGAATATTAAAGCAGATGTCCTTGCCGGGTTAGCAGCATCCTTATCTATCCAATCAAGACTCAACAATCGGTCACCGTTATTGGTCGAGAGTTATTTTGCAACAAGAACAACCTGCATGTTTGCCAAAGCTACACTATAGAGGCAAACGTTGATATCAAGGATTGGCGGTTCCCATTCATAGACTATGCAGTCTATGAAATTCTCTCCGATGATCCAAAAGAAGCTACTTTTATTAAGAGGCCCTCCCTCAGATTTTAATATAATACATCTACTAAAATATTGTATCGTTGTTCATACAACGCAGAAGAAAAAAAAGCACTCCGTGAAGCTCATGACGATACCTGCAGTGCACATCAACCCGGTCCTAAGTTACAGGATCGTCTTCGACGCATGGGTTACTATTGGTCCACTATGGTAGCTGATGCCATAGAATATGCAAGGAAGTGCAGGGCATGTCAGATTCATGCCGACTTCATCACTAACCCTCGAAGTTTCTACATCTGACGGCTATGTCATGGACATTTGAAGCATGGGCATGGATGTCATAGGTCCAATCAGTCCACCATCATCCAGAGGTCATCGGTTCATCTTGGCTATAACCAATTACTTCTCCAAATGGGCAAAAGCCATACTTCTCTTCGAAGTAAAAACTTTAAACGTGGTCAATTTTATCAAGGATCACGTTATTTACCGCTTCGGTCTTCCTCGAAGGATCATCCATGACAATGGTCCGCAATTTGAAAGTCACGTCTTTTGTCAATTTTGTGATAAAAAACCAAATTCTGAACATAGCTTCAATAGCATATAATCCAGTAGCGAATGGATTACCAGAAGCTTTCAATAAAATAATCATCAAACTCCTCAAAAAGTTCATTTCATCTAACAAACGCGACTGGAATGAGAAGTTTGGTGAGTGTCCCTGGGCCTACCGAATAACAGTTCGAACACTAACTGGCAGCACGTCATTCTCTCTGATGTATGGGAGAGAAGTAAGTCTTCCCTTGGAAATCTAGATCCCCTCTCTCTGAATAGCTATCTCCAATAAGATAACAACTGAAGACAATCATCGTCTGAGGCTATAAGAATTGGAGACGCTTGATGAAAAATGTCACTTACCTCAATAGCGCATTGAGTTATACCAAGCACGCATTTCTAAAGCCTTTAACAAAAAGGTGAAAGAAAGAGTGTTTCAAGTTGGTGACCTCGTCTTAGCAGTGAGAAGACCAATGGTCATGACACACAAATCCAAAGGGCAAGTTCCAGCCTAAATAGGAAGGTCCATTCGTTGTGGAGTCAGTGTATTCCAATGACGCGTATAGACTCGCAAAGCCTAACGGAGATTTTCTGATGATGTCGATCAATGAAAAATTCCTAAAAAAATACTACGTCTAAGTTCGACCAATATTTCCCATCCCTAGCGGATCATGAATGTACAATGTTTATTATGTTTTTTTTTCCAGCAGGTTAAATGTACAATGTTTATATTTTTTTACCCTCAGAAGAAAATATTTACTCCCCGTAGAGTTCTTGTAAAAATCTATTATCCATATTCAAGAGTCTTGAATAAGTTATGGATAATAGATCCACTTAAAACTACTCTCTCACAGTGTGGTTAGAGACTTTATCGAAAGTGTCCTTAGTAGGCATTTTGCTGCCCTTAACATGTCTTATTGCTAATACCTTCCCAAGAGAGTCAGTGAAACTCTTATTCACCTCGAGCTATTACACGTATTCAAAAGTCTTAGATACACAATGGGTAATAGATCCTCAAAAAATTCCCTAGTAGAATAAATTCTCAGATCCTACGAAATGCTCTCGTTGAGATCACAAAATAATTTTTTTCTAGGCAAATTACCATATTCGTAGAGCCCAGTTGTTCTAGAAATATCTTATTTTCGATCCACAGTTGGATTAGAGATATTCTTTTTCCGAATATTTCATCTCCAACTAGGCTAAGATATTCCCGATAGTGGTTCACGTCCATATTACCTCTGAACTATTGTATGTTCATTCTTTCCAGTTGAGTGAACTTGTCAATAGAGAAAACAATCACGTCCACATTACCTCTGCATTATTTTTCTATTTCTACAGAGTTATGTCTTGTCATGTACATATTACCTTTGAGCAAGATCCATAATGGAATCATAATTCAGAATATTTGCCACGTCCACATTACCTCTGAGCAAACATTCTATCTATTAGTTTCGTACTATCACGTCCATACTACCTCTGATGATGCATGTCGTTTCAACTTATTATCTGTACCTAGATTTGGGTGTGCCATGGGTAATAAGTCCACAAAAATGCCCACCGTAGAATTATCTCTACTATCACGTCCATATTACTTCTGATAGTGTCCCCTTTCGAACTTATTATCTACACTTACTTTTGAGTGTGTCATGGATAATAAGTCCACTAAAATTTCTCCATAGAATATTCCTAAAATAATGCAATATTATACTACATCCATATTATCGCTAGTATGATATTCGTATATATTCACAACTGTGGCAATAGAGAAATTTTATTGAAGCAAAAGAGAAAGATGAGAAAAAACTCTCTCCATTACGCTATTTATAGGCACAAAAGCAGTAAAAGCCCAGGCGAAAAGGACATTGATTCTTGTACGCACATTAAATGGCAGCTTGCTTCCCGATATGGTGCATTGAATTTTCGCTAAAAAGATACCTCAAAAATCATGCTTATTTGCCAAGAATCCAGGAAAAAATTATGGCACGAAGATCAAAACAGATTTGACAACTTGACAGATCACCTATGTGGCAAAGTTATGTTATGCGGCACAACTCTATGCGCCAAAAAGAAATTGTCAACCACACTTCTTTCAAAGTGTTTCAGAAACTCATTCATGTTTTTGAAAACTTTGAAGGGAGTCTTATAGAAGCATAAAAAAATTCAAGTTCATGCAACTCAAGCAGCTATGAACCAAAGAAATGAATAGCCTGATTCAGTAAAGTCATGCCGCATACACCCAAGTATTCAAATATTATGCGCCATAAAGCCCATGCGACATCCAAACCAAAACAGAGAAATGACTTCATCTATGCGGAAAACAACTCAGCCACATATGTTTCTCTGACACAACATTAATCGCTCTGGGCGCTTCATAATATGTGCATTCGACATTAATGTAATAGACGTCAGTGCTTACGTCATCGTCATTATTATCTTTTATCAGTATACAATTGTGTAGTGCCACGTGTATGATTAGCCAGACTGTAGCAATCGTACATGTTCCCAAGCCGATCATATTTCGAAACTACTATTTTAAAACACTTAGAATAGATTACAGTTCCCTATTTTAAATCATATACTACATCACCCGTATATGATACCGCTCTTTGTTTCTTTTCATTTTCATACATGCACTGACTGTATCATATTGCCTATTGCCTGTCTCTTTACATTGCCTGTCTCTCTTAAATTGCCATTGCATTTATTTCACTGTCTTCTCAGTAGCTAGCATGACATATTTTATTGTATTATAGACATTATCAATTAATGGAACTATTATTTGAGAGTGTTGCTTTGCTCCTTCCTGACTGGAAATATTTTTCCAGACTATGCCTTAGAGGACCGCTGTCCGACACTTTATGGACCATATGGTGAGTAGCTGCAGACTTGATAGTAGTTGTGATTCCAGGAGGTCTAGCCGAAAATTACTATTTTTAGTTAGTGCTTTAATTAGACTATTTGGTACCGGATTTGTCTCCGGCATTTTTTGATGACTTGGATATTGTTAAGTTAGAATATTACTTTGTGACTTGTGTTGTATTTTAATTTCTGTTCAAATCTTATCGTGCTGTAATCCTGTGATTGAGTATGTGTTCATTTCATTTTGTTATCCGTACCTCCTTATGGAGATTGGATGCTTGTGTGAGATTGGCTAGATAGAATCAAAACCTAGACAGCGTTCTACCGCCGATGCTGCGACGTAGGCTGGACGTACCCACGCACTTGTGCCCCTAAACCGGGTGCGGGTCGTGACAACGTGTATATATGATGAATTTTCCTATGCAGTAGGAAGAAATGATCTTCTTATGAGGTATCAATCTTTCCTCTATGTGGCATAGTCGTATGCGGCAAACCATTCTCATACAGTAATTTTTTGTCTTCATCCGACATAGCAGAGCATTAATTATGCGGCAGAGCGGTTATGAAGTTGAGAAGATTATATAAATGACTACGTTTCAAATTATTGATGATGCATATGTTACAAATGACAGTGAGCATTTAAATACGGATTCAGAATCGTTGTAATGCATGTTATGTGTCAAGTCGACCGGATTATACACATACGTTCAGAATCAAGTTATGCGCCTCATTAATCACATAAGCCTATTCGGCAAGCCAAAAATCTTATGCGCCAAAGCTAGAAAGCAGTGACTTTTCAAATTCAAGCACATGACCGTTATAGTGTGAATGACTATAAATAGCAGGGACATGTGCTTCCCAAACCATCGAAAGCTGATTACTTTTGAGTCAAATTGATGTCCTCCATGCTAGTGAGCGGAGAGATAGCAAATCTCTTCTCTTTCCAATCTTTGTATTCAGATAGTCAACGGAGTAGATAAGTCGACTGCAGACTTGATCTCCATCGGTACACTCCCCAGATCTTTTTGTACTTAGAATTCATTGTATTTAGGATTCTTTTTGTACTTTAAATCAAATTTCTCAATAAAAGTTAGTAAAACTTTTGTTAACATAAACACCAAGTAGCATAAAAGAAGAAAGTTTCCAGAAACTCTAAATAATTCAAGAAATAAAAATATGTGATTAAAGAAAAAGAAAATATATAATTCCAAATCAAAAATACAAAAAAAATGTACACAACTCTAAAAGCTAAACTCCATATAAAATGCTTTTCGTACAAATCCTTAAAGGAGAAATTGATTAAAAGCAAGAATTATTACATTAAACCCCAGAAAAGAGTAACAAAATATTAGGGTTTTAATCAGGTAAATCCTAAAAACGAGTAATATAATACAATCCTTAGCTAAATTTGTACAAACCTAAAATAGGACTAAATGGATACTATGTTGAAAGCCCTAAATTGATAATATGAGTACAGGAATTAAGTAATTATAATTAAAAACAAAAAAACAAACTCGTTATTCAAATTACCTAATCTTATAGAAACCCCTACTGACTGTGATTTTAAACCATAGAATTAGAAATTGAATGCATTTACTCAATGAAAGGGGAAATTTTTTTCTTCAGATTTTGATCATTTGAATCATAAAATTGACCCTATGTTTTATTCCAGAGGATAAAAAAAGGAGAAATTGTAGAAAAATTAAAAATTCAATTAATAGAACAGTTGACTAACGAAAATGAGATATAGTCACAAATTGGAAATATGAGAACCATGTATAATGTATCAAAAAAAATCCTATTAACCAAATATGGTCCACAAATTACTCCTTTTTCTAGAAACACTAATTGGAGAAATTGGCTAAAACAAGAAGTAACGTTCTGGGCTTGGAAAAAAGAAGGCTTGATGGCAACAAAGTTTTTTCAAATGTAGGTTTATATTGGAGAATCGATTTTCAAAATTCGAGTTTCAAGTTATCACGTGTGCCAAAATAAGTGGATTCCATCATCTCCGATTTTTGGAGTTGGAGAGGACGTCCCAAGGAAAATATAATGAGTATGAAAAGTTTAGGATTTTGTGAGAAAATGTGGCATGAAAGCTTTTAAAGTTCTGTGAACAATTAAATGCTATCAATTTATCAAATAATTTTCATATAAACTCAAAAAATTACAAACAAGATGTAATTAGTGGCAATACCCAATTTTTGAATGATTTTAGGTTGACGTCGGATCTCAAAGTTGGACTTTCGTACTCGAGGCTCAACTCGACGTCAGCATCGATAGTGAAGAAGAAGACAACATAGATTCCCTTTAGTATTTTGACATCGCGCGTGTGTGTTCGTGTGCGCGTGCGCGCGAGTGCGCACCTCCTTTCTCTAGTGACTAGTAGATGGAGACATAACGGATCTTAACTTGGTGGATTCTACTCACCTTATTGCAAAAGATGATGTCGTAAATTTAATCAGTCTAGCAAAAGATTTAGAAGTTAGGATGAAGGACATCCATGATCATATTGATGTTGGCGCTAGAGACGGGAAGAAGCCTTCCTACCAAGCCATATGGTGGATCAAGAAGGATGAAGACCTCATAGGTGAAGTAACACAAGTCCAGAAAGACTACGACAAAAGCGGCCAGCATAGTTTCTTTGGTATATGCTTGCCAAATTTTAGCTTTAGTCCCACATCGACTAGAGCATTTCACTTTCTTGCTTTTATATTAATTTTTCTCTCATGTTCTTTAGTGTGTTGTTGTGGAATGGACATTTGGGTTACACGCATGTGTTACCGCTGTCCTGGCATTGAAAGTCGCTCTGAATTTCATTATCAGGTTTGGGTTGAGACATAAAAAAAAATTAGTTATTCATCTTCTTTTTTCTGCCCGTGAGAGCTTTTATATTTCTTCGGGTTGCAAATTTATTTACCAACAGGCCAATTATTTATTTCACAAGGGCTATTAAATTTCAACCTGTTAGCATCATTATTTTCATTAATATCTACTAATATTAAGGGTTATAGGTTGTGCTTATATATATTCACTATATGTTTCTATATTGCTTTAATACTTGTAACCAGAAGAAAACTGTCTTCTTCTTCACAAAACAGATCACTCTTCCAGAAATGTGTGCGGTGACGAAAAGTCGATAGAAGGAAGATTTATCTCTAGAAGATAGAAGGGAGATTTATCTTTAGAAGAAATTCGAAAAAGTTTGTATATATACCTCTAATATTTTCTTAAGACAGTACTTGGCATAAGACTCATTTTGGAAGACTAGTTATACTAATTTTGTTTTCATTGTTTTACTCTGTTCACGGGAAAAGAAAGAAATAATTATATAACTATATAACAGATTGAAGATGATAACGGGTGCTAAAAGTTGGTGGGAATGTTTTGAATGAGGAGACCAAAGTACAGTCATTTTAGTTAATAAAACATAAAACACTATTCATTTTTGATGGTTTTGTTACTAATTAGGAGGTTTTATGCTTTTGTCATTTGAGCAATGGCTCATAATAAAAATCATTGATGGCTCTACCAGTTTCAGGCTTAATAACGTAGTAAAAAAAAGCTTGTGCACCATATTAATTTTCAAGTGTTACTGTTGTCCAAAATTTTATCGGGGCACTACAAAACTTATTCGGGACTAGTCCAATATCGAGGCTGGACCAGTTTTGAAAAAACATTTACCCAGGGTCGTCAAAGACTTACTAAGGACGAATTTTCAAGTGTTCATGTTGTCCAAATTTCTTTTCAATCTTCTTCCTCCATTTTCTCCGTCTCTAATTTTATGTTTGTCTTTCTTATTTTATTTTCATGAATCTTTTTCCTTCTTCTTAATGTTCAAATATCATAGTGTAGTAACATAAAATAGTTTTATGATGAACTTTGGACGAATTTTTGAAGTTTCGAATTCATTTTAAAACTTCGAAAATCCGTCCAAAATGATTTATAAACCAAAATTTATGCATGAACATGGATTGAGAACAATACGTAAAATTTGGGGGAGGAAAGGAAAGGAGAAGAAGATGAAAAAAAAATTAATTTTTATACTATGTAGTGGACAGCTTCAAACAAATTTTTTTTTTTGAATAGAAAACTTGTTAAAAAAAAAAAAATTGGACAATCTGAATAATTTTTTAGTTCAAAAAAACCATGGAAAATATTTTTTTCCTGAGGGAATGTCCACAATATCTGGATTTAGTCAGATACAATCTGAGGGATTTTGTAGGTTCATTAATTGGGGCTTGGCGGAAGAATTTCATAAATTTCCAAAAATTGAAGATAGAGATCAAGAAATGGAATTTCATAAGCGCATTGACTTGAGTTCTCCTCCACCGGTCTTGATGTTGGAACCAATCCACGGAATGGGGGAATAAGAAGATAAGGAAGCAGGATTCATTGGTGGTCCATTCCTCCCGGTGCCTCTCCTTTCTATGGGAATACAGTTAGACACCGAAGGATGCGCCAGTAGATTGGCGGGCTTCCATGGCTTCGACGGCTGATCTTTCCCAAAAGTCTCAATTCTTTGATTAATCGAACCAGAGCGATTTCATTGTCTAGCTCTAGGCGGGGTGAGAAATTCAGGAAATCCATGAGAGAAGGTTCGAGAACCTATAGACTCTAAAGCAACACGACTTCGGTTCTGACCGAATATAGACCTTTAAGCGAGAGGGCCAAGGTTGCCGTTGGCGTGTTGCAGAATATTTTTATAAAGGTACGGAGTGAAGTCTGCATTTCTTGCTAGTTTTTCTCCCAATCTCGGAATAAGCCTTTTAAACAGTCGATTCGTACCTTGACCAAAACAATTCTGCAAATAAGCAAAAAGTGAAAGTCAATCGCAAATGTCTTTCTCTTCTTCTGATAATTATCTAGCGAGTTTTCTACTTCCTTAGAGAAATGGGCTACTGGCCCACTTAGATAGCGTAAGAAGTCGACTAGGAGTAGTCGATCGAGAAAGCTGCGCTCACTCAAGGAAGCTGGAGAAGGAGTCTCGCCCATAAGAAAAAGCCGTCCATGACTATAGGACGAGAGGTTGGAACATTTCAATTTGCACTTTTTGCTTTTCTCCTCCAATTAGACTAGCCAGTTGGGATGAAAATAATTTTACAAGACAGTTTTCTTGTAGAACAACTTTTCCGCAACATTTTTGACATAAAAACTTCTAAGAGGAAGGCAAATGATTAATTATTTAAGTAACTATTAATTATTTATTATTATTTAATATTTGTATTTTTATTTTTATTAATAAATAAATATTCAATTAGTTAGTTATATTACTTGTACTACTTATTTAATTATTTTATTTAAATTATTACATTTTTACTTAATACTAAATAAAAATGTATTAATCTTAGTACTAATTAGTTTGTTTAATATTACAATTAACTTTTAGTCAGATAAATAACTAATACTAGTTATTTAACTAATATAAATTAGTACTAGTTATTTAATAATAATTAGTATAAGTAGTAATTATTTTATTTTAAATCAATAATAGTATAAATGTGTCACTTCTAATTTACTCAAAAAATGAATGAAAGTTGAGAGGTAACTTTTTCATATAAGACAAAAAGTAACAAAAAATAAAAAATTATGATGACTTCAAATTCATGTCTTCCTTTTTTCATGTTTAACCAAACTTTAAAAATATAAAAGTGGTTCAAAATCTAATCACTTTCATACTCCACTTATAGTCATCCAAATAGTCCCTTTAAAGGGACCACTCGTTCAAATAGCAAGAATTTATTATCGTGCCAAAAAAAGGCGAAACTTGATAGAACGTAACACGTTTTGTACACTGATTGCAACATTTTTTTTGAAAAACTTCAACAGTTAATATTGCGTTGTGCTCACCAACACAGTAAAATATGGTCAGAAAGTCCCCTTTTTTTTTTTTCTTTCATTATTTTTTAAAAATCATTCATGTATAGAAGATGGTTTTCACCTCGTGAAACATTCTTTTGGAACCGAAAACAAAAGTTTAGCAGAATGGAAGTTGAACGCGACTAGAAAAGACGAGGTATTACTTTCTTTCAATTTCCTGCCTTAAATTCATTTCTAGAAAAGCTGCACAATATTACGATCCATATAGGTTCAAGATGTGTATTGGACCGGACCAATCCGACCCGCGGTTCATTTTGATCGATTCTGATCGGATTCGGGTCGATTCGGACTCAATCCTGTGGAAAGAGTGAGCCGGACCGGATCGAATCGGTCAAGTCGGATTGGCATCGATTCAGTTTGAATCCGTGATCCGGTACGCGGTGGACCAAATTTAACCAGACCAGATTCCGGACCAAACAACCCAAAAGAAACTGGAGGACAAATGACACTGTATGTAAAAATGTACAGCAAGCAGGTATCAATAGTGGTGATGGCGTCCCTCTAGTTAGATAGACATTGCTACAGAGAAAAACAACTAAAAGAACTTAATGCTACCACTTGTTAATTACATGTATATAATATCTCCTATTCCAATACTACCACTTGTTACATAAACGTATATAATATCCCTATTCTAATCTATACCATTGACTCTATTAATTGGCTTTTGATTCCTCTTTCTTCCATCTGCTATTTATTTGATCAAAATCCAAAATTTGAATTTAACTGTACTAGATTTAAGATTTTTACCAGTACTAAGAGGATGTTATTGAATAGGAAGGCCAAAGTACTCAAATTAATACTATTATTTTGATGTGTTTGTTACTAATTCAGAGGTTTTATGCTTTTGTCATTCGAGCAATAGCTCATAATAAAAGGCATTAGGGTTGTAAGTTTAGAAAAAAACGATTGCTACATAGGAATCACTATTTCTTATTTCAAATTTTTTTTCTAATACAGATGTAAAATTGGTTGTAAAATTGACATGACAATGATATGACAAGAATAATGTAAAATTGATTGTATAGATCTAGACAATATACTTTATAATGACTTTATTTCATTATTAATTATGAACAAAAATATTTATAAAAAAAAGAAAAAAAATGGAAGACTTGTCAATCTATATTTAATTTATAAAAAAAATTCTCAAATTTGAGGATCCACTATTCCTGACCTTTTTGCCCTCCAAATTGTAGCTAATTACTAATATATTCTACATATGTTAAACACTAAGGTTAATTAACTTACCATATTTTCTAATTTATAATTATAAATAATATAATAATTATACTTTTAAAATATTCTTGTTGAGATCTTCAAATAGAATCTAGTTTTGAATATATTTATTATTAGTATTTTTTTATTACATTTATATGATTAATAAAATAATATTTAAATAATTTGACAAAAATTAATAGAATAACATCAAACTTTCTAAAATTAAAATACATTGACTTAAAAAAACATAAACAAGTACATCAAAATTTAAAATAAAGCAACGAACAATATTAAATAATATAATGTTAATGTTATATTAAAAAAATATAAACAAGTACATCGAAATTTAAAATAACGCAATAAACAATATTAAATAATATACCGTTAATGTTATATTAAAAAAACATAAACAAGTACAACAAAATTTAAAATAATATAATATTATCTCAATAAATAATATTAATAATATAACGTTAATGTATATGATTATATTAAATAGTTGTAAAAAATAAATTTATGTAGAAATAAATAATGGTTGTTTATTATTTGAGGATTGATAGTTTGGAGATGTAAAATTTTGAGGATAGCATAATATAGAAATATATCTTTTTGAGTCTTCAAATTGAGAGAATTTTTTAGGATGGGATGAAGATGGCCTTACGATGAGAACACCTCTCCCCTCTTGATATGAATCCTCTCTCATGTAGATCTTGTTGTTGTGCTCCCTCTGAAACCCTAGAACCACAACCACATCCTGATGAAGAAGCCATTATTATATAAGAAAAATCTAGTTACTAATATGCATGCTTATGCTAAGTCTTGTCTATTGAAACTGACTTTCAATATTTGGACAAATTCATATTTCCGTATTTGGAAGTTAGATATGAAAGAGATGGGAAAATAAAAAAGTGCAGTAAAATAATAATAAAATATTAATTATATAATTGAATTGGTAATAATTTATTAGTAGTAATTATTTAAAACAAAAAACTATTAGCAAATAATAATGTATTAAATAATATTATTATGTGTATTAATGTTACTTGATTAAACAGAAAATTTACTGTAGCAAAATTAATTTATATTAAATTAATACAAACGAAACAAGTTTACCCAAATCAAAAATAAAGAAACAGTCCGCCAACATAGTTGGCGAAAAACAGTCTCAGCTAACACGTGTAAGTAAAAAACAAGCAGTGGACCCCGTTGCTCAAATTTTGCCAACTCTGCTGGCGAAAAATGGGCAGTGGGGCCTGCGACGGTTGGGTGGGTCAGTTGTTTGGTTTGGTTTATTTTATGAGTTCTTTTTTATTTAGTTATGTTTTTTTATTTAATTTTGTTTTGGATTTTGATTTTTTGGATTTAGTTTTTTTATTTACTTTAGTTTTGGATTTTGGTTTCAGAAAATTTACTTTAACGAAATAAATTTTAAATAAATTAATTGTAACGAAATAATTTAAAAAAAAATAAAAAAAAAACTTTTTGGTTCTTTGAGAAACGTTACATTTATATTAAAGTTTTTTTTTTACTTCATAAGAAAAGAAAAACTAATATTTATTTTTTACTTAGTTTTTTTTTCTTTACTTAGTTATTTTCTTTTTTCATATTAAAGTCTATTTTCATATTAAAGTTTAAAGTTTATTTTGATAAGAAAAAAAAACTAAAGAAGAAAAAAAAAACTAGTAATTTTTTGTGTCCTCTAATGCTTAGTTTATTTTAATAGTTTAGTTTTTTTATATGAAAAAAGAAGAAGAATGTAAAGAAGAAAGACAAATAATAGGTTGGAGAATGGTTTAGTTTTTATTTGGGTTTGAAATTTTGTCTGGGTCTATGGATTGGTGTTGGTTCAGGAGTTGGTTTATGTCCAACGGCTATTATTTCTCTTATATTTGTGAAATGAGGCAATAAGGGAGGGGTTTTCGGTTTGGTATAATGAGGAATGAGCTAATGTTACTTAATAAAGTAACTAAAGTGTAAAGGAGAAGAGACAAGAAAGACTACACAAAAAAAATAATAAGAGACAAGAAGAGACTTGACAAAAAAAGAGACTTAACAAGAAAAAAGAAGAAGAGACATGAGAGAGTAAAGATAAGGAGTCAGAGACATGAGAGAGTAAAGATAAGGAGTCAGAGACATGTAGCATAAAGTAGAGAAGTATTGAAGAGGGGGGAGGAAGTAAAGGAGAGGATTAATGAAATAAAGAGGAGAAGTTGGTGGGGGGAGTGAGTTATAAGAAGAGGGGGAAGAAGAACAACAGAGTGCGCTAAGAAGTAAGACACAGCAGTCCTTGTGAGCACATATCAACAATTCGAGCAGCCTTCATTTTCTCTCATTTGCATGTGGAGACAACAGTCCTTGTGATCACACACAATCCTATTGTTGAAGGTCTCTATTCTATTCTCCTTCATTTATACTCTCATTTGTATATGCAATAATTTTATATTAGTTTTATTTTTTAAATGTTAGGATACTAGTGTTTATTTAGTAAATTTAAGTTATGTAACGTACAAAACGACGGACAGCCAAAATATATGTTTTGACAACCATAATTGTACAGATGGACAGCCAAAACGACGGACGTATTCGTGGAGGGCCTACTACGGATTTAATAATCCAGCAACGTGCGAAACATATATCTATTTTGGTATTTTATGGGAAGGTACAAAAAAATTTAATTGTGTAAATCAATATGAATAATATTTTGTACATGTCTACTAATAACATCGTCTATGTTTTTCATATATAGCAATACGACTATACTAATGATGAACGGTGCCGAGAGCATGTCTCATGGTGTCACGATAGAAGACTTGGGTATTAGAGGTTGAGCGACCACCAAGTGGCACTCTTAAAATTATTTGGCTTTTATTATGTTGACAAGATACATTTTTTGCAACATGCTAGGGACTTAATCTTCAGTTTAGTTGAGCATTGGTGGCCTAGACGAAATATCTTCCAACTACCATTTGGAGAGATGAGTATTATTCTGGCAGATGTGTCAAATATTTTAGGTTTACCTATTACGGGTGAACCTATAATATTTGATAAATCAATTTCCGCAGACACTATGATTATGAAGTACCTAGATATGGAGGCGCCGCGTAATAAACCTAGTAAAAACCATAAAACGTTTACATGGCCCCGTCATAACTTTTTGCACCTAGATCGTATTGGTGATCATATTATCTCAGTGGATGATGATCGGGTAAATATGACTTTTTTCGCAACTTATGTTATTATTTACGTAATATATTTTTAATTTAATTTAACGCATATCATTTCTTCATCATCTGTTCAGGTCATTGCTTGTACCAGAGCCTACTTGCTAGGTTTATTAAGCGGAATGTTGTTTCCAAACTCATCAGATTTAGTTGATTTATGTTTTTTACCTTTTTTGGTAGATCTGGTCGCACCTACGCGCCACGCTTGGGGAGATTCAGTGTTGGAATATTTATATAGTTCTATGACATATTTTGTACAATTTGAAGACGTGAATGAAACGAAGATAAATTTAAGTTGTTGCACGACATTAATACATGTATGTATAAAAGTTTTACTTAATTTCATTTACATTGAAAATATGTGCACTTATATCATATGCTCGTATTTTCTAGGTTTGGTCCTATGAGCACTTTCATATTGGTAGGCCAGTCCCCCGCATTAATACAGACATTGGTGTCTTTCCATCAGCTTTACGGTGGACTACGGATGCAGCAGATCCAGTACACTGTGAACAGACGGTTATCTCTTTATATCGGAGAAAATTTGATATACTGAAGTATAACGAGGTAAAATATCTGTATTATTATTTTATAAAGCCATTATGACCATTATCTTATAATTTTTTTATCATAAAATAGGTGACATACTGTCCGTATAGGCTTAAGCAGAATCCTACTGAAATATAAACAACAGCATATGACCTTAGTGTCCATTGTTGTTTCCTAATATTCGACGATGAAATCATATATCATCCAGTTGATCGTGTTATGCAACAATTCTGGGTGAAACAAAAGATTCTCGATGAGCCACCATGTTTAAACCGTAGTAGAGGGAGTGCAGCTAAAAGAGCAAGCAAACATGATTCCACAGTAAAATTCTAGATTGGAGACACTGCCCGCGGTACAGTCGTCTCAACTAATGGATTCTATAGATCAGGGTAAGTTATTTAGAAAATTAAACAAAATACTACTTTCAAAATTATATGAAAACATACGCTAATATTCGTTTAAATGGTGTAGCATTAGGTGATATTGCCTATAGATCTTGGTGGAGAGCTCCACTTATCAAAAATCGATCCTACCAATATGAGGAGTTACGATTCCAACATCGAGCCGTTGATGATGCTAGTTATCGTGAATGGTATCAACGTATAAATGAGAAGGTACGTATTTTATTAATAAAAATGTTTGTCTCTAAAGTTTTTTTTTTATATGAATTAATTGGATTCTACTTAATATTTCAGCTTCCAAATTTGAATCTAGCATGAGAAATTCATCCAGTGAGAGACCCGTTGAGCACAGCAGTAAGATCATTTTTGGATACTGTGCAAGCAATTCTGACTCCCCTGAACCCTTCGTTACATATTTCGCCGGATTATCCTCAAGGCTTAGTTAGCCGATGGCAAGCACGTCTGCGTAGAAAGTATACCAATGTTTGGCATATGGATAGCCCTCCTCAACAAGATGACGAGGTCCCTCATCAAGCTGAGTAGGGCATTTTCCAGCTGGCTGACCAGGGCACTTCCCAGCAGGCTGTCCAGGGCACTTATCAGTGGGCTTGCCAGGGCACTTATAAGTGGGCGGGCGAGAGGACATCACAGGCATGTACCCCACAGATGGACCGAGAGACGGGCGAGGGGACGTCACAGCCTAGTGGTGACTATTGGAATTATTATATGCAGATGGCCACTTCTATATTTGATGCACCATAGTTTGATACAACTACTCAGTTATTTGTGACTCCAACAGCGCCGGTGCAAACATAGGAGACTGATGAAATTGACCCATGAGAACCATTGCCAGGGAAGAGACCCGAGGATACAATAGCACGAAGAAATATACTTAGTATTAGGCCAATGCCTCGTTGGTATTATGACAGGATGGCTAGAGGCAGAGAATAAAAATCTTGTACTTTTAAGTTTTAGAAATTTATGTATTAAAAATGAAATTACATCAATAAACTTATAACTTTTCTCAGAAAAACTATGCCAATGCATTTATTCTCTTGGTTGGTTGGTACATCTTCTTCTATTGTGTCCTAAACTATTACAATTGCTACATCGGAGATCTCTTAAAGATTGATCCTTCGTCATGATGCGGTTCTTCTTTGGTCTTCCCGTTTTTGTCGTACATCTGGTATTCCAATATCGCATATAACCAATGTACTTTGAATGTTGTAAGGGACTGGAATTGGCTCCAAGTGCGGCTCATATACACTTCTTAATATTTCTTTGAAAAAAAAACCTGGACAAAAACTCTCGATGCTAATATTTTTAGAATTACAAGCATACCATACAAGTATACATGGCAGACAAGTATGATACCATTTAAAACATGTACAATATTTTTTATCTAAGTTAACAACATATGTTATTTTTGTTTCACGATCTATTATTTCAAACAAATAACCAACTATACTAAATATTTGCAGCTGGTGTCCTTTTCTTGTGATACTGGCCATAGTATTTAATATCTTCGGACAATAATCAGTTGCAAGATTTTTAGCTTTTTGCCAATTTTTGTCCTGAAGTGTTATAATTTTGGCTCGAATACCATCAAGTAGTATTGTATTTGGTTTATCGCGTAAGTTTTTAACCCAGTTATTGAAGCATTCAACAAGGTTCGATGTGTTAATATATAATCTAGGACAAGAAGAATAAGCTGTTATCCAGTGTGATAAAACATGAGTTTCATCATTTACTCCAACAAGCCAATTGTAAATATCGATATTTTTAGCCTTAATTATTTCAAAGAAAATATTCACATCTATTTTATTATAACATCTTGCAAGGTAGTTTAATTTACGTTGAAAATAAGGCAATCTACATACTTGTTTTAAATTTTGTTTAAAATATTAAATACAATAAGAATGAGGTGATTCTGAAAAAGTAGAACGCATGGCATTTACTAATCCTTTCTGTTTATCTGATATAAAAGAAATTGTATCCCACGCATTAAAACAACCTTCAAAAGATGTTTTCAAATCGATTAAAAACTAAGTCCAAGAATTCGTATTTTTGCTCTCAGTAACATCATAAGCAATTGGATATAATTGATAGTTAGGATCATGAGCACACGCAATAAATAAAATACCTTGAAATCTAGAGGAAAAAAATGTAGCATCAGTACTAATCACAGGTAAACATCCCCTTAAAAAGCCATCAATGCATGCCTTGAAACAAATAAAAATTCTTTGAAACTTATTATTTTCTATAGTCTTTATATAATATCTACTACCTGCATTTGTCTCAATAATTGTAAAAGCATACTCTTCAAGACTACTATATGCATCAATATAACTACCATTTATTTCTAATAGAGCAATTTCTCTAGCTTTTCAAGCTTTATAATATTTAATATGTATTTGATGTTCCCTATAGATATCCTTTACAATATATGATGGACTATACGACTGATTATCACGAATTTTATCAATAATCTTATTCTTAACCCATACAGTTATCGTTAATGGATAATTTTCTGTTGTAAGTCCACCTAAACAAGAATGTACATTTTCTAGCGTACTAATGACGAATGTTTCGTCGTTGCCAATGGCTTTAGCGTACACTCTCCAATTACAACTATAAATATTACATTTGTATACAATTCCACTAGCATTGTTTCTAGTAGCCCTGCAACAATTTTTTTTTTGCAATTTCTACATCACTAATAAAACTTCTAAATGCATGGCGATTCATAAATTCTCTTTCAATGAATAAATTATTTAAACTATCAACATTATCATCAAGTTCATCATCTATACTTTTTATTAAATCATCATTATTTTCATCGTCGGTATTACCAACATCTAATCTATGTTCTTCTTCGATAAATAAAATAACTTGGTGAGAAGAACTAGAAGCACTACTAATTCTTGGTGGGGGTGGTGGCGGTGGTGGTGGAGTCACAAAAATATTAATATACGGTGATTGTATATTAACTTCAAGAATAAATTTTTATGCTTCTCACTAACTAAATTTATACAATTAGATAGATAAAAATGTACCAATAAAAATTCATAGTCAATATTTTTTTTTCAATTATTAGATTACGTAAATTATCAAACAAACTATTTCGATCAATTAAAAGAACTTCAACTAAACCTCCTTCATAAGCTAACCCATTTAGTACTGTAAACCCCTTAGTTTTTAGATTTTAGGTTTTATTATTTTGTTAAGGGTATTGTGTAATTATTGAGATTAAGAAATTTTTTTATTTTTTAACTAATTAGAAAAATATAAAATTTATGGATAGATATTTATGTATATTTAATTAATTATAAAAATTATACAAAATATATTTTTGGGTGTACAACTATTATTAAAGTATTATAAATTTTTTGGAAATTATTTGAGGTACAAACATATTTATAAATAACTATATATATACATATATATATGGGTTAATAATAATAATAATAATATGAAACCTGAATCTCAAACCCAACCCGAGACTCGCACTCAAACCCAAACCCGAAACCCCCCAGCTCCTGTAACCCCCGACCCGTTCGGCTACAGTAACTCCCAACCCTTCTGATTTCTCTTCCGAAACCCCCCCGCGACCCCTCCATTCGACTTCCGAAATCCCCCTACACTCTATATATAATACCATCAGATCATCACCAATAGTCACCCTTCCCTTACCGCCCAGGCGAATACCTCCACCGCCGTCGACCGTCGTTGAACGCCACCACGTGCCGTCGCAGAATAGGCCCACTCCGAAATCACGAGCAGATTTATGGATAGATATTTACGTATATTTAATTAATTACAAAAATTACACAAAATATTTTTTTGGGTGTACAACAATTATTAAGGTATTATAGTTTTTTTTGGAAATTATTTAAGGTACAAACATATTTATAAATGACTATATATACATATATATATATATACATATATATATATATATATATATATATATATATATATATATATATATGGGTTAATAATAATAATAATATGAAACATGAATCTAAAACCCAACCCGAGACCCGCACTCAAACCCAAACCCAAAACCCCCCAGCTGCTGTAACCCCCGACCCGTTCGGCTACAGTAACTCCTAACCCTTCCGATTCCTCTTCCGAAATCCCCCCGCGACCCCTCCATTCGACTTTTGAAACCCCCCTACACTCTATATATAACACCATCAGATCACCACTAGTCACCCTTCCCTTACCGCCTAGGCGAATACCTCCACCGCCGTTGAACGCCACCATGCGCCGCCACAAAATAGGCCCGCTCCGAAATCACGAGCAGCAAACTAAACGAGGTACCCCTCTTCCCATCTTCGTTTCTCCCTACACAGTTAATCAAACAGTGAACCATCGAATCTTATGTGAAGACCATATGACCACCATAAAACCTGTTTAAATACATTAGTTTATTATGTCCTGTATCGATCACAAATCGAGACACCAAACAGGAAAAAATAACTTAGTTTTAGAAACAGAAATTATTCCAGGTACGCGTGGTTGTGTCCCATTATCTCCAAAATAGCACGCGATGTTAATATTCTACTTGAACAGACTTCTGAGCAGCATAACCTAGTTTTAATCCCTTTAAACACTTTCTTTTAATTCGATTTATTCTGTGATTTATTTACTGCTGAAATCTATCAAAAAACTTAATTTTCTAAACCCAAAAAATTTTGATACGGGGTGCCTTCCGCCAAACGAGACGACTTCGTCGTGTGAGGATTTCACCAAAAGGCGCATATCGTCAACGTGGATTTGTGGGATTTTGCTAAACTTGATTTGGATGTGCGTGCACACCGAAATTAACACGTATCCATCAAAAAATACCGTATCGACCTATTCTGAACTTATCATAACTTCGTGTGTGCTTATCATTTCGCAACAAAACTTGTGCCATCGGATTCGCAGTATTACGCTGGTCCTGTGACCCAAGTTTCGTTCGATTCTGAGAACGTTGATGAAACACTGTTTCGTATACCCCACGGTTTTACTTGACGGGTGATTTCGTAACCGGTTCACCAAAATCCAATTTTGGATACTCAGTTGAGTTCGTGCCATCGTTCTAGACTCATAGACACTAAGTTAGCTAAATTTGAAGAACTTTATCTTCGATATATTTTTTGGTGCGAAGTGGGCCACATTGGACCCCGCTTTGACCCGTAACTGTCAATTCTACCCCTGTGTCCAAATTGGACTTATGGGTAGTCAATCCCAGTTATTTCATATATTTTGAAAATAATAGTGATGGTTGTTTTAGCATCCGGAGACGTACTTGCAGATTCCAGTTTTACAGGAGCAATTGACGGAGTTCAGAACCAGGCAAGTGTACATTGCCTTAGTCTCAGTAAATTATATTTAATTTTAAATGCAGTCTATAGTTTATAATTTAATACATGTATATAATTGTGACCCTAGGACCGTGACGATACTTTGCGTCCGAATCATATTCGGGTGTCGACTTTCGTACGCGGAGTCGGGTATCATTAGATTGCATTGTCATCGCATATAGTATAAGCTCAACACTTGCACTAATTACCTTAGGACACTTTACTCGAATTTTATGTACAGAAGCTTCACTTGAGATATTCGAGGTTTTCGACTTCTATTTTAGGACAGGACTTGAGACATGTGCTAGTTTACATGATGTTATTTACACTTGAACTTGAGACGTAGATAGTGATTGTCTTGCGTTTCGTTACTTGAGGCATGAGATACATAGGGATGGGGAGAACTTACCGTACCGCTGGGCTACCAAAACTGTCACGCCCCAGTCCCAAAATGCGTAGGACGAGGAATATGTAACACGCCAGGCGTATGTATACGAACTCCAATATATGGAAACCATATAAACACGTACGCTGTACATGAATATCCAATCCACAGTGGTAATATAATGTCACAACAAGTCACACGCAAATCTATATCTCATCCACAACACAAATAATAGATAAATGGAAATTAATAACTGAATATCAAATAAGCAGTCTCAAAGTATGATAGTCGGATGGAAACAAATCCACTGTAAATCGACTATAATAAACTACTAAAGAGGGAAGAGAATAAACTCTAATATAAGAATAAATATCTCGAAAAAGAATAGCAACTAGAATCTCTAAACAGCTGCAATGAATCACATATAATCCGAAGGTAAGACCTCCTCAGACTGATAGGTAGCGTCAGGCCCAGGTCCATACTCCTGTGGATACTTCTGCTCATCTACATCTGGAAAGGGACCAGGTCCTCAGAGGGACGTAACAAGATACATATAAACATGCTAATAAAGTACTGAGATGTAAACATCCATTGGGGTCGCCTAACCATCTATGTGAATGCAGTTTGAGAACAACTTTCCACCAAGTAGGCTATCTGGCTAAAAACTGGGAATGGCATGACTCTCTCGGAGAATCAGGGGCCTCAAAGCATGTCGTCTTTTGAACGGCAGAGGCCGCCAAGTAGTATAGGGGTCATCATCGCCCGTATCTCCAACGGAGCTTTCGGGTTACAGAAGAAAAAAAAGTGTAAAGGAGCCCAAATGCCTTACTTGTTATTCTTTTCACCCAATGCTCTAAGCATGTCATATCCATGACACGATAAAACCACTAATAACCGCCAGGTCTACTAGCATGCAAAGTTTCTATTGGCAGTTATCCCTATCCGTCGTACGACCTATACGTACTAGTGGCCAGCCGAGTACGCAAGTCCGTGTCCTACATGTGACTCACACTCGTGTAAGAATAGTGTCATGGCCAATAAAACTTAAATGCCTCATGAAGATGGGGTAGTCTCATAAAGTAGGTCCAATGCATATAAGAAATAAAACATAGTACGACGACACCGTCGTTGCACCCAAGTTTCCTTGGACGCACAATTTATATAGCAGTTAAAATAATGAACTAAAATAAGCAAAAAATAAATATGCATGCCTCATATGGAATGTAAATACAGTAAAATGGCAAGGTATACTTGTCTGGCAAGAATCTATAAAGTGAACGCGCCCAAATGTCAAGGACACGAAATCAGAAACTAATGGCTCCGAACAAACGTCTTCGGATACTGAAATAGACATCACCAACATTTTTGGAATGAGAAAAATAGCTAAAAAACACTTCCCTTTCGTCCAATTTGGATACATGGGCAAAACGGTAATTTCGAATAAAAGTGTGGTCCACGTGTGGCCCACTTTGCATCGAAAAATGTGTCAAGGATAACAGTCTCTAAATGGGACAAATTATAGGTCAAACAACTTTAAATGTTAATACGGACCCAACGGTATGTCCAAATGTTGATTCCGATGGGCCGAACATAATTTTGCCCAAAAAGTCAACCGTAGGGCCCACCAATTGGCAACTTGGTCAACTATCTCAGAATTGCGTAAAAATTGGGTCACATGACGAGCGCATTACCACGAGTCCAGTGGCATAAGTTTCGTCGCAATCTGACTAGCGTGCACAAAAAGCGCGTGACTTTCACAAAAGTTGCGACACTGGGTGTTTCCGCGGATACGGGCCGATTTCGACGCGCACACGCGTCCGAATCAGTTTTCGCGAAGTCTCACGTGTCCGGGTATGCTGCGCGTATCATTCTGTACACTTGGTACACGACGAGGCGGTCCCGTTTGGCGGGGCGCGCTCCATTTCACAACTTTTGAAAATCTAGAAAAAGTGTTCGCGGGGTTTTTCAACTAATTTAATTCTGTCTATAGCAGTTAATAATCTAGGGTTATTTAATATAAATTAAACTAGGTCAAGTGGTCTACGCATACCAAAAAGAATTATCGAATTCGGATCTCTGTGGTGGGAGATACAAACTCGGGAACATGGGTGATCACCGCAGTTTTCTGCGATCCCAGAATTTGGTCTATTTTTGCCAACTTTGGCGCTATTTTTGCCTATGATTACACGTTGTTCGTGGTCTACTATCATACATATATGGAATAGGGTTAAGGGGTGAGCATACCGATAAAGACGGGGTGGCTTTTGGTTGAGCAAGGCGACGGAAAACAAATCTGGAACACAGGTACCTCGCTGTAAAATTCTGCAGTGCACGGGGTGCGCGGGGTCGCGGTCGTCGGGATTGGTTTGGACGGCCTGGCGGGGTTCTCCGGCTACGGTGGCGGTGCTCCTTAAGTCTAGATGGGAAGAGGAAGAGTTTGGATGATTATAGGGTTAGGATTTTATTGAAATAAAATATATATATGTGTATAAGAGAGAGAAGAAGGGGGGTCGGTTAATACGCGGGCTAAGGGTACTGTTGGTTTCAAAAGGGTGGCTCACAAAGGGGCAGATTTTGCAAAGGAAAGTGGCTGCTATAGTTTTGCAAGCGCGGGTGGGTAGGTTGATTAGTAATGGGTTGGATAGTTGAAGTAGTTAAGGGAAAGTAGGAATTAGTTAATTAATGGTTTATATAAATTCTATTTTCTTCTCTTCTTTTCTAATTTTTTTTCCATTTAATATATATATATATATATATATATATATATATATATATATATATATATATATATACTCATAGAAAAATTCTAGATTTATATTAATGCACACTATTAAGCTAGCAACTACTCAAGGGGTCTCCTACATGAAATAAATTCGGAAAAATTTCTAATGGTCCCATAAATCCCCTAAGTGCACCAACACCTAAAATAAAAATTAATAAAAATTTATTTCTCCTAATTAGCCACTAATTACTACCATTAAATTAGTAATTAATTAAAAAGGCCATATACGGTTTTTAGGAATAGGGGTTTTACATTCTACCCAACTTATAAAAATTTCGTCCTCAAAATTAAAATTAAGTCACGATAGAATAGAAAGGATGGTATAAGATATAAATTAATAAAGTAAATTTATACCTTGGTCTGCGAATAGGTTCGGAAAATGCTTGCGCATGTCTTTCTCGCGCTCCCAAGTTGATTCTCCTGGCGCGCCATGCCTCCATGCTATGCGAACCAAGGGAATAGACTGGTTCCTCAATACTTTCTCTCGACGATCAAGGATTTCCACGGGTTGCTCTTGGTATGACAAGCTTGGCCCAATGGTGATCTCGGAATGGTCGAGAACATGACTGCTATCTGCCACATATCGCCTGAGCTACGACACATGGAATACGTTGTAGCGCCCCGTTCTCCCGATGCGGAGAGCGCGGCTAAGAAACACAAGACGGTATCGTTCGATCGGGATAGATTGAATTAAGAACTCGTCCTCGTTATAGATTTGTTTCTTCGGAATCGATTCCCATATTCAGTGGACTGCGCCCCCGGGATCGGCTTAGCGGCAGAGTCAGGAGGGACCTCTCCGCTGTTATCTTTTATTGTCTCGGTTTTCGATGTCGCTTGTTGCTTTCGTGCTTTGAGTTGGTTTTGGGATTTGCTTGTTTTCCTTGAACGGTTTCGATGGTTTTCATTGTTTTCGTTCATTGACTTGCACTTCTATTCCGAGAATAGAAAGAGAGGAAGAAGTATTAATCGAGCTGTTCGTGTGCAGGTGAACGAGCAGTAGGCGGCTTACGAACGGAGTCGTGAAGCGCCTCTTTCCTTCTTCTTCCAAAATCTAAGTGAGTGGCTACCAACCCGATTAGCTAGTCCTGCTTCCAAGCTTCACAGCTAATCAATCCGCACTCTCCTTTGCCCCGATCAAACGATACCAAGTAATAATAAAAGAAACCAAGATAAAAGAGAATAGACTTGGTTACTGCTTGTCAATCAAAACTGTGAACGGTTACTTACTTGCATGCGTGTCCGCTCGGAAATATTTATCATATGCATAATACAAGTTAGAATGTTTGTTCTTCTTTAAATTATGCTATAAAATATACTGAATCAAGAGGCTATGCAACTGAATCATAATACTGCTTGTCCTGAACTGGCATTGCCTCAACTGCATGAACTGTTAGCTTAATGAAACGATACCGATTCGATCACGGACAACTTGTGCACAAGGTCACTGGTTCCTGCGGACGGTCTCTGGGGCACTGGCACCGATCTGATCTGGACGGAACTCACTGTAGTCTACTGCATCTGAACGGGATGGATTGCAGCCACTACTGAATCTTCGCTGTATTCCATCCTCGTTCAAGACTAAACGGTCCATTATGGCATCCTAGCCAGTGATCCACTGTATATTTAAACCTGTTGCATACTAACTTGTGTCTCCGTGGCAGGGAAGGCATGGTAAGTATTGTGCAGGTAATTCGGACGGTCAGGTAAAATCCACCGAACGGTGGCACGTTCATTTCAGTAAATTCAATATGCTGCTTAACTGTAAATGAACTAAGGCAAGATAGAAACCCACAAATATGCATGCTTCTCTAAACAACGTGTTGATTGGTAAAGTCAGGCTAGCTCGCCTTCACCAGCATGTTTCGATATGCTGACCCTCGTTGAAACAGGTTCTCCGCACCAAGGCGAACCGAGCGAGGAGCCGAAGTCGTCTTCCCGACCCAGTCCAGCTGTTAGCGCATCTTCACCGCGCCTCGAAACCTTTTGAAGCCAGAAGCTGCAACTCTTCATACACAAATGCAGCTCCGTGGCAAAACGATCCTCCAGCCTGGAGGTCTTTATCGTTTTGAGTTTATAAAAGGATGTAATGTACAGGACTGCTATCTCATTTTGAGTCAACCCTTTGTAAGCCGTTCGGCATATTAGCTAACTCGTTCAAGAGTTTGTAATAGATGTTCATTATCAATAAAGAGAACTTTTCTATGTTTCAAATCTGTGATTCAATTTATCTGCGTACTCTGAATATGTGCTTGCTATGCAAATCATTAAAGCCTTGTGTGGGCGCAAATCCAGGCCCGCACGGCGGTCACGACTCGGGGGACGCCTCGGGGCGTGACATAGTGGTATCAGAGCACAGATTCAAAGTTCCTTAGACTTCGTGCTGGAAAAGTTCCTTTAACGATCAAAATTCCTGTGCGAACTCTTGAACTCGCTAGGCCAAAATGAGATACGTTCATACAATAAGTCCATAATACATTATGATCCTAATGTAATTTACCTTCTTTTGAAGGAATGGATCCAGCGCAATCTGCAGCGCAGCCACCGATCGAAACACAAGAGAGCAGTTCGGGCAATTCGGGAAGCTCTCGAAGCCAACGAGGCATGTCTCAAGTCGACCCGCTTGAGCGGGTAATGCAAATGTTAGAATCGCAACGACAACGAGACGATGCTCGCCAAGCTAAGCTCGAGAGTAATCTAGAGACCCGATTCTCAGTCCAACAAAAGCAGGTAGATGCCCTGCAACAGATCGTTCAGACTTTGGCTGCCAACCATTCTGCCGTAACAGCAGCGACTCCGGTGGAACAGTCCGTGCTTGAAGTGGAGACGCCTCAAATCCCAAGGCCGAGGGACGTGACTGCCTTCAACTTGGGCCATTTCAAGAAAGTCTGCAATACCCCGTTCAATGGGACTGAGGACCCAGTGGTAGCTCTAGATTGGCTAGCCGAGCTCGAAGATCACTTCACTCTGCTAGAGGTCCCCGAAGATAAGCGCGTCGCCTGCGCGCAACTACAGCTCCGCCTCGACGCACACGATTGGTGGGACGTGCATCGACGATCTCTCCAACTTGATCACGGAGAGGAGGCGATCTTGTGGACGACCTTTCGTGCCGCGTTTGAAGAGGAGTATATACCCCCTCTAGTGCAACGTAAGATGGAAAATGACTTCGTGCAACTGAGGCAAGGCAGGATGACAGTTAAAGAGTATTCCGCCGAATTCAACCGACTCTCCAAATTCGCTAGGGCCTATTTACCTGATGCAGCGAGTCGAGCTAGAAGGTTTGAAGGTGGACTACGCCCTGCCATCTATTCGCACGTAGTCAACAATCAGTACGGAACAATGCGTGAAGTCATGAATCACGCCCTATCGCTTGAACCACAGTATCCTCATGTTTCTACCGGCGCTGTGCATACCTACAATCACAAACGCCAAGGCAACGATGGAGGAAACACTGCTACAAAGCGCCCTAACCACGGCGGTCCACGGAGAGGTAACCCAGGGCAACCGTGTGCATATTGTAAGAAACCAGGGCACACAGTTGAAAAGTGCCGCAAGAAACTTGGGCAATGCCTTATTTGCGGAAATCCTGATCATACCGTTCCTGCCTGCCCACTGAGCCGCCTTAATAATCCCTAACGGTAAGTTCTACCCTAAGTTTCGGGATGAAACTTCCAATTAGTTGGGTAGGATGTAGCGCCCCGTTCTCCCGATGCGGAGAGCGCGGCTAAGAAACACAAGACGGTATCGTTCGATCGGGATAGATTGAATTAAGAACTCGTCCTCGTTATGGATTTGTTTCTTCGGGATCGATTCCCATATTCAGTGGACTGCGCCCCCGGGATCGGCTTAGCGGCAGAGTCAGGAGGGACCTCTCCGCTGTTATCTTTTATTGCCTCAGTTTTCGATGTCGCTTGTTGCTTTCGTGCTTTGAGTTGGTTTTGGGATTTGCTTGTTTTCCTTGAACGATTTCGATGGTTTTCATTGTTTTCGTTCATTGACTTGCACTTCTATTCCGAGAATGGAAAGAGAGGAAGAAGTATTAATCGAGCTGTTCGTGTGCAGGTGAACGAGCAGTAGGCGGCTTACGAACGGAGTCGTGAAGCGCCTCTTTCCTTCTTCTTCCAAAATCTAAGTGAGTGGCTACCAACCCGATTAGCTAGTCCCGCTTCCAAGCTTCACAGCTAATCAATCCGCACTCTCCTTTGCCCCGATCAAACGATACCAAGTAATAATAAAAGAAACCAAGATAAAAGAGAATAGACTTGGTTACTGCTTGTCAATCAAAACTGTGAACGGTTACTTACTTGCATGCGTGTCCGCTCGGAAATATTTATCATATGCATAATACAAGTTAGAATGTTTGTTCTTCTTTAAATTATGCTATGAAATATACTGAATCAAGAGGCTATACAACTGAATCATAATACTGCTTGTCCTGAACTGGCATTGTCTCAACTGCATGAACTGTTAGCTTAATGAAACGATACCGATTCGATCACGGACAACTTGTGCACAAGGTCACTGGTTCCTGCGGACGGTCGCTGGGGCACTGGCACCGATCCGATCCGGACGGAACTCACTGTAGTCTACTGCATCTGAACGGGATGGATTGCAGCCACTACTGAATCTTCGCTGCATTCCATCCTCGTTCAAGACTAAACGGTCCATTATGGCATCCTAGCCAGTGATCCACTGTATATTTAAACCTGTTGCATACTAACTTGTGTCTCCGTGGCAGGGAAGGCATGGTAAGTATTGTGCAGGTAATTTGGACGGTCAGGTAAAATCCACCGAACGGTGGCACGTTCATTTTAGTAAATTCAATATGCTGCTTAACTGTAAATGAACTATGACAAGATAGAAACCCACAAATATGCATGCTTCTCTAAACAACGTGTTGATTGGTAAAGTCAGGCTAGCTCGCCTTCACCAGCATGTTTCGATATGCTGACCCTCGTTGAAACAGGTTCTCCGTACCAAGGCGAACCGAGCGAGGAGCCAAAGTCGTCTTCCCGACCCAGTCCAGCTGTTAGCGCATCTTCACCGCGCCTCGAAACCTTTTGAAGCCAGAAGCTGTAACTCTTCATACACAAATGCAGCTCCGTGGCAAAGCGATCCTCCAGCCTGGAGGTCTTTATCGTTTTGAGTTTATAAAAGGATATAATGTACAGGACTGCTATCTCATTTTGAGTCAACCCTTTGTAAGCCGTTCGGCATATTAGCTAACTCGTTCAAGAGTTTGTAATAGATGTTCATTATCAATAAAGAGAACTTTTCTATGTTTCAAATCTGTGTTTCAATTTATCTGCGTACTCTGAATATGTGCTTGCTATGCAAATCATTAAAGCCTTGTGCGGGTGCAATTCTAGGCCCGCACGGCGGTCACGACTCGGAGGACGCCTCGGGGCGTGACATACGTCATGTACTCCCTCAAGTGAAGGTGGTAGCGCAAGTCGATATGCCACTTCTCCCACTCTCTCGAGCACGTCAAATGGTCCAATATACCTTGGACTCAACTTGCCGTGCCCTCCGAATTGAATGGTGCCTCTGGTCGGTGATATCCTCAAGAAGACATGATCGCCCTCTTTGAACTCCAAGGGACGATGATGAAGGTCTGTCCACTGCTTCTACCTGTCTTGCGCTGCTCGCAAGTGCCCTTGAATCTTCTTAACTGTCTCTACGGTGTTGACCACCAACTCTGGTCCCAGAATTTAACGTTCTCCCATGTCACTCCAACACACAGGAGACCTACATTTTCTTTCATATAATGCTTCAAACAGAGCCATCTGAATACTCGCTTGATAGCTATTATTGTAAAAAAACTCCACAAGATGTAGGTGGTCCTCCCGTGATCCTCCAAAGTCTAACATGCAAGCCCTTAACATATCCTCCAATGTCTGAATGGTACGCTCTGACTGCCCATCTGTCTGCGGGTGGTAAGATGTACTGAACTTCAGACAAGTTCCAAGACTCTCTTGCATACTCCTCCAAAAGTGCGATGTAAAACCCGAATCTCTGTCTGATACAATTCTGGCTGATATACCGTATAAACTCATGATCTGCCTCATATATAAATCAGCTAAAGCTTCTGTAGACTGACCCACTCTAAAAGGTATAAAATGTGCTGACTTGGTGAGTCGGTCCACTATTACCCACACTGCATCTCTTCCACTTGGACTCTTGGGAAAGCCCGTGACGAAGTCCATAGTGATGTGCTCCCACTTCCATTCTGGAATCGGAAGTGGTTGCAATAAGCCTCATGTCCTCTGGTGCTCCGCCTTCACTTGTTGACATACCAGACATTTAGCTACAAAGTGAGCTATCTCTCTTTTCATACCATGCCACTAAAAGTATTATTGTAAGTCATGATACATCTTGGTGCCTCCAGGATGAATAGAATATATCGAACTATGAGCCTCTGTCATTAGCTCCTGTCGAATCTCTCTATTTGGAACATAAAGACGATTACCACATCGTAATGTCCCATCCTCATGAATGTGCAATCCTGTCTGCTCTCCGGCCTCTGTCCTTTCCTTCAGTCTCCTGAATCTGACATCTGTAGGCAAAGCTGCCTTAATCCTCTCTACTAATGATGATTGTACTTGCAAGTTGGCTAGTGTTCCATCTGCTCCGGATAATATCACTTCAATGCCAAGCTCTTGCAAGTCCTCCAATAGTTCTCTCTGTGCTGTCAAGAAGTAAGCTGCTGGTTTTCGGCTTAACGTATCTGCTACAACGTTAGCCTTACCTGGATAATAATATAGCTCTATCTCAAAATCTTTCATCAACTCGAGCCATCGACGTTGCCTCATATTTAACTCCTTCTACGTGAAGACGTACTTAAGGCTTTTATGGTCTGTATAGATCTCCACTTGTTCCCCATATAAGTAATGTCTCCATAGCTTCAGAGCAAATACAACGGCTGCAAATTCCAAGTCATGAGTCGGATAATTCTTCTCATGTACTCGTAACTGCCTAGATGCATATGCAATCACCTTGCCATGCTGCATCAATACGCATCCCAAGCCTTTCCCTGATGCGTCACTGTAGATCACATAACCTCCTGATCCTGACAAAATCGTCAATACTGGTGTTGTAGTCAGTCGCTTCTTCAACTCTTCAAAGGCGTCTTGACACTCGTCGGTCCATATAAATTTTTGATCCTTACAAGTCAAATGAGTCATAGGTGCCACTATCCTTGAGAAGTTTTCCACGAACCGTCGGTAATATCCCGCAAGTCCAAGGAAACTCCTCACCTCTGCTGCTGATTTAGGAACAGGCCATGTCTCAACTGCGAAGATCTTCTCTGGATCAACAGAAATACCATCTCATGTAATAACATGCCCAAGAAATAAAACTCTATCCAAGAAGAACTCACATTTGCTGAGCTTTGCATATAACTGCTCTCTCCTCAAAGTCTCTAGAACAATCCGCAGATGCTTCTCGTGCTCCTCGTGGCTCTTCGAATAGACAAGTATATCATCTATGAAGACGACCACGAACTGGTCCAAGTACTGGTGGAAGACTCGATTCATCATGTCCATGAAGATCACTGGAGCATTGGTCAATCCAAATGGCATGACCAAAAACTCGTAGTGCCCATATCTTGTTCTAAATGCGGTCTTCGGAATGTTCTGCTTCCGTACCTTCACCTGGTGATATCCTGATCTCAAATCTATCTTCGAGAATACCTTGGCTCCACTGAGTTGATCAAATAAGTCATCAATGCGTGGCAATGGATATTGGTTCTTCACAGTCACTGCATTCAAGGCCCTGTAGTCAATGTACATACGCACTGACCCATCCTTCTTTGGTACAAACAATACTGGTGCTCCCCAGGGTGATGCACTTGGTCGGATAAAACTTTTCTCTTCTAGTTCTTTCAACTGTGCCTTCAGCTCATCCATTTTCTTCTTTGCCAGTCTGTAAACATGTGATGCTATAGGTGCTGCTCCGGGTGCTAGTTTAATTGAAAACTCTAAGTCTCTGTCTAGGGATAGTCCTGGCAATTCCTCTGGAAAGACGTCTAGAAATTCTAAAATAATAGGATGATAGACAACATCGTCCATTGCGAGCTGTATACCATCAAGGATTTTCGTAGAACCTCGTGCAAACTCAGGTTCAGGCTGGCCTGGTACATTAAAAAGAATGTTTCCTCCAAAGCAATCGAAGAAAATATGGTACTTGCTTAGCCAGTCCATTCCAAGCACAATATCAAAAGATGGCATAGGAAGGACTAAGGGTTGGGCATTCATCTCTCTGCCACGTATCACTATACGACCTGATCTACAAATTCGGCTAACTGGTACAACTCCTCCTCCGGTAAGAATTCTAACACAACTAGACAAAGATGTAGAGGCAATATTGTGTTTGACAATAAAACTAATGATATGAATGAGTGGGTGGCTCCCGTATCAAATAATGTCACAGCCGGAAAAGTAAAAGCAAAAGTAATAGCTGCTATAACATCCACCTCATGATCCATGTCATCTACCTCCAATACAAAAGCTCGTCCGTTCCTCTGCGGCTATCCATGTCCGGCCCTCATATACTGCTCCTCCTGGGTAGGTAGCGGTGGTCCTCTCTGAAATCCTGCTGCTGCCGGGGATCGAGGTACTCTCGGTCCAGTCATCTGCTGAGTTGGCTTCGGTGTTGGAAGCGCTAGTCTCTGTGATGGCAGTGGTAGTGTCAATGTCTGCTATTTTGGACAGTCTCTTGCCAAATGCTGTCCGGAACCACATCGTAAACACTGTCCCAAGCGGCCTCGATAGTCTCTTAAAATGTGTCCAATTTTTTCACAATAATTGCATTAGGATTTCTCCGGAATCTGGTACGGTCCGGCTCTGTATTGCTGATGCTGCTGTGCCAAGGGACGTCTGATAGGTCCTCCCTGTTGTGTCCTTGCTGGTCCCTGTTGTGTCCTTGCCGATCCTTATTGTGTCCTCAGCTGACCTCCCTTTCCTCTGCTGATGGTTTCTTGCAATCTGGCTTCTGTCAGTAGTTCAGCATAAGAGACTCGGGACTGCGAGCTTGTATAATGTTGTAGCTCCTACGTCAGTCCTCGATGAAATCTCTTAGCCTTGGCTAAGTCATCTGGTATCAAGGAAGCGCCATATTTGCTGAGTCGACTAAACTCGACATCATACTCGTCTACTGTTCGGTTCTCCTGCTCCAAGTGAAGAAACTGATCGTACAGTGCTTCTCTGACGGTGTCCAAAAAGTACTTCCTCTCGAAGCACTCCAAGAACTGATCCCAAGTCAGGTATGTACCCAACTGGCACTCCATGAATTCCCACCAGTGATGAGCATTACCATCTAGAAGCGTTCGTACACCCGTCATCCATAGGTCCGTAGGTAACTGTGATGCCTCCAGTAGCTTCTGCGTATGAGTGATCCAATTGGTAGTCTCTTCCAGGCTCTCAGTGTCATTGTACGGCCTTGGAACCATCTGAATAAAGTCCTTTACTGAACCCACTCTAGCTCGAGGTACTGGAGCTAGTTCTTGGGCTGGTATAGTAGCCTGTGCAGCCATCCTCTCAAGTGCTGCCAAAAATTCTTGTCTCTGCTCGGCTGCCTGCTGTCTCTGTTCCTGTATCATCATCTGGAAGAATTGGAGCAGCTGCGCTTGGCCATCTTGCGGTACTGGAAAAGCTGGAAGGTTCTAATAGGTGAAGCGGGAAGATCAGAAGGAACTGGAGTGTGAGTCTGTCCATCTGGCCCCGGAAGCCTAGGAATCGTTGGGGTCCCTCCTTGAGTCTGACCATTGACTCCAGAAGTTGTGTCGCCATCGGCGGCAGTACATCCATTTTGCAAATCCATCTCTCTGCAGGTGATGTACGAAACGATTAGAAAAAGTACAGGAATCAAATAGGATACAAGTATTAAATAGGAAGGATAAGTTTCAATCAAGCGTGGATGAGATCCTTATACTCTATTCCTATACGCAGGCTTGTTCGGTACAGTGACGTAACTGAGACAATATATTCTTGACATGCATGGGCCACCACCAAAAATATATCACGCCCAAGTCCCAAAATACGTAGGACTAGGAATACGTAACACGCCAGCCGTATGTATACGACTCCAATATATGGAAACCATATACACATGTACGCTGTACATGAATATCCAATCCACAGTGGTAATATAATGTCACAATAAGTCACACGCAAATCTATATCTCATCCACAGCACAAATAATAGATAAATGGAAATCAATAACTGAAAATCAAATAAGCACTCTCAAAGTATGATAGTCGGATGAAAATAAATCCACAACAAATCGACTATAATAAACTACTAAAGAGGGAAGATAATAAACTCTAATATAAGAATAAATTTCTCGAAAAAGAATAGCAACTAGAATATTTAAACAGCTGCAATGAATCACATATAATCCGAAGATAAGACCTCCTCAGACTGATAGGTAGCGTCAGGCCCAGGTCCATACTACTGTGGATACTTCTGCTGATCTACACCTGGAAAGGGACCAAGTCCTCAGAGGGACGTAACAAGATACATATAAATATGTCAATAAAGTACTGAGATGTAAACATTCATTGGGGTCGCCTAACCATCTATGTGAATGCAGTTTGAGAACTACTTTCCACCAAGTGGGCTATCTGTCTGAAAACTGAGATTGGCATGACTCTCTCGGAGAATCAGGAGCCTCAAAGCATATCGTCTTTTGAACGGCAGAGGCCGCCAAGTAGTATAGGGGCCATCACCGCCCGTATCTCCAGCGGAGCTTCCGGGTTACAGAAGAAAAAAAAGTGTAAAGGAGCCCAAATGCCTTACTTGTTGTTCTCTCCACCCAATGCTCTAAGCATGTCATGTCCATGATACGATAAAATCTCTAATAACCGCCAGGTCTACTAACATGCAAAGTTTCTATTGGCAGTTATTCCTATCCGTCGTACGACCTATACGTACCAGTGGCCAGCCGAGTACGCAAGTCCGTGTCCTACATGTGACTCACACTCGTGTAAGAATAGTGTCATGGCCAATAAAACTTAAATATCTCATGAAGATGGGGTAGTCTCATAAAGTAGGTCCAATGCATATACATAAATAAAATATAGTGCGACGACACCGTCGTTGCACCCAAGTTTCCTTGGATGTACAATTTATATAACAGTTAAAATAATGAACTAAAATAAGCAAAAAATAAATATGCATGACTCACATGGAATGTAAATACAGTACAATGACAAGGTATACTTGTTTGGCAAGAATTTGTAAAGTGTACGCGCCAAAATATCAAGGACGCGGAATCAGAAACTAATGGCTCCGAACAAACATGTCTGGATGCTGAAATAGACATCACCAATGTTTTCGGAATAAGCAAAATAGCTAAAAACACTTTTCTTCCGTCCAATTTGGACACAGGCGCAAAACGGTAATTTCAGATAAAAGTAGGGTCCACGTGTGGCCCACTTTGTACCGAAAAATGTGCCAAGGGTAACAATCTCTAAATGGGAAAAATTATAGGTCAAACAACTCTAAATATAAATACGGACCCAACAGTATGTCCAAATGTGGATTCCGATGGGCCGAACACAATTTTGTCCAAAAAGTCAACCGTGGGGCCCGCCAATTGACGACTTGGTCAACTGTCTTAGAATTGCGTAAAAATTGGGTCATAGGACCAGCACATTACCATGCGTCCAGTGGCAAAAGTTTTGTCGTAATCTGACTAGCGTGCACAAAATGCGCGCGACTTTCGCAAAAGTTGCGACACGGGGTGTGTCCGCGGATACGGGCCGATTCTGACGCGCACACGCGTCCGAATCAGTTTCTGTGAACTCTTACATGTCCGGGTATGCTGCACGCAACGTTCGGTATACTTGGTACATGGCGGGGCGGTCCCGTTTGGCGGAGCGTGCTCCGTTTCACAACTTTTAGAAATCTGAAAAAAGTGTGTTCGCGGGATTTTCCAACGAATTTAATTCTGTCTACAGCAGTTTATAATCTAGGGTTATTTAAAAAAATTAAACTAGGTTAAGTGGTTTACGTATACCAAAAAGAATTATCAAATTTTGATCTCTGTGGTAGGAGATACAAACTCGAGAACATGGGTGATCACCGCAGTTTTCTGCGATCCCAGAATTTGGTCTATTTCCGCCAACTTTGGTGCTGTTTTTGCCTATGGTTACGCTTTGTTCGAGGTCTACTATCACACATATATGGAAGATGGTTAAGGGGTGAGCATACCGGTGAAGACGAGGTGGCGTTTGGTTGAGCGAGGCGACAGAAAATAACTCTGGAACACAGGTACCTCGCTGCAGAATTCTGCAGTGCGCGGGGTGCGCGAGGTCGCGGTCATCGGGATTGGTTTGGACGGCCTGGCGGGGTTCTCCGGTTGCGGTGGCGGTGGCGGTGCTCCTTAAGTCTAGATGGAAAGAGAAAGAGTTTGGATGATTCTAGGGTTAAGATTTTATTGAAATAAAAAATATATATATGTGTATAAGAGAGAGAAGAAGGGGGGGGTCGGTTAATATGCGGTCTAAGGGTGCTGTTGGTTTCAAAAGGGTGGCTCACAAAGGGGCAGATTTTGTAAAGGAAAGTGGTTGTTGTAGTTTTGCAAGCGCGGGTGGGTAGGTTGATTAGTAATGGGTTGGATAGTTGAAGTAGTTAAGGGAAAGTAGGAATTAGTTAATTAATGGTTTATATAAATTCTATTTTCTTCTTCTCTTCTTTTCTAACTTTTTTTTCCATTTAAAAAATATATATATGTATATATATATATATATATATATATATATATATATATATATATATATATATATATTATATATATATATATATATATACTCATAGAAAATTTTTAGATTTATATTAATGCACACCATTAAGCTAGCAACTACTCAAGGGGTCTCCTACATGAAATAAATTCGAAAAATTTCCTAATGGTCCCATAAATCTCCTAAGTGCACCAATACCTAAAATAAAAATTAATAAAAATCTATTTCTCCTAATTAGCCACTAATTACTACCATTAAATTAATAATTAATTAAAAAGGCCATATACGGTTTTTAGGAATAGGGGTTTTACAAAAACTCTACTAGTATCTAGTATTGCAGGTACCTTGACGGGGCTTGTACGTACTTACTACTATTATTACTACTATCACTAGTACCCTAGTATATGTATGAAACCGGTGGTTTAGCGGACGAGTACGTTTTTACTTGCATACACATATATGGATTATGTTAGATACTCTGAGCACTCATATTTTATTTACTATACTTCGGCTTGAGTTATTCTTGTACCTTGCTATGTCCCCTGAGGACCTGGATCCGGATTATGTCCCCAGGTACAACAGAGGAGGATTAACTTGAGGTTTACGAGATAGAAGCTGACGCTGGAGCAGTATTGGCGCCAGAAGACGAGGTTGTGCTAGAGGATTTCTCCTGAGTACTCAGTTACTTACTCAGTTATTTATGCTTAGCGTTATTTCATACTGGGACTTATGGACATGTGTTTGGTATTATTCTTCTTTCTTTATTGTGATGGGTTATTCCCCAAGACACTACTTATGCAGACTTGATGATGGACTATTTTCTTTTTATCTATTATCTTGACTGGTCTATCATATTATATTATTATTCCTTTTTGTGGATGAGATTAGAATTATATACTGTGATAGATGATGTAGATTTAATAAAACTTAAGTGCACTCTAACGGGTTCATTAATTTAGGTTTATCCATTGGAGTTGTGTTGTTGGCCATTGCCACGTGGCTAGTCCCTTGGTAATTTGGGACTGGGGCGTGACATAGTTTTTGTGGTGGCCCATACAGGTCTACGAATATGTTGTTTTGGTTTCAACTAAGGGACCGAGCAAGCCTGCAAATTAGGATAGAATAAATTATAGGATCTTATCCACTTGTTGACCTGTTCTTGACCTCTATATCGAATTCATAATAATTTATTGAGTTGCATCATGCCTTGATTTATCTGTGCGACTTTCATAGTTTACTTTCTGTACAGAGTAATGGATCCACTAGCCAGGGATAAGACTCCCACGGGAATACCACAGGATGTTGTGGTTACCTATGACGATGCGGTGACACCACTAAGTAGAGATCCCTCCACTCAACAAAGCAATCAAGCAGACCAGCACGTCCCAAGGTTCCGACGAGACGTTATTCTACCACTGCCGTAATTTACTCTACCGATACCCATTTTTCCACCAGGACAGCCTATGGACGGACAGCAGATGTTCTAAATATTCTTCGTAATAATTCATACACAACAGAATGTTCATAAAGAGGCCCAACAACGTCAGACGGAGAACTTAAGGAACAGCCTAATGACAACACTGGAGCATTCGATACCACCAGCCAGGCAACCATCGACAGGATCCATCTCAGGTTTCTGTCAATTGAAGCCACGAACCTTTCCAGGCAAGGAGGAGCCCCTTGAAGTTCATGAGTGGCTCTCAAATAATCAACTTCAATTAGAAGCAGCTGAGCTTCCTAGAGAGCGTTGTTTGATTGCTGTCAAGATGCAGTTGACAAGCAATGTGCATTATTGGTGGCTATCTGAGGAGAGTCGGCTAGGACCAGACCGAGTAAATTGGGAAGAGTTTTCTAGACTCTTCCAGGAGATGTACATTTTAGCCATTGCTAGAATTGAACTTAGGGATAAGTTTAACCGCCTCAGTCAAGGCAACATGACGGTAGAAGAGTACAATACTCAGTTCATCCATTAGAGTCTCTTCGCCCCTACTCTGATTCCGACAAAAGAGGAAAATACGAAGAAGTTCTAGATGGACTTAGATTTGAGCTACAGAGATTGATCGGCTCCATTGCACCTACTTCATTCAATGACGTCCTTACCACAGCGCGACGCATAGATCGTATCAACCGGAGAGAGTCAATCCAGAAATAGTCGTTAATGTCAGCACCAGCCAGAGCACCACAGGAAAGAGCTGCAAAGAGACCTCACATGCATCAGACACCTAGAACAGCCTTGCAGACACCACCAATATGTCAATATTATGGCAAGTGAGGTCATATTGAGAGCGAATGCAGACACAAGTTGGGATTGTTATGCTCCGATATCGCAGGGGGCCATTCGTCCTCGCTTGGGTCCTTGCGAGACCGTTTCTTCCTCGCTTGGGCATGATGCCGTACAAGCCTAAGCTACGCTTGTACAAGGCCAAAGCTTTGAACAAGGGTAAGTAAGCTATTCAAGAAATGAGTAGCGGCACAATATTACAAAAAAGTAAAGAACACAATGGCATATAAAAACAAGCTCTTTATTGATAATCTAGATGTGTTACAAGCGGCACTTGGCCAAGATTAAAATTTGCTCAAGCTCTCTTTCTCTCGATTACAATGATATCATTCCATATATTACATCCCTTTATACAAAAGCTGCTCAAAGCAATCTCGATACGGCTCAAGGCATCGACTCTAGATTTCTGGTTCCTTGGGATGAGGTACGGCTATCACTTCCTCGGACGATCCAGCCCCTAAGAATAAGCAAACTGTTGGTGGGTCAGCACTTTGGGAAAAGTACTGATGAGTATAATCAACGAACAAAAACAACACTTCCTGAAACCCACACTAAGTAAGCATGTGGCAAAATATTTCATCACTAGTGATCTTGCTATTTTTACTTAGATTTATTTCATACAGCACAGGATTATAGTCAGATTTTATATTTTCGAAAATATGTCATTGAAATTAGTTTACACATTCAAACATTTAAGCAAGCTATAGGGACAGTGTTCTATTGCGCAGTCCGCAGCATGTATTGTGAGCCATATATGATCTCTTAGGAACAAAAGTTATCTCTAGTGGACTGTTCATCTCAAGTCAAGACAAGTTCAAGTGGACTATTCAATTCAATACAATAGGGGCCAGAAGCATAATCAAGTAAAACTGATATATCTCGTTTAGCATTTATAAAAAGGAATATAAGGAAATATAAGTGATCATTTATTCAATGATCCTTACCCATGGCCGAACGGTTATCCCTGCAGTAGACATATAAGTTAGCAATAATTTGCATATATATATACGAGGTTCTCCTTCCCTGTCTGTCTCTGCATCAAACAGTTAGGTATGCAAGAAAGCAAGCCTAGCATGCATCCTAACTACATGATGGTCCCCTCTACGGGATTAGCAGTTGGGACGTACAAGCCCATCTCACTAATAGACCTCCCGATCATACCCTTCTGTAAGTAAGAACTTCTAAACTCAGGGTATTCTAGTCTCTCCCGGGCCGAACGATCCCAGTATCCCAGAAAATATTTGAGAGATAAACCTTGTGCACAAGTTGTCCAGACCAAATGAATGAATGCAAGTTTCTATAAAAAAAAAATCTATCATGCAACTGATGAACGATGAACGAGCAAGCAAGCATATCAATTAAGCAATAGATCCGGAGCTCTCAGTACTCTTGTCTAATAGCCACAGCCTCCCGTAAATAAGGACTTCAAGCCATAGAGTGGACTATTAGTCTAGATGCACAAGTTCAAGCTATTCTTCCAGTTTTTATCTCTTTCTGTGCGATCAATGAAACATGTTCAAGCAATCTAGTTCTTTTTACAAGTAACAGGCAAGAACTGTTATATAAATCTAGCATGCAATTCCATCTCTTTAGTGAGATAGCGAACAGGCAAGCAATCTATTATTAAAGCAAGCATAGCAGTCATTCCACTATCTTTCTAGACAAGCATGTAGTTCTATTCTTGTTTAGCATTCGATGAAAATATATGAACTTTTTTTACTCTTGTTTATTAGCATGGCAGCGGTTCGTTCGATAATGGTGTTCGTGTAACTAAGCATGCAATATTTCTATCTTTTCTTAGTGTCACTATCACAATTTTTAGAAAAGGGTATTTTAGTCTTTTTCTATTTAATTAAATATTGTGCATGGTAAATAATTATTTGTTGTATTATTTAATTGTTGTTAGATATTATTTAATTATTTTGGACTTATATTAGTAGACCCAACTAGTTTAAATTGGACCCATGGACCAACATGAATTAATTAGTTAGACTTGGCCATTTAGAAAGCCCATTGTTAAGGAGATGGATTAAATTAATTAAATAATTAGACTAGAAGCTTCCTTCCTTAATTATTTCTTCATGAGAGGCCCCAAGGGGTACAATGAATATTTTATAATTGCTTGGGGAAGGGGGCATGGCCGGCCTATATTAGAGGGGGGGAATTTCTCTCTCCTCTCGTTCTCATTCCAAATCTAGATCTAGAATTTCCCACTCCCAAATTCTTTTCATTCCCATTCCAATTCCCCACCAAATTCATTCCAAATTCTTCCCAATTCACCATTAGAAAATTGAGAAGTAAGGATCTAGAAGGAGGAAGCAAGTATCTACAAAGAGGAGCAAGGATCTATAATTTAGAAGCAATTTTATCTCAATTGGAGGTTTCATTGGGAATCCATCTCCCAATAGGTATAATTCAGTCTTTCCCATTAAAATAGCTTCTAAATCTGAGATTTAATCATGTAAAATCAACCTATATGTATGTACTACCCATCGGACTTGGTTTTGTGTTCATAGGAGACCCATGAAGAAAGTTATGGTGCTTTTTGTGTCAATTTTGATGGAATTTCGAATTTATATTTTGTTGTGTGTGTCAATTGATCCTATAGATCAATTGGGCATGTGCTTATGTGTTTGGGGCCAGTGTCATGTCCACAATAGGGTACATGTAGTTCGTACCCCAACAATTTGGTGATACGTGTCATTTTGGAGATTTTTCCTCCGACACGGGACTTTGTACATGTCGTATTTTGACACGGACACATAGATCTACTTTTGACACTTTGATTTGTTCATAAATATTATTTGTGACTTGTTTGTGTCCTTCGGGGTGCAATTGGTTGTGTGTTGGACTCATTTCGCATGCGTATCCTAGATCTAGTGGGATACGGTGTGATACTCTCCAATTGTGTGTGTTTTTGTATAGATCTAATTATTTATGCTTAAGTTCTTGTATTATAATTAGTAAATATATATAGATGTTATATATTTATTTTAGTGTATTTAGTACAGTATTTATTGTAGCATAGATCTATATATTTTTATGTGTGCTACTATGATGTATAAAAATATATGTAGTTTTCTTCACATATAATTATATATGTTACTACATATTAATAAAATAAATTATACATAAATGTTTAATAAAATATATTTATGTGTTTAAATGAGTAATTATATTAATTATAATTATTATGTAATTATTTGTATATTAATGAATATATTTTATGTGTGCTTCTAGCCATGTAAAATATGTATATTAATACATGCAATCTGTTTTATAACTATTAGTATTTAATTGTGTAGATTTATGTATATATATATAAGTATATATATTTATTTAATTGTTTTATATATATATATATATATATATATATTGATTTATATTTATTAATATATATAGTTATATATTATTTGTTTTGTTTTGCGACAGTGGCATTTAATGACAGTTGCTGTCATTAAAACAGCAGCCACTGTAGCAGTGTTTCGGCATTAATGACAGTTCTGTCATTAATGCTGTGGGCGAGTTTGAGCGGAAATTCTTCAGCGACGGTTTTCTGTGACAGTTTGAACTGTCATCAAACTGTGACAGCAGTGGGTTATATATACAGCATTTTGGCGACAGTTTTTCTGTGACAGTCGGGACTGTCACTATAAGTCTGTTTATTGAAATTTATATTTTAGCACACTGTTTTCAGTGACATTTGGACAGATTTAATTTATATATTATATATTAATTGTATATATATATATATATATATATATATATATATTTATATATATATATATATATATATATATATATATATATATATATATATATATGTTCTTATTGTGAGGTATAATACTAGTATTGATATATTATTTTAATTGTATAAAATATTGGTTTGTATATATATTATATTAGAGTATATATTATATGTATCTTAAGCATACATTATGTGGGTACCAAGATGGTTCAAAACCATGGTTCCCAAATTGGTTAATTTATTATTCTATATTATTATTTATATAGATGTTTTGTGAGGATTGACCTTGGTTTGACCATAATTAACTTTAGAGTTGACCATAGTTGACTTTTGACTTAGAATTGACTTATTGACCTAGAAGTAAACTAGTTTGACTTATTCTCTTTTCGAGACCTTGTATTGATGTTGTATTCCATATCTAGGTCTTCGAGGCACCGAGTCAGACATCTGTGAGACTATTCATTGGACTTCAGGCGAGTACATTCTCTGATAGTTTCTCATTTTATGATATCCTCTATGTTCACTGTATCTAGTGTAGATATCCATGTTCTCTTGACACTATGGTTACACGGAATGGTATATCCGGATCTCGTCATGAGATGTTATTCCTTGGTATATGGTGTATATGGTGCAAGTATTATTTCATTGGTTATCTTGTACATGTACAGACACCGATTCTCTGGAAGACTAGCTATCTTCTTGGGGAATCTCGTGCCATAGCATACCGTGGTTGGATCTATTATACCAGTCGGGGGTGGGGAGTATTAGTATAGATATGTGATCAAATCCCTATTGAATAAAGTACTGGTAAATGAATAGTGTTGATCATAAATTGCACTTATGATTAGCCAGGCCGCATTGCATCTTGCCCAAGCCGATCACATGTTAAGCTAGTACTCACACACTTAGTCATTAGTATTTTTGTTCCATCGGCATATTGTTCATTATTGTATTTCTTTCCAGTACTTCCTTATTGTCTACATATCTCTTGTATCTATTTGTGCATCTTGTTTATCCACAGCTATTTACTGCTACATAGTTTTTATCATTAATTAGAACTGCTGTTAGAGATGTACTCTGCTCCTTTCCTGACTGGATATATTTTTTTAGATGATACTGAGGAGTGGTACCCTACCTATTATGGACCCCAGGATGTTGTGGGTTTAGATTCTGAGACCCTGGCTCAAGAGGGACTTATCCTAACTGAGACAGTTGACCCTGGAGTTGTAGCCTCGTATTATTCTTTTGTACTGGATTTGTCTCCAGCTTTTGTGTTGTTTTTCAGACTCATTGATGTATTATTTAAACTCATGAGTTGTATTGTGACTATTCTATTCTTTATCTAATTCGTGCTCATTTCTATCTTAGTTCTGTGATTGAGTATACTATCATTATTGGTGGTTCTTTATATTGTTAGATAGACTATCTAGACAGCGTTCTACCGCCAATTCTGCGGCGTAGGCTGGGCGTTGTTTCCGACAAGTACCCTTACACCGGGTGCGGGTCGTGACACATTTTTGGTGGTGGCCCATGCAGGTCTAGCTTCATAAAGTATGTGATGTCGTGGTAGTGTGGCAATTTAGTTGTACTACTGCGAGCCTGCGATAGGATATAGGAAATAGGCTGAGATACTCAATCACATCTAGGAAAATTCTTTTGATTCAACTATTCTCCTTTGACATTGATACTTGATCCCTTAAACTGTCCTTTCCTTGATGTCTTACATCTTGTGCCATATTGATTCTTTCTTTCGCTTTGTCTCAGGATGCCGCCTAAGACTAGATCACTGCAGGGGAGAGCAGCTTCTGAGAGGTCTGCGACATCCCGAGGGCCTGCACCAGTCACTTCTCCAGTGATTGGAGTGTCAGCTACTTTCGGAGGTCTACCACCTACTCAGAGGACTATGCCAGCTGTATCTGAGGGGCTTTCACCTCCACCTCCTGTGCCAGCAGAGACATCACAGATGTTTATACTGTTTCGTGAGATGCTCGAGGCACAGAGGGCTCAGTCAGAGGCACATCAGAGGCAGACCGACGTCCTACGACAGGGCATCGAGAGTGCTCATCAGCTTGCTCGTGCTGTAGTTGAGAGAGGAGTTCTGGTCCAGCAGCAGGTTATTCCTCAGGTTGCTCAGCTTCGGCCAGGCAACATTCAGGACTTCAAGAAACTGGAGCCTAAGGTTTTCAAAGGGACGGAGGGCATCGTCTATGCTGATGATTGGCTCGAGGACATTGAGCGTCTTATGAGGGTGTCTCGTCTTTCTGAAGATCGGAAGGTTGAGGTGGTAGGACTTCAACTGTTCGACGTCGCTCGCACTTGGTTCAGGAATGAGCCAGTACTGGTTGACGTAGGACAATCTTGGGAGGTATTCAAGGACCTTTTCAAGAAGAAGTTTTTCGCCCGGATGGACAGGCTTGACTTGGGGAGACAATTTGAAAGTCTCATTCAGGGGAGCATGTCTGTGGAGGAATACGCTGCGGAGTTCGGTAGGTTGAGCCGATTTGCAGAGTACTTGGTGAGGGAGCTGGAGGTTCGAGCTATTCGTTTCCGAGAGGGTCTAAACTGGGAAGTGAAGATTCTTATTCCGTCTTTTTATGAGACATACTCAGAGATACTTGCGGAGGCACGCAAGGTTGAGCGGGATCTGGGTTTGAAGACCAAGAGAGACCATGATTCTTTTCTGGGGGCCAACGGCAGCGCAGTATCTGCCAAACGTCCTCATTTCCAGTCCAGACCTTTCCAGCAGCCACAGCAGAACCAGACTCCAACGAGAGCGCCTTTTCACCAGGCACCTCAGCAGCAGAGACAGTTACAGCAAGCTCCATGCAACTTCTGCAAGAAGCCCGGCCACATCTGGGAAGTTTGCAGGAGGAGGCTAGGAGTTTGTTTGTATTGTGGTACTGAAGGGCATGAATGGAGGGAGTGTCCTCGTCATGCAGTTCAAGGAGCAGCTCCAGCTCCGAGGGCACAGACGAGACCACCTGCAGCACAGCCGAGGGGACCGCTTCCGACACAGCAGCAGCGTTTTGTCCAGCATCAACAGCATGGAGGTGCTCGGCAGGGACGAGCGTTTGCTATGACCGTCGAAGAGGAGGAACCCACCGGGATGTCATTGCAGGTTCTATTCTTCTTGATTCCATTCCAACTTTAGCCTTGTTTGATAGTGGTGCTTCCCATAGTTTTATATCTGTTTCTTTTGCTCTAAAGCATGGTTTGGTAGCTGAGTCTTTGCTTAGGACTTGCAAGATCATGACCGGGGGAGGCATTATCCTGGTTAATGATATTTGCAAGGACCGGAGAGTTACTCTGGGATGCCGGAAGTTGAGTGCGTGTCTACTTGTAATGCCACTTTCGAGCTACGATATTGTACTTGGGATGGATTGGTTGAGTAGGCACCGTGCTAGCATAGATTATAGAGGGGGTAGAGTTTTGTTTGGTCCGCCAGGAGAGCCAGAGTTCGAGTTTGCTAGAGGAGCTGCAGAGCAAGGCGAAGGCATTATTTGTGGAGCTATGGTGGAAGACAAGGAGTTGCCGCATCCATTGATAGCAGAGTTCTTGGATGTGTTTCCTGAGGAATTGCCAGGATTGCCGCCAGATCGAGATATTAAATTTTTTATAGACTTGGTGCCAGGTGCAGAACCAATTTCGTAGCATATCTATAGAGTAAAGAACAGCGAGCTAGTCGAGTTGAAGAAGCAGGTGGACGAATTATAGGATAAGGGGTTTATCAGATCGAGTTCTTTACCATGGGGAGCCCCGGTATTGTTTGTACCGAAGAAGGATGGATCGGTGCGCATGTGCATTGATTACAGGGCTTTGAATAATCTCACTATCAAGAATAAGTATCCTTTGCCACGGATTGATGATCTGTTTGATCAGTTGAGTGGTGCGAAGGTATTTTCTAAGATAGATTTGAGATCAGGCTACTATCAGGTGAAGGTGAAGCCGGAGGACATACCGAAGACTGCTTTTAGAACTCAGTATGGTCAGTACGAGTTTATGGTGATGCCGTTTGGTTTGACTAATGCACCGGCGGTATTTATGAACTTGATGAACAAGGTGTTCCACCAGTACCTTAACAAGTTCGTGGTGGTGTTCATCGATGACATACTCATATACTCGAGGACACCGGAGGAGCATGAGGAGCACTTGAGGATTGTGTTAGAAGTGCTAAGGAAGGAGAAGTTGTATGGGAAGTTATCCAAGTGTGAGTTTTTCTTGGACAAGATGGAATTCTTGGGGCATGTTGTGACTGGTGATGGTATTTCAGTGAATCTGAAGAAGATTTCAGCAGTGGAATCTTGGAAGACTCCGAGTTCAGTAGCAGAGATCAGGAGTTTCTTGGGATTGACAGGCTATTACAGGAAGTTTGTGCAAGATTTTTCGAGAATTGCCGAGCTGATGACCAGACTCACAAGGAAGGATGTGGAGTTTGTTTGGACGGAGGATTGCCAGGTTGCTTTTGATGAGTTGAAGAAGAGGTTGACGTCTGCTCCTATTTTGACGTTGCCATCAGGGTCCGGAGGTTTCACTATTTATAGTGATGCATCGGGAAAGGGTTTAGGTTGTGTTCTTCAGCAGCATGAGAAAGTTATTGCCTATGCATCCAGGCAATTGCGTCCTCATGAAAAGAACTATCCTACCCATGATTTGGAGTTGGCAGCTGTCATATTCTCCCTGAAGTTGTGGAAATATTATTTGTACGGAGAGCGTATGGAGATCTTCACAGACCACAAAAGCTTGAAGTAAATTTTCACGCAGAAGGAGTTGAACATGAGACGGCGTCGGTGGTTAGAACTGATGAAGGATTTTGATATCTCTTTACAATATCATCCTGGGAAAGCAAATGTAGTTGCCGATGCTTTGAGCAGGTATCCGATAGCTATATTCTTGACACATGATCGATATTTGTTGGAGGACTTGGAGAGCTTGGGCATTGAGGTGATTGTTCCTGGGTGTGCTATACAGATGTGGGGATTGCAGATACACTCAGATTTGATGGACAGGATCAAGGCAGCACAGTATGATGATGTATCTCTAAGGAGTATCAGAGCTCAGGTGAGAGCAGGATTGGAGGATGATTTCATTATTGCAGCAGATGGATCTTTGAGGCATGGAGTTAGATTGTGTGTGCCTAGTGGGGAGTTGCGAGAGGAGGTATTGCAGGAAGCGTATCGCTCTCAGTATTCTATACATCCAGGTGCAAACAAGATGTATCGGGATATGCGAGAGAGTGTGTGGTGGTATGGCATGAAGAGGAAAGTGGCACAGTTTGTATCCAGATGCTTAGAGTGCCAACAGGTGAAAGCCGAGAGGCAGAGGCCAGGAGGTTTACTTCAGCCATTACCCATTCCAGAGTGGAAGTGGGAACACATCACTATAGATTTTGTGTCCGGACTTCCACGATCTCCAGGAGGGAAAGACGCGATTTGGGTCATTGTTGATAGGTTGACCAAGTCGGCCCACTTTTTGCCTTTCAAGGTGGGTTTGTCTACGGAGAAGCTGGCAGAGATGTATGTGAGGCAGATCGTTAGGATACATGGAGTTTCCATCAGCATAGTCTCAGATCAAGATAGTCGTTTCACTTCTCATTTCTGGAGGAGTTTGCAGGAGAGTTTGGGCACTCAGCTCAAGTTCAGTACTGCATATCATCCCCAGACAGATGGGCAGTCAGAGAGGACTATCCAGACTCTCGAGGATATGTTACGCACTTGTGTACTAGATTTCGGGGGTTCTTGGGAGGACCATCTCTATTTGGTAGAGTTTGCTTACAACAACAGTTACCAGGCCAGTATAGAGATGTCACCTTTTGAAGCTCTATATGGTCGGAGGTGTCGTACTTTTTTGTCTTGGGACGATATTGGAGAGAGAGTTTTGCTTGGGCCAGAGATGGTTGTGGATGCAGCGGAGAAGGTTCAGTTGATCACTGACAGACTTCGAGTGGCGCAGGACAGACAGCGGCATTGGGCCGATAGCCATCGAAGACCTTTGGAGTTTGAGGTATAGTTTAGATTTTGTTTGTGCTTGTTCTTGTTTGTTATAGATTAAGTTCTTAAGATGGTATTTTGTTATAGGTGGGTAGTTTGGTGTTTCTGAGGATTTCTCCGACACGAGGCACGATTCGCTTCGGTAGAGGCGGAAAGCTTAGTCCGCGATTCATCGGACCTTTCACTATTCTAGAGAGGGTCGGTGCAGTTGCTTATAGACTAGACTTGCCACCTGCATTGGAGGGAGTGCACAATGTGTTTCATGTGTCGCAGTTGAGACGATACATGGCAGATCCTAGTCATGTATTGGATCACTCGGAGATAGAGGTGGGCCCTACTCTTAGCTATCCAGAGCAGCCAGTTGAGATTCTGGATCAGGGAGAGAAGGTGCTGAGGAACCAGACTATTCCTTTGGTGCGCATTGCATGGAGGCATCACTCTCCGGGGGAGTCTACCTGGGAGAGAGAGGATGACATGCGAGAGCGTTATCCATATTTGTTTGTACCTTGAGGTATGTTATTTTCTAGTTATGTTCTGTTCATTAGTTAATTGTGATTCTTTAGTTCTGTTTTGTAATTTTCTGGGGGTGGTTTTTATCTTTGAATTTCGAGGACGAAATTTTTTAAGGAGGGAAGACTTGTCACTACCACAATTTTTAGGAAAGGGTATTTTAGTCTTTTCCTATTTAATTAAATATTGTGCATGGTAAATAATTATTTGTTGTATTATTTAATTATTGTTAGATATTATTTAATTATTTTGGACTTATATTAGTAGACCCAACTAGTTTAAATTGGACCCATGGACCAATATGAATTAATTAGTTAGACTTGGCCATTTAGAAAGCCCATTGTTAAGGAGATGGATTAAATTAATTAAATAATTAGACTAGAAGCTTCCTTCCTTAATTATTTCTTCATGAGAGGCCCCAAGGGGTACATTGGATATTTTATAATTACTTGGGGAAGGGGGCATGGCCGGCCTATATTAGAGGGGGGAAATTTCTCTCTCCTCCCATTCTCATTCCAAATCTAGATCTAGAATTCCCCACCCCCAAATTCCTTTCATTCCCATTCCAATTCTCTACCAAATTTATTTCAAATTCTTCCCAATTCACCATTAGAAAGTTGAGAAACAAGGATCTAGAAGGAGGAAGCAAGGATCTACAAAGAGGAGCAAGGATCTACAATTTGGAAGCAATTTCATCTCAATTGGAGGTTTCATTGGGAATCCATCTTCCAATAGATATAATTCAGTTTTTTTATTAAAATAGCTTCTAAATATGAGATTTAATCATGTAAAATCAACCTATATGTATGTACTATCCATAGGACTTGGTTTTGTGTTCATAGGAGACCCATGGAGAAAGTTATGGTGCTTTTTGTGTCAATTTTGATAGAATTCCGAATTTATATTTTGTTGTGTGTGTCAATTGATCCTATTGATCAATTGGGCATGTGCTTATGTGTTTGGGGCTAGTATCGTGTCCACAATGAGGTACATGTAGTTCGTACCCCAATAATTTGGTGATACGTGTCGTTTTGGGGATTTTTCCTCCGACACGGGACTTTGTACATGTCGTATTTTGACACGGACACATAGATCTACTTTTGATACTTTAATTTGTTCATAAATATTATTTGTGACTTGTTTGTGTCCTTCGGGGTGCAATTGGTTGTGTGTTGGACTCGTTTCGCATGCGTTTCCTAGATCTAGTGGGATACGGTGTGATACTCTCCAATTGTGTGTGTTTTTGTATAGATCTAATTATTTATGCTTAAGTTCTTGTATTATAATTAGTAAATATATATAGATGTTATATATTTATTTTAGTGTATTTAGTATAGTATTTATTGTAGCATAGATCTATATATTTTTATGTGTGCTACTATGATGTATAAAAATATATGTAGTTTTTTTCACATGTAATTATATATGTTACTACATATTAATAAAATAAATTATACATAAATGTTTTATAAAATATATTTATGTGTTTAAATGAGTAATTATATTAATTATAATTATTATGTAATTATTTGTATATTAATGAATATATTTTATGTGTGCTTCTAGCCATGTAAAATATCTATATTAATACATGCAATGTATTTTGTAACTATTAGTATTTAATTGTGTAGTTTATGTATATATATATATATATATAAGTATATATATTTATTGAATTGTTTTATATATATATATATATATTGATTTATATTGATTTATATTTATTAATATATATAGTTATATATTATTTGTTTTGTTTTACGACAGTGGCATTTAATGACAGTTGCTGTCATTAAAACAGCAGCTGCTGTAGCAGTGTTTCGGCATTAATGACAGTTCTGTCATTAATGCTGCGGGCGGGTTTGAGAGGCAATTCTTCAGCGACGGTTTTCTGTGACAGTTTGAACTGTCATCAAACTGTGACAGCAGTGGGTTATATATACAGCGTTTTGGCTACAGTTTTTCTGTGATATTCGGGGACTGTCACTATAAGTCTGTTTATTGAAATTTATATTTTAGCACACTGTTTTTAGTGACATTTGGACAGATTTAATTTATATATTTTATATTATAATTGTATATATATGTATATATATATATGTGCTTATTGTGAGGTATAATACTAGTATTGATATATTATTTTAATAGTACAAAATATTGGTTTGTATATATATTATATTAGAGTATATATTATATGTATCTTAAGCATACATTATGTGGGTACCAAGATGGTTCAAAACCTAGGTTCCCAAATTGGTTAATTTATTATTCTATATTATTATTTATATAGATGTTTTGTGAGGATTGACCTTGGTTTGACCATAATTAACTTTAGAGTTGACCATAGTTGACTTTTGACTTAGAATTGACTTATTGACCTAGAAGTTGACTAGTTTGACTTATTCTCTTTTCGAGACCTTGTATTGATGTTGTATTCCATATCTAGGTCTTCGAGGCACTGAGTCAGACATCTGTGAGACTATTCATTGGACTTCAGGCGAGTACATTCTCTGATAGTTTCTTATTTTATGATATCCTTTATGTTCACTGTATCTAGTGTAGATATCCATGTTCTCTTGACACTATGGTTACACGGATTGGTATATCTGGATCTCGTCATGAGATGTTATTCCTTGGTATATGGTGTATATGGTGCAAGTATTATTTCATTGGTTATCTTGTACATGTACAGACACCGATTCTCGGGAAGACTAGCTATCTTCTTGGGGAATCTCGTGCCATAGCATACCGTGGTTGGATTTATTATACCAGTCGGGGGTGGGGAGTATTAGTATAGATATTTGATCAAATCCCTATTGAATAAAGTACTGGTAAATGAATAGTGTTGATCATAAATCGCACTTATGATTAGCCAGGCCGTATTGCATCTTGCCCAAGCCGATCACATGTTAAGCTAGTACTCACACACTTAGTCATTAGTATTTTTGTACCATCGACATATTATTCATTATTGTATTTCTTTCCAGTACTTCTTTATTGTCTACATATCTCTTGTATCTATTTGTGCATCTTGTTTATCCACAGCTATTTACTGCTACATAGTTTTTATCATTAATTAGAACTGCTGTTAGAGATGTACTCTGCTCCTTTTCTGACTGAATATATTTTTCCAGATGATACTGAGGAGTGGTACCCTACCTATTATGGACCCCAGGATGTTGTGGGTTTAGATTCTGAGACCCTGGCTCAAGAGGGACTTATCCCAACTGAGACAGTTGACCCTGGTGTTGTCGCCTCGTAGTATTCTTTTGTACTGGATTTGTCTCCAGCTTTTGTGTTGTTCTTCAGACTCATTGATGTATTATTTAGACTCATGAGTTATATTGTGACTATTCTATTCTTTATCTAATTTGTGCTCATTTTTATCTTAGTTCTGTGATTGAGTATACTATCATTATTGGTGGTTCTTTATATTGTTAGATAGACTATCTAGACAGCGTTCTACCGCCGATTCTGCGGCGTAGGCTGGGCGTTGTTTCCGACTAGTACCCTTACACCGGGTGCGGGTCGTGACACTTAGCATGGCAATAGTTCTATCTTTCTTAGACAAGCATTCAAGTTCTCTAGTTAGGCAAGCAGATTCGTTTCATTGACAAGCAATACGAGTTCTTTTATTAAGCATGTAGAGTCAGATTCTATCATTCTTCTTATAAAACTATCTTTTTAGAACAAGCAATAGAAAACTCAGATTCATTATTAAGGCATGCAAGAATCAAATAATGCAGTTATGCCAACTCACTTAGATCAATCTTCTTATGTTTCAATCGGTAACTCTCCGAGAAGACTTCCACTCGAGCAAACAAAGTGATATCACTTGTACATAGTGCCTACGCGGAGTGGGACACTATATACTTACCCACCAAGAAAGAGTTTCGTCCTTAAAACTCAAGGAGAAACTTTTGATATCTCGAGCAGCGATAGTCATCACCCCTCACCATCCTCAATCAAAAACTCTAGCAATCAGAACTCAATAAAACTCTAGCCAACAAAAATCATAAATCATGACTCAAGCAATAAATCTAATACAGAAAAATTTTGTCGTCAACTTTGAGAATATTTACGGACTTATTATATGGAACGTTCATTGCAGCACAACTGGGACATCTCTGAGTCGAAGGCAACAGAATGGGCAAAGAATCGAGTGGCTCTGATACCATTATGTCATGCCCCGATCCCGCAAGGGGCCGTTCATCCTCGCTTGGGTCTTTGGGGGACCGATTCGTCCTCACCTGGGCGTGATGCCGAGCAAGCCTAAGCTATGCTTGCACAAGGCCAAAGCTTTGAACAAGGGCAAGTAAGCTATTCATGACAGGAGCAGTGACACAATATTTCAGAAAAGTAAATAACACAATGGTATATGAAAACAAGCTCTTTATTGATAATCAAGATGTGTTACAAGCGGCGCTTGGCCGAGATTACAATTTGCTCAAGCTCTCTTTCTCTCAATTACAATGACATTGTTCTATACATTACATCCCTTTATACAAAAGCAGCTCAAAGCAATCTCGATACGGCTCAAGGCATCAACTCAAGATTTTTGTTTCATTGGGATAAGGCACGGCTATCGCTTTCTCGGATGATCCAGCACCTGAGAACAAGCAAATTATTGGTGGGTCAGCACTTTAGGAAAAGTACTGGTGAGTATAAAATCAACAAACAGAAGCAACACTCCCTGAAACCCACACTAAGTAAGCATGTGGCAAAATATTTTATTACTAGTGATCTTGCTACTTTTACCTAGATTCATTTCATGCAGTACAGGATTATAGTCAGAATTCATATTTTTGAAAATATGTCTTTGAAATTAGTTTGCATATTCAAACATTTAAGCAAGCTATAGGGATAATATTATATCGTGCAGTGCACAACATGTATTGTGAGCCATATACGATCTCTTAGGAATAAAAGTTATCTCTAGTGGACTGTTCATTTCAAGTCAAGACAGGTTCAAGTAGACTATTCAATTCAATGCAATAGGGGCCAGCAGCATAATCAAGTAAAACTGATATATCTCGTTTCATTTATAAAAAAGAACATAAGAAAATACAAGTGATCACTTATTCAGTGATCCTTATCCATGGACAAACGGTTTGTAAACCCCCTGATTTTTCAAAATATTTAAATTTGGATTTTTCACAATTTTCTAGAATTTTCTGGGAATTTTCTGTAATTTAAAAACAGAGTTTTAATGATTCAATGATTTTTAAATGATAATAAATGATATTAAAATATTATGAAAATAATATTTTTGGGTGTAAAATGAAAACCTGGACTTAGGGCAATTTTTCTGGAATTTATCGGGCCCCGGACCTATTTTAAAACACCTAAAAAGTATTTTATCTATTTAATTAATTGTTTTATTAATTATTATTATTATATATTTTTATTTAAAACCCAAACCCAAACCCAGCCCACTGGACCCGGCCCACCCGGCCCAGCCCCTACCGGGTCGGGTCGGATCCGCCAGACCCGACCCGCCCGTGCCCGAACCCGGCCCCTCTCTCTCCCCCACGACCCTCTCCCTCCCCGCTTCTTCCGGCGGAGCCGCCGCCTCCGGCCCGCTCCGCCCAGCCCCTCGCCCCCACGTCGCCCGCGCCCCTCGGCCCGACCCCGCACCCACCGCCTCGACCCCCTCCATTTCCGGCCGACAACCTCTCTCCTCCCCCCTATTTAATCCCCGCCCCCGGTCAGCCCTCCGCCACCACCACGCCGCCACAGACCCCGCCTCGCCGTGCCTGCGCCGCCTCCCCGAGCCGCCTGCGCCACCCCGTCAGCCCCTCCGGCCCGCTGCCCAGCCGCCACCGGCCCCGATTCCCTTCCTCCTCCTCCTCCTTCTTCTCCACAGCGCCCCGCCGCCTCCGGCCGCCGTGCTCACCGTCGCCGCCTCCGCCCAGTCCCGCCCGCAGCCGCTCAGCCCCCTCCGGCCGGCCTCCCCCGTCGCAGAGCCGCCCATCTCCGGCCAGACCCTAACCCTAAACCCTAGATTTTCGACACGTGTCGGACACGTGTCGGATACGATTCGGATCTCGATTTTTGGGTCCCGTTCAGGTGCGTGTATCTTCTTGCTCGTAGCTCGGATTTTGATTTCGCAAATTGTGTTGCGAAGCCGGTATGACCCTCTCGGTGCTCGGATAAACCGTTCGGGGCATCGCGTCATGTGGTGATCGCACACCGTGATCCAAAACCAGGAAACACTAGACCCTGTTTCACCCCGGAACTGGGTACGCTCCGCCAAACGGGATGACTTGGTCGCGCGCGGTCTTCACAGATATGTGCGCGTCGTCGATACGGACGTGTGGGATTTCGCAGAAGCTGATTCGGGTGTGCGTGCACACCGAAATCAACGCGTATCCGCGGACATCGCCCCGTATCTGACTTTTTTGCAATTCAATCTAACTTTGTGTACATACGTCGAATTGAAACAAAACTTACGCCATCGAACTCGTAGCGATACGCTGGTCCTGTGAGCCAGGTTTGGTTCAATTCTGAGAACGTTGACGAAATCGCGTGTCGTGGGCCCCACTGGCCCTACTCGACGGGCGATTTTGTGTTCGGCTCATCAGAATTCAATTCTGGAAGTTCCGTTGGGTTCGTATCAGTATTTCTGACCTGTTGACACTGAATTTGGTAAATTTGGAGACCTTTGACTTTGACACATTTTTCGGTGCAAAGCGGGCCCGCATGTGGACCCCATTTTGACCCGAAACTGCCGTTTTTGCCCTTTTCTCCAAATTGGACCCAAGGACAGGCGTTTCTAGCTGACTGATATTTTCTGGATCTGATGGTGATGTTTGTTTTAGCAACCGGAGTACCGCCTGCAAATCCAACTGAAGTCAGAGCCAAAATCAGAGCCGGAACCACAGGCAAGTGTACCATGCCAAACCCTGCAGTCTGCTATTTATTTCCTTGACTTAATTTAGCATCATTTGGGCAAGTAAAGCTCGTCAATTCTCAGTAGTTCCTGTGATAATATTTTGCTGGAGTTCTTGTGTAAAATCATATAAACTTGTTTTAACTGCTTAACCTAGGAAACTTGTGAAGTACTTAGTGTCCGATCATAGTCGGGTGCCAACCCCGTACGCGGTGTTGGGTACGTCATTTAGAGATGGATATTCGATACCCTTACTCTTGGTACTTGTCCTATCAAGTACAACAAAACCCAGGACACTTGACACTATTCATGAGACAGAATCCTCTTGAGATATTCACGATGATTCTGTATAGGATACAGGTTATGACATGGACAGTCTATTCCTAGACATTATATGACTGCTGCATTAGTTATGATCTTGTGTGTCATGGACATGAGACGTGTGATTACATTGGGTGGGGAGAGACACACAGGCTACAGGCTATTTTCATATATATATACTATTAGTGTGAGGTCGTAGACTCTCCAGCAGAGCTAGACCCTTTACGTGTTATTACTGCTACCGGCTCCCCGACACAGAGCTGGTAGTGGCTCAGCCTGAGTTCTAGTGATGCTCTCAACTTGCATTTATCACTTAGCTGGTTACATAGTTTACCCTGCCATTTCATTTATTTCTGCACTGCTTATATTTTGGCTTGTATTATATGTACCTTGCTATGTCCCCTGAGGACCTAGAATGGATGATGTCCCCAGGTAAAGCAGAAGAGATCCATCCAGAGATACCCTGTACCAGAGCACTTCCAGGAGCTATACCAGGACCTGAAGACGAGCTCGCACCAGAGGACTTCTCCTGAGCATTGGCCGTATGTAGTCAGTTATTTCTATTTCCAGTTGATTATTTCCTGTCTATTTGCAATTGTTGTACCAGACATATTCTCGGATTGTTTCCCGAGATATTTATTGAGATTTGCTTATTTATTTTATTGTATTATTTCTGGCAGTTACTCTATGTTTATCTGTTGTGGATGAGATTAGATTAGTCTGTGACCTATAACAATTGCTCTATGTCCTGTTAGACTACAGCTTAAGCATGCCCTGATGGATCCATTAAATTGGATTGTCCATCGGTGCGTGCTGCTGGCCATTGCGCACGTCTCCAGTCCCTCGGTATTTTGGGACTGGGGCGTGATATGGTTTTTGTGGTGGCCCATGCAGGTCTACGACTAAATTGTTCGATTTCAACTCAGGGACCGAACAGGCCTGCAATAAGATATGATAAGTTTTTAGGATCTCATCCACTTGCTTGAATTATTTTTGATATCTGTATCTATTCGAATTAAATTATTGACTTTCATCCTGTCACGCCCCAGTCCCAAAATATGTAGGACTAGGACACGTAAGCATGCCAGCCGCATGGATATGGCAACTCCAATATTTGGAAACCAAATCCATACGTACGCTGTAATATGAATATATAATCCACAAGTGGTATAACTGTAATAGAAGTCACAGGGTATAATCTAGATCTCATCCATGAAAATCATATAGAAATAAATAAACAGTATCTATGAAACTAGATCTTAATAAGAAGTATCTAAGGATGATAGTTGTATGGAAACAAATCCACTACCAACTCAAATGGGAAAAGTAAATACGATATAAGTACAACTCACTCAAATAATATAAGTACCAGCTATCAATCACGGCTCGAAGAGAAGACATCCACGAAGCATCTATAACCATCCAAATCTACGCTCCTGCAAATACTCAAGAAACAGGTACACCTGGCAGCGGACTAGGTCCTCAGAGGGACATAACAAGATACTTAAACACATGCCAATAAAGTACTGAAATAAATATCCAATGGGTCGCCTAACCATCTAAAGTGAATGCAGATTAAGAACAACTTTCCCAACGCGTGGGCTATCTGGCTAAAATGGGATTGGCATAGTTCTCTTGGAGATCCAGGGGCCTACAAAGGCACGGCGTCTTTCGAACACCGGAGGCCCGCCAAGTAGTATATATAGGGGTCATCATGACCGTGCATCTCCGGCGGAGCGTACGGGTTACCCAAGGAAAGTGCAACGGAGCCCACACGCCTTACTTGTTATTCTCCCCACCCTATGCTCTAAGCATGTCACATCCATGACACAATAATACCTCTAATAACTGCCAAGTCTACTAGCATGCAAAGTTTCTAACAACAGTTATTCCTAACGCACGGCCCACACGTACAGGAGGCCAACCTGCACGCAAGTCCGTGATCTACATGAGACTCACAACTCGTGTAACAACTGTGTCACGGCCAATGAACCTAAAGATGCTACATGATGATGGGGTAGTCTCATAAATAAGGTCAATGCAAATACATAAATAAAAATATACCGCGACGTCACCGTCGCGCGTATTTTATATAACAGTTAAAATATATGAACTAAAGACAGAAAATAAAGATGCATGCAATATATGGAATATAAATAACAGTACAATGGCAAGGTATACTTGCCTGACAAGGAAGCTGCAATGTACCAATAACCTGCTCCAGAAATCGCGCAGAATAATCCAATATCCTATGTACACATAAATATAATATAATAGAATCATTAGTCATTACACTAGCACATACTCAACCACATTTATACTAGAATCAGGGGGGTATACTAGGGGTAACACTAGTCATCTAACACGGTCAATTACGTATTGAATTACGCGGGTGTCGCGTCTTCAAGTACTGTACGAAATCAGTCAGTCAACTGACAGGTGTCTATGCCAGTACGTTAGTGTACGCATGGCAGACAAATTCACAAGTTCTTAGGGTCAACATGGTCAAGGTAAGTATGGAATAGTCCACGATGTCCTAGGGTCATACAGTCTGAATATTTGGTCATAATTATCAATTAGCATTTACTTACATATATATTTATATAACTATATAATAATATAACCATTAATTTATTTTAATTTATTTAATTCTGGAATAATTACTCTAAAATTCTATTTTAATCTTATTATTCTAATTTTTATGTTAATTCCTAAATTTTGTCCAAAAAAACTGAATTTTATCAACTCGAGACTCATGGCACGCAAATCGAGACGATCTGTTGACCAAAAAGTCAACCGATACAAACTCGACTTTCATGCATGATTTCCTATAGATTTCAGCATCAAAAATATACTGGAATTTACGGCTCATTTGAATTCAAATTTGTTTGGGAATTATGGCACATACAAATTTTGTATTGTGCACCGATGGTTAAATTCTAACCTAGAAGTTCTACAGAATTAACGGTATGTAAATACTTTGAAATAAATTCTGGGAAAAATATATGTTGATGATCTCGACATTAGCTTTCTAAAACTTTAAACGGTTCGTGTCTGATTCCTGGTTCTCCCGAAATCGCGAAAACATCGAAACACGTCTATTTTTGGACATGCCGTGCTCTACGAATTTTCCAGAATTTAATACTAATAATTTAGAAAAAAAATTATATTATCAGAAAGCTAACCTCATTATCGTTCTAACAAAAAAAACTAGAGCATGTTTGGAGTCCGGAGCTAGGAGATATCGTCTTTTTAATTCGTCATAACTAGTAGAAAATGAGGCTGAATTTATGACGAATTTTGACTATTTTTTGGACGAAAAAGAGAGGAATTTGGGAAAGAAAAATATGAAGGATGAGGTATTTATAATGGTGGACACTACTTAATTAAATACGAATAGGATTGGTTAATTTGGATAGGATTATGATGAATTTAAATAAGGATAGGATATGCATGAAGTTGATTTCCTAGTAGGTTCAGGATTTGAATTAATTTAAAATAGAGTTTGAATTTATCTCAATAATTTATAATCTTAAATATAATTAAAGATAATATAAATAATTTATAAAATTTTATTAATATCTATTAACACTAAATTAGTATCTAATCTAATATTAAGACTATATATATCCAAATAAATCCTAAATAATTTCAAAATCTAAATAAATTTCTTAAAATTCTAAATAAATTACAAAAAAATATAATTAAATATTTTAAACTAAAATAAATATTTGGTAGGAACGACATGCAAGTATGGTCGTATAGTAAATCATAGAAGTCCTACAAATTTATGTTTTCTAAGTTTTAATTACCAAAAATTCTAGAAAAATCTCCAAAAATCTAAAATAACCTAAAATAATTCTAAATGAATATTTATATAAGTAAATATATCAAGAAATTTATTTTCTAATTAACTAAGAGCATATTCTAAATAAATTCAACATATATAATAAATATAATAATATAAAATATACACAAAATACCTATTTTGGGTGAGGGAGTTTACAATCTACCCAACTTAAAATAATTTCGTCCTCAAAATTAAAATAAGTCATAATTTGTTAAATCCTTCACATTCGTACATAAGGTATGTCAATCGAAATCTCTTCCAAAAATTTAAATAACAAAATCTATTCGAATCTATCGCGATCACTTCAAAATTAATATAACCACTGTTTAAATCAAAATTCAACCTGTCGTAATCTCTTCTCGATTTTTAAATAATCAACATCCAAATCTGACTCAAGTCTATATGACATCCCACATCAAAATTTATATCATAATTTCCAACTATCATAATCTCCTCTAGACTTTGAACAATAAACAATTCTAATCAAATCTTATTCCTATTCTTAACTTAAGAATTTTGTACTATTCAAATATTTAAACTCAATTTACATCCTCAATATTTCAAATAGGTGACCCAACAATCAAAATTGAACTTTTAATTCAAATCATCAAATTATAAAATTTAAATCTAATTAACCAATTGTTCAAGTCTAAAATTCTATATTTATCCTCAAAATTTAAATCGATGATTCATCCTTCAATATTCAAAATTTAAATCATGTGCTCAAAGTATAAATATTGGGTCCTCAATATCAAGATTTTTAAAATTTATTAAATCCTCATTATCTTAATCCTTCTTTTAAAATTCTTCACATTTAAAAGGACTTAATCTCTCAATCTAATCCTACTTGATCACAATCTAAAAGAATTCTCCTCAAGTTTAATAATGCAATTTCTACCCAACATAGAATTTACCCATCTATCACATAAGGCTCTTACACTTAAGAAAAATATTCCTCAATTTATTTTCTCATGTCATTCAATCCTCAAAACTTTAACACCAACTATATCATATGTGATATACCCTTAATCAATTATGAAAGATAGTCACCAAATAATGTGATTGGCCTATGGGGTATATCTTGTACTATCCGTGTATCACTTATATCCAAGCACGAGATTTCGTCTTTCCAAAACAAGGGAAGACGGAAAGCAATGGAAAAAAGTTCAAGGAGGGATAATAGAATGGAAGTATGGGAATCAAAGCGTTTAAAGAATTCAAATAGGAATTGTCAAGACAGTTGTGGATTGAAATCTTAATTTGGTAATTTTCTATTCGCATGCTCGCATCGGTGCAGTTATGTACTTGATATGATATGCTTTGTCGTATCTAGAGGGTAAGTATATTCTTCTACTAATCACTACATATCTCAATCCACGTAAAGTAGTTATGCGAAGGGCGAACCAAGCGCACTAAGGTTAGCTAGACCCTAATACACTGATTCTGAAATATATTATTGTGGGCCCCCAATAATACGTATGTCATGAACAAGCTCGATAAAGAATAAGCTTGCAAAAACTAGGCTATAATAGCAGCATAAGTCAAGGTAGTACAGCAAATATGAATACGCTAGATTATGATGAAAGAAGGTTCATAATAATTCAAATTCACAAAAACAAAAGCAAAATAAGCAATAATAATAAAATACTACACAATCTCTACAGTTGTCATACTAATTCCTTGTCTAAGTCGCTAGTCGACCAATAGGGACACGGACCTCTAAATTCTATCGTCTGAATAAACACTGTCATCTTTGCTAGCATACAATTAATGTCATTCAGTTACACTTCATCAATAGATCACAGGGACTACGTGATACTAGGTGGTGAGGTATACTATCCAACTTAAAATAATTTAACTACTATTGTATTGCCTTAAGGATACCTACAAAAATAACCTTGCACATGTACATAGAAAAGAAACTCTTATTAGGGTCTCCTATTGCATTATATAGGTAAGGGTCAAGTGCTCATAGAACAGGTATCAATCGTAGGGATAGAAGAGTTACTAGCCGTTAAGGGAAAAGGAATTTAACTCATATCGAGCTATGGGTACAAATTTCGTGATTTAAAGCTAAGGGGTAATCATTATGTTACAACCTAAGGGAACTACGCAAACTATCAAATCCTAACTATCACGCACAAAATTCAAAGTTCAAATTACCAAGCTATACCCTAGCAAACTACATGTCCTAATATAGAATAAGATTACTTGGCCTTCAATCATACGAGTTATGTGGCACGAGTTAAATGATGAAGAAAGAAGAATCATAATTTAGTCGTCACACAATTAGCCAATGCTAAGGTTGCAGGGGGACAAGTTATGAAATCAAAAATAGAGGGCTCTAGATAGCATCATGGTTCTCTAAGGGGGTGGCATGCTAGTTGCCATGTTCGGGGTATGATCAAGGGAAAGGGTTGATTATATTCCTCTAGGCTTCCTAGGGTGCTGTCTACTAGTAACAAGACAATGACATAAGTTTTATAGTTCTCTAATACTATCCAATTATGAGGGTTAGGTTCAGTCCTAATATTCAATATTGGTTCTCCATTGGTTCCTCAATACTAGGGTCAAACATTATGGTAAAACTTCTAACTAACTCTAGTAGTGTCTATACTACTCTCAAGTCTTCATAATACATCAGGGGGTAATGGTAAATCAATTCTAAAGATAAGAAATTCTAGAGTTCACTAGATATTCTAAACTTAGTGGTGTGTCTATATTCTCGTTGTATTCTTAATAGGTGTGCTACTCTAATTATCATCCTAATAACAGGGGTTCCTATATTCTAGCAGAAGGCCATATATACTCAAGGAACTTATTAGGGAAGTACAGGAATCAAGCAGGATACAATTGTTCGAATAGATCATAGAGGAGGAAGGTGAATCATAGTCAATTGTGGATGAGATCCTATACTCTAGTCCTATGTGCAGGCTTGTTCGGTACAGTAACGTAACCGAGACAATATGCTCTCGACCTGCATAGGCCACCACAAAAATATGTCACGCCCCAGTCCCAAAATACATAGGACTAGGACACGTAAGCATGCCAGCCGCATGGATATGGCAACTCCAATATATGGAAACCAAATCCATATGTACGCTGTAATATGAATATATAATCCACAAGTGGTATAACTGTAATACAAGTCACAGGGTATAATCTAGATCTCATCCATGAAAATCATATAGAAATAAATAAACAGTATCTATGAAACTAGATCTTAATAAGAAGTATCTAAGGATGATAGTTGTATGGAAAGAAATCCACTACCAACTCAAATGGGAAAAGTAAATACGATATAAGTACAACTCACTCAAACAATATAAGTACCAGCTATCAATCACGGCTCGAAGAGAAGACATCCACGAAGCATCTATAACCATCCAAATCTACGCTCCTGCAAATACTCAAGAAACAGGTACACCTGACAGCGGACCAGGTCCTCAGAGGGACATAACAAGATACTTAAACACATGCCAATAAAGTACTGAAATAAATATCCAATGGGTCGCCTAACCGTCTAAAGTGAATGCAGATTAAGAACAACTTTTCCAACGCGTGGGCTATCTGGCTAAAATGGGATTGGCATAGTTCTCTTGGAGATCCAGGGGCCTACAAAGGCACGGCGTCTTTCGAATACCGGAGGCCCGCCAAGTAGTATATATAGGGGTCATCATGACCGCGCATCTCCGACGGAGCGTACGGGTTACACAAGGAAAGTACAACGGAGCCCACACGCCTTACTTGTTATTCTCCCCACCCCATGCTCTAAGCATGTCACATCCATGACACGATAATACCTCTAATAACTGCCAAGTCTACTAGCATGCAAAGTTTCTAACAACAGTTATTCCTAACGCACGGCCCACACGTACAGGAGGCCAACCTGCACGCAAGTCCGTGATCTACATGAGACTCACAACTCGTGTAACAACTGTGTCACGGCCAATGAACCTAAAGATGCTACATGATGATGGGGTAGTCTCATAAATAAGGTCAATGCAAATACATAAATAAAAATATACCGCGACGTCACCGTCGCGCGTATTTTATATAACAGTTAAAATATATGAACTAAAGACAGAAAATAAAGATGCATGCAATATATGGAATATAAATAACAGTACAATGGCAAGGTATACTTGCCTGACAAGGAAGCTGCAATGTACCAATAACCTGCTCCAGAAATCGCGCAGAATAATCCAATATCCTATGTACACATAAATATAATATAATAGAATCATTAGTCATTACACTAGCACATACTCAACCACATTTACACTAGAATCAGGGGGGTATACTAGGGGTAACACTAGTCATCTAACACGGTCAATTACGTATTGAATTACGCGGGTGTCGCGTCTTCAAGTACTGTACGAAATCAGTCAGTCAACTGACAGGTGTCTATGCCAGTACGTTAGTGTACGCATGGCAGACAAATTCACAAGTTCTTAGGGTCAACATGGTCAAGGTAAGTATGGAATAGTCCACGATGTCCTAGGGTCATACAGTCTGAATATTTGGTCATAATTATCAATTAGCATTTACTTACATATATATTCATATAACTATATAATAATATAACCATTAATTTATTTTAATTTATTTAATTCTGGAATAATTACTCTAAAATCCTATTTTAATCTTATTATTCTAATTTTTATGTTAATTCCTAAATTTTGTCCAAAGAAACTGAATTTTATCAACTCGAGACTCGTGGCACGCAAATCGAGACGATCTGTTGACCAAAAAGTCAACCGATACAAACTCGACTTTCAATCATGATTTCCTGTAGATTTCAGCATAAAAAATATACTAGAATTTACGGCTCGTCTGAATTTAAATTCGTTTGGGAATTATGGCACATACAAATTTTGTATTGTGCACCGATGGTTAAATTCTAACCTAGAAGTTCTACAGAATTAACGGTATACAAATACTTCGAATTAAATTTTGGGAAAAATATATGTCCATGATCTCTACATTAGCTTTCTGAAACTTTAAACGGTTCATGATTCTGATTCCTGGTTCTCCTGAAATCGCGAAAACATCGAAATAAGTCTATTTTTGGACATGCTGTGCTCTACGAATTTTCCAGAATTTAATACTAATAATTTAGAAAAATAATTTATATTATCAGAAAGCTAACCTCATTATCGTTCTAACAAAAAAATGGAGCATATTTGGAGTCCGGAGCTAGGAGATATCGTCTTTTTAATTCGTCATAACTAATAGAAAATGAGGCTGAATTTATGACGAATTTTGACTATTTTTTGGACGAAAAAGAGAGGAATTTGGGAAAGAAAAATATGAAGGATGAGGTATTTATAATGGTGGACACTACTTAATTAAATACGAATATGATTGGTTAATTTGGATAGGATTATGATGAATTTAAATAAGGATAGGATATGCATGAAGTTGATTTCCTAGTAGGTTCAGGATTTGAATTAATTTAAAATAGAGTTTGAATTTATCTCAATAATTTATAATCTTAAATATAATTAAAAATAATATAAATAATTTATAAAATCTTATTGATATCTATTAACACTAAATTAGTATCTATCTAATATTAAGACTATATATATCCAAATAAATCCTAAATAATTTTAAAATCTAAATAAATTTCTTAAAATTCTAAATAAATTACAAAAAAATATATTAAATATTTTAAACTAAAATAAATATTTGGTAGGAACGACATGCAAGTATGGTCGTATAGTAAATCATAGAAGTCCTAGAAATTTATGTTTTCTAAGTTTTAATTACCAAAAATTCTAGAAAAATCTCCAAAAATATAAAATAACCTAAAATAATTCTAAATGAATATTTATATAAGTAAATATATCAAGAAATTTATTTTCTAATTAACTAAGAGCATATTCTAAATAAATTCAACATATATAATAAATATAATAATATAAAATATACACAAAATACCTATTTTGGGTGAGGGAGTTTACACATCCTGCCTTGATTCCTGTGCGCCTCTTATCGTTTATTTTGGATACAGGGAAATGGACCCACAAGCCAGCAACGAGGCTCATGCAAAAACACCACAAACCGTTGTGGTTACCCAAGAAGACGATGTGATACCAGTCGGTGAAGGCCAATCATCACAAGGCAGTCAAGCAAGTCAGCCTGCCTCAAGAATCCACCAAGATGACGTTCCACCCTCGACGCAGCCTACTCCACCGATGCCTACCTTCCCACTGGGACCGCCTATGGACGAACAACAGATGTTCCGCATGTTCTACATAATGATGCAAGCCTATCAGAGGGTGCAACAAGAAGCTCAACAAAACCAATCGTAGAACTCCATCGATAGAACCAGCTCGGAGTCACGGAGGCCAAACAGTTCAAATACAACCGCCTTCGACGAGGACGTCCTTACTGCAGCAAGACCCATGGAGTGCACCACAAGGATCGAGTCCAGCCAAAAGCGGCCGTATGCGTCAGCACCAGACCAATCACAACAAGAAAGAGCTGCAAAGCGACCGTAGATAAATCCACCACCGAGAGCAGCATCAGGAGCCTCCTTCCTTCCTACTTGTCACTACTGTGGCAAGGTAGGCCACCTTGCTAAGGAATGCCGACGTAGACTGGGACAATATCTATCTTGTGGATCCCAGGAACATTTGGTAAGGGATTGTCCAGAACGTCGAGAGAAAGCAGTGGTGATTCACCCACCAGCCACATCAACCCCAGCCAGAACACCACAGGAAGGAACTCCAAAGAAGCCTCATATGCAGCAGCCACCCGAAGCATCTCCGCAAGTACTGTCTACCTGCCAACATTGTCACAAGCAAGGCCACATTGAGAGCGGGTGCAGACGTAAGTTAGGATTATGCTTGATTTGCGGAACCAATGAACACTTGGCCAAGGATTGCCCCCAGCATCGAGAGAAAACATTGACGAATCTTCAACCCGCCATATCAGTACCAGCTGGAGCACCGCAGGCAGTAATCGCAAGGGAGTCTCACGTACACCAGCCACCAGAAGCATCTCCACCGGCAATACCTGTCTGTCCATATTGTCACCGGCGAGGCCACACTGAGGACGAGTGCAGACGAAAGAAGAGATTGTGCGTAGCTTGCGGATCCAGTCAGCATTTATTAAAAGAATGCCCTGAGCGTCGAGACATAGCACCAACAGGTAACCAGCAAGCGTTATCAGCACCACGGTCAGCCTTTGCAGCATTGCAAGCTTCACCAATACCGAGGCCACCCTTGGTAACCCAGGCAACACTCTTCCAGCAGGCTCAACAGCAGCAGAGGAATCAACTACAAGGACACAGACAAGCTCCAGTGAAGACCGTGGAGAACGTGCAGACTCGTGGAATAGCTGATACGAGTAAGTGATTTGTAGTTATCCGTTTCTAATCTTATTTTAGCTCGTGCCCGTTGGTTCATGACCTCAGCCCCAACCTAGTAATTTGCAACTTGTTAATAATAACCTGGTTTTTATAAAAGTTGTAGTTTTCTTGCTTTAACTAGATTTTTCTGGAAAGTGTATAACTTTCATTTTTAGGGAAACGGTATTTCCCTAAGTATCTTGTGATGTATTTTCAAACGATGCTTGCGACCGCGTCATCTCTGTTGATCGGTTATTCTTTGATTGCGGGAACGCAATCCTCTTAAGGGGGTAGATTGTAAACCCCCTGATTTTTCAAAATATTTAAATTTGGATTTTTTATAATTTTCTGGAATTTTCTGGGAATTTTCTGTAATTTAAAAATACGGTTTTAATGATTCAATGATTTTTAAATGATAATAAATGATATTAAAATATTATGAAAATAATATTTTTGGGTGTAAAATAAAAACCTGGACTTAGGGCAATTTTTCTGGAATTTATCGGGCCCCGGACCTATTTTAAAACACCTAAAAAGTATTTTATCTATTTATTTAATTAATTAATTATTTTATTAATTATTATTATTATTATATATTTTTATTTAAAACCCAAACCCAAACCCAGCCCACTGGACCCGGCCCACCCGGCCCAGCTCCTACCGGGTCGGGTCGGATCCGCCAGACCCGCCCGTGCCCGAAGCCGGCCCCTCTCTCTCCCCCACGACCCTCTCCCTCCCCGCTTCTTCCGGTGGAGCCGCCGCCTCCGGCCCGCTCCGCCCAGCCCCTCAACCCCACGTCGCCCGCGCCCCTCGGCCCGACCCCGCACCGACCGCCTCGACCCCCGCCATTTCCGGCCGACCCCTCTCTCCTTCCCCCTATTTAATCTCCGCCCCCGGTCAGCCCTCCGCCACCACCACGCCGCCACAGCCCTCGCCTCGTCGTGCCTGCGCCGCCTCCCCGAGCCGCCAGCGCCACCCCGTCAGCCCCTCCGGCCCGCTGCCCAGCCGCCACCGGCCCCGATTCCCTTCCTCCTCCTCCTCCTTCTTCTCCACAGCACCCCGCCGCCTCCGGCCGCCGTGCTCACCGCCGCCGCCTCCGCCCAGTCCCGCCCGCAGTCGCTCAGCCCCCTCCGGCCGGCCTCCCCCGCCGCAGAGCCGCCCATCTCCGGCCAGACCCCAACCCTAAACCCTAGATTTTCGACACGTGTCGGACACGTGTCGGACACGATTCGGATCCCGATTTTCTGGTCCCGTTCAGGTGCGTGTATCTTCTTACTCATAGCTCGGATTTCAATTCTGCAAATTGCGTTACGAAGACTGTATGACCCTCTCGGTGTCCGGATAAACCGTTCGGGGCATCGCGTCCTGTGGTGATCGCACACCGCGATCCAAAACCAGGAAAAACCAGACCCTATTTCACCCCGGAACTGGGTACGCCCCGCCAAACGGGATGACTTGGTCGCACGCGGTCTTCACAGATACGTGCGCGTCGTCGATACGGACGTGTGGGATTTCGCAGAAGCTGATTCGGGTGTGCGTGCACACCGGAATCAACGCGTATCCGCGAACATCGCCCCGTACCTGACTTTTCTGTAATTCAACCTAACTTTGTGTACACACGTCAGATTGAAACGAAACTTGTGCCATCGGACTCGTAGCGATACGCTGGTCCTGTGAGCCAGGTTTGGTTCGATTCTGAGAACGTTGACAAAATCGCGTGTCATGGGCCCCATAGGCCCCGCTCGACGGGCAATTTTGTGTTCGGCTCATCGAAATTCAATTCTGGAAGTTCCGTTGGGTTCGTATCAGCGTTTCTGACCTGTTGACACTGAGTTTGGTGAATTTGGAGACCTTTGACCCTGACATGTTTTTCGGTGCAAAGCGGGCCCGCATGTGGACCCCGTTTTGACCCGAAACTGTCGTTTTTGTCCTTGTCTCCAAATTGGACCCAAGGACAGGCGTTTCTAGCTGATTGATATTTTCTGGATCTGATGGTGATGTTCGTTTCAGCAACCGGAGTACCGCCTGCAAATCCAACTGAAGTCAGAGCCAAAATCAGAGCCGGAACCACATGCAAGTGTACCTTGCCAAACCCTGCAGTCTGCTATTTATTTCCTTGACTTAATTTAGCATCATTTGGGCAAGTAAAACTCGTCAATTCTCAGTAGTTCCTGTGATAATATTTTGCTGGAGTTCTTGTGTAAAATCATATAAACTTGTTTTAACTGCTTAACCTAGGAAACTTGTGAAGTACTTAGTGTCCGATCATAGTCGGGTGCCAACCCCGTACGCGGTGTTGGGTACATCATTTAGAGATGGATATTCGATACCCTTGATACCCTTACTCTTGGTACTTGTCCTATCAAGTACAACAAAACCTAGGACACTTGACACTATTCATGAGACAGAATCCTCTTGAGATATTCACGATGATTCTGTATAGGATACATGTTATGACATGGACAGTCTATTCCTAGACATTATATGACTGCTGTATTAGTTATGATCTTGCGTGTCATGGACATGAGACGTGTGATTACATTGGGTGGGGAGAGACACACAGGCTACAGGCTGTTTTCATATATATATATACTATTAGTGTGAGGTCGTAGACTCTCCAGCAGAGCTAGACCCTTTACGTGTTATTACTGCTACCGGCTCCCCGACACAGAGCTGGTAGTGGCTCAGTCTGAGTTCTAGTGATGCTCTCAACTTGCATTTATCACTTAGCTGGTTACATAGTTTATCCTGCCGTTTTATTTATTTCTGCACTGCTTATATTTTGGCTTGTATTATCTGTACCTTGCTATGTCCCCTGAGGACCTGGAATGGATGATATCCCCAGGTAAAGCAGAAGAGATCCATCCAGAGATACCCCGTACCAGAGCATTTCCAGGAGCTGTACCAGGACCTGAAGACGAGCTCGCACCAGAGGACTTCTCCTGAGCATTGGCCGTATGTAGTCAGTTATTTCTATTTCCAGTTGATTATTTCCTGTCTATTTGCAATTGTTGTACCAGACATATTCTCGGATTGTTTCCCGAGATATTTATTGAGATTTGCTTATTTATTTTATTGTATTATTTCTGGCAGTTACTCTATGTTTATCTGTTGTGGATGAGATTAGATTAGTCTGTGACCTGTAATAATTGCTCTATGTGCTGTTAGACTACAGCTTAAGCATGCCCTGATGGATTCATTAAATTGGGTTGTCCATCGGTGCGTGCTGCTGGCCATTGCGCACGTCTCCAGTCCCTCGGCATTTTGGGACTGGGGCGTGACACGGTTATCCTTGCAGCAGACATATAAGTTGGCAATAATTTACATATATATATATATATATATATACGATGTTCTCCTTCCCTGTCCATCTCTGCATCAAATAGTTAGGTATGCAAGAAAGCAAGCTTGGCATGCGCCCTAACTATATGATGGTCCCCTCCACAGGATTAGCGATTGGGACGTACAAGCCCATCTCACTAATAAACCTCCAGATTATACCCTCCTGTAAGTAAGGACTTCTAGCCTCAGGGTATTCTAGTCTCTCCCGGGCCGAACTATCCCAATGCCCCAGGAAACGTTCGAGAGATAAACCTTGTGCACAAGTTGTCCAGACCAAATGCATGAATGCAAGTTCCTATCAAAAAATAAGCTATCAGGCAACGGATGAACGATGAACGAGCAAGCAAGCATATCAATTAAGCAATAGAGCCAGAGCTCTCAATACTCTTGCCTAATAGCCATACCCTCCCGTAAATAAGGACTTTAAGCCATATGATGGACTATTAGTCAAGATGCACAAGTTTAAGCTATTCTTCCAGTTCTTAACTCTTTCTGTGCGATCAGTGAAACATGTTCAAGCAATCTAGTTATTTTAACAAGTAACAGACAAGAACAGTTCTATAAATCTATCATGCAATTCTATCTCTTTAGTGAGATAGCGAACAGACAAGCAATCTATTATTAAAGCAAGCATAGCAGTTGTTCCACTATCTTTCTAGACAAGTATGTAGTTATATTCTTATTTAGCATTTGATGGAAATATATGAACTTCTTTTACTCTTGTTTATTAGCATGGCAGCGGTTCATTCGATAGCGGCGTCTGTGTAACTAAGAATGCAATATTTCTATTTTTTCTTAGCATGGCAATGGTTCTGTCTTTCTTAGACAAGCATTTCAGTTCTCTAGTTAGGCAAGTAGATTCGTTTCAATAACAAGCAATACGAGTTCTCTTATTAAGCATGCAGAGTCAGGTTCTATCATTCTTCTTATAAAACTATCTTCTTAGAACAAGTAGTAGAAAAATTATATTCATTATTAAGGCATTCAAGAATCAGAGAATGCAGTTCTGCCCACTCACTTAGATCAATCATCTTGTATTTCGATCGAGAACCCTCCGAGATGACTTCTACTCGAGCAAACAAAGCGATATCACTTGTACATAGTACCTTCACAGAGCGGGGTACTACAGGGATTATGCTTGTTTTGCGGATCAGGACAACACTCAGCACGTGACTGTACGAGGGCACCTATGATTCACCAACCAGCCTTACCAGTACCAAGACCAGTCCAACAGCCACCTAGGCCAGTTTATCCAGCATTAGGAGTACCACAGATGGAAGTTGGAGGAGTCAGACCACCAGCTCCAAGAGGGTATCAGCCAAGGCCACCTTTGGTACCACAGGAAGCATTATTCTAGCAGGCTCGGCAGCAGAGAGGACCATCTCAGGGGCAAGGACAAGCATTTGCCATGACTATTGAAGAGGAAGCTACTGCATGAGAGGTTATCGCAGCTACTATATTAATAACTTAATTACCTGTTGTAGCTTTATTCGATTCTGGAGCATCGCATTCATTCATAGCTGCTAGCTTCGTAGCCACACATAGAGTAGCTACCGTACCCCTTCCGAAGATTATGAGAATTCTTACGGGAGGTAGAATTATCTCAGTTAGTGACATTTGTAGATCTTGTTTGGTAGTAGTCTGTGGGAGAGAGATGCGAGCTCAATTTTTAATCTTTTCCTTGTCGGATTACGATATTGTACTTGGTATGGATTGGATGAGTCAGTACTATAAAACTCTAAATTATCGGCATGTATAGGTAATATTTAGACCACCTGAACATCCAGAGTTTGAGTTTCTTTGGGATGCCAATGAGCAAGGTGTTCAGCCTACACTTAAGGCACTCTCTGAAGAAAGGGAGCCCGAGTACCCAAAGGTTGTATCAAAGTTTGTGGATATATTTTTTGATGATCTTCCACGCTTACCACCTGATAGAAAAATAGAATTCACAATAGACTTGACTCCAGGAGCAGAGCTTATCACTTCATCAGTTTACCGTCTAGCACCTAAGGAGTTGGTAGAATTAAAAAAGCAAGTTAAAGATCTTCTGGAGAATGATTTTATTCAGTCCAGTATTTTACCATGGGGAGCACCCATACTATTTGTGCCGAAGAAGGATAGAACGGTGCACCTGTATATTGACTATAGGGCGCTGCATGTCATAACCATCAAGAACCGGTATCCCTTACCGCGTATTGATGATCTGTTCGATTAGTTGAGTGGTGCTCGTATATTTTCAAAGATCGATCTTAGATTAGGTTATCGTCAGATTAGAGTACGAAAAGAGGATATACCGAACGCAGCCTTCAGGACCAAGTACGGATACTATGAGTTTTAGTTATGCCATTTGATTTAACCAACGCGCCAGCTGTGTTTATGAGTTTGATGAACAGAGTCTTCCATCAGTACTTTCATAGTTGTATTTATTGATGACATCTTGATATACTCCAAGAGCCACGAAGAGCATCTCAAAATTGTGCTGGAGACGCTGAGACAGGAGAAGTTGTACGCCAAACTCAGCAAATATGAGTTTTGTCTGGATAGGGTGCCTTTCCTGGGATATATTATCTCAGGAGAAGGACTTTCAGTTGATCCGGAGAAGACTGCTGCAATAAAAACTTGGCCCACACCTACATCGGTTGAGGAAGTGAGAAGTATTCTCGGACTTGCTGGATATTATCGGAGGTTCGTGGAGAACTTCTCAAGGATTGAAGAGCCTATGACACGGTTGACGCATAAGGACTAGGAGTTTGCATGGACGGAAGATTGCTAGAAGGCCTTAGAGGAGTTAAAGAGATGATTAACGACAGCACCGATCTTGACTCTTCCTTTAGGATCGGGGGATTGGTAGTTTATAGTGATGCGTCTGGTAGTGGACTAGGGTATATTTTGATGCAACGTGGCAAATTTATCGCTTATGCATCGAGACATCTGGAGGTTCATGAGAAGAACTACCCGACGTACGATCTCGAGCTAGCTGCGATAATATTTGCATTAAAGATTTGGAGGCACTATCTTTACGGAGAGAGGGTAGAAATTTTTACTGATCACAAGAGTCTGAAGTATGTCTATACTCAGAAGGATCTCAATATGAGACAGAGGCTTTGGTTAGAGTTGATGGTCGATTTTGATATAGATTTACAGTAGCATCCGAGTAAGGCAAACGTCATAGCAGACGCACTCAGCAGAAAGCCTACAGCTTATTTCTTGACGAGCAGTCCCAGCTATTAGAGGACCTACAAGAGCTCGGGATAGAGGTTATTTTGCCAGACAGAGTGGGTAGTTGGCAAATCTTGAGGTTAAGTTATCACTAGTGGAGAGAATTAAGGTGACATTTCCTACAGATGTTAGGTTTCAGAGACTTAAAGAGAAGACGAAAGCCGGCATGCAGACGTGACTTCGAATCCACGAAGACGGGACGTTAAGGTACAAAAATTGTCTATATATTTTGAATAGGGAGATGCGACATGAGCTGATGTCTGAGGCACATAGCTCCATGTATTTTATTCATCTGGGAGGTACAAAGATGTACCGAGATTTGAGGCAGTACTATTGGTGGCATAGGATAAAGAGAGAGATTATGCAGTTTATGGCAAAATATTTGGTCTGTCAACAAGTTAAGGCCAAGCATCAAAGAACCGCTGGTATGTTACAACCTTTTTCCATACCCGAATAGAAGTAGGAACATATCACTATGGATTTTATTACAGGATTTCCAATAAGCCCCAGTGGAAACGATGCAGTTTGTGTTATTGTGGATCGACTCAACAAATCGGCACATTTTTTGCCGTTCAGAGTTAGATAGTCCACAGATATTCTAGCCAACATATATATATGACAGATCATAAGGTTACATGGAGTACCGGTTAGTATTGTGTCTGATTGTGACTCAAGATTTATATCCCATTTTTGGCGAAGCATACAGGAGAGTCTTGGCACCTGACTCAAGTTCAGCACTGCTTACTATCTACAAACAGACGGTCAGTCAGAGCGCATGATTCAGATCTTAGAGGATATGCTGAGGTCGTATATTTTAGACTTAGGAGGGTCTTGGAAAGACCATTTGCACTTGGTGGAGTTCTCTTACAATAACAACTACCAGGCGAGCATCCAGATGGCACCTTTTGAGGCACTGAACGGCAGAAAGGGCAGGTCACCGATATGTTAAAGTAACATTGGCGAGCGTCAGATACTCAGTCCGGAGTTAGTGATGCAGACAATTGAGAAGGTGAAGCAAATTCTGAGTCATCTTTGTGCAGCTCAGGACAGACAAAAGCATTGGGCTGACATACACCACCGACCTTTGGAGTTCAAAGAAGGCAAAGATATATTCTTGAGGATCTAACCTACTTGAGGTACTATTTAATTCGGAAGTAGAGGCAAGCTGAGCCCGAGGTATATTGGGTCGTTTGATATTTTGGAGCATATTGGTGAGGTGGCGTACAGTCTTGCATTACCCCCATCTCTAGAGGGAGTGCAAGATGTATTCCATGTCTCACAACTGAGGAGGTACGTGACTGACCCAAGTCACATAGTCGATCATTCTGATATTTTAATGGGACCGAGCTTGAGGTATGAGGAGTAACCAGTTGGGATACTTGACATTAGTGAGAAGATATCACGGGGTCAGACGATCAGACTAGTTCGGGTAGCTTAAAAATATCACTCTCCAGGCGAACCCACTTGGGAGGGAGAGGATGTCATACGCCAGCGTTATCCTCACTTATTCGAGAAAGCATGTATGACCTAAGAACTACCCATAGATTACCTTGTCTTTATAATTTCCTTAGTAGTTTAATTCCTAATTGCGAGGACGCAATTCTTTTAAGTTGGGTAGATTGTAAACTCCCTAATTTTAGATTTTAGATTTTATTATTTTGTTAAGGGTATTGTATAATTATTAAGATTTTGAATTTTTTTTTATTTTTTAACTAATTAGAAAATTATAAAATTTATGGATAGATATTTATGTATATTTAATTAATTACAAAAATTATACAAAAAATAAATTTTTTGGGTGTAAAATTATTATTAAAGTATTATAATTTTTTTTTGGAAATTATTTGCGGCACAAACCTATTTATAAATGGCTTTATATATACATATATATATATGGGTTAATAATAATAATAATATGAAACCCGAATCGTAAACCCAACCCGAGACCCGCACCCAAACCCAAACTAGAAACCACCCAGCTACTGTAACCCCCGACCCGTTCGGTTACAGTAACTCCCAACCCTTCTGATTCCTCTTCTGAAACCCCCCGCGACCCCTCCATTCGACTTTTGAAATCCCCCTACACTCTATATATAATACCATCAGATCACCACCACTAGTCACCCTTTCCTTACCGCCCAGGCGAACACCTCCACCGACGTCGACCGCCGCTGACCACCGTCGCGCGCCGCCGCAGAATAGTCCCACTCCGAAATCATGAGCAATAGATTAAACGAGGTACCCTTCTGCCCATCTTCATTTCTCCCTACATAGTTAACCAAACAACGAACTGTCGAATCCTATGTGAAGACCATGACCTCCATAAAACTTGTTTAAATAGCTTAGTTTATTGTGTCATGTATCTATCATAAATCGAGACACAAAATAGCAAAAAAATAACTTATTTTTAGGAACAGAAACTGTTCCAGATACGCGTGGTTATGTTCCGTTATCTCCAAAATAGTACACGATGTTAAAATTCTACTTAAACAGACTTCTAGACAGCATAACATAGTTTTAATCCTATCAAACACTTTTTTTAATTCAATTTATTCTGTGATTTATTTACTGCTAAAATCTGTCAAAAAACTTGATTTTATAAACCCAAATTTTCTCGATACAGGGTGTATCCCGCCAAACGAGGTAACTTTATCGCGTGAGGATTTCACCGAAAGGTGCATATCGTCAATACGGACGTGTAAGATTTCATAAAACTTGATTTGGATGTGCGTGCACACCGAAACTAACGCGTATCCGTCAAAAAATACCGTATCGACCTATTCTGACACTTGTCATAGATTCGTATGTGCTTGTCATTTCATAAAAAAAACTTATGCCATCGGATTTGCAGTATTACGCTGGTCCTGTGACCCAAGTTTGGTGCGATTCTGAGAACGATGACAAAATACCATTTTGCATGTCTCACGGTTCCACTAGACGGGTGATTTCGTGACCGGATCACCGAAATCCAATTTTGAACACTCTGTTGAGTTCATCCCATCGTTCTAGATTCATAGACACTAAGTTTGCTAAATTTGAAAAATTTTATCTTTGATACATTTTTTGGTGCAAAGTGGGCCACATGTGGACCCCGCTTTGACCGAAACTGTCAATTATGCCCCTGTGTCCAAATTGGACTTATGGGTATTCAATTCCAACTATTTTATGTATTATAAAAATAATGGTGATGGTTGTTTCAATATCCGAAGGCGTACTTATAGATTCCACTTTTACATGAGTAGTTGATGGAGTTCAGAACCCAAGCAAGTGTACCTTACCTTAGTCTCAGTAAATTATGCTTAATTTTAAATGCAGTATATAGTTTATATTTTAATACATGTACATAATTGTGACCCAAGGACCATGATGATACTTTGTGTCCGAATCATATTCGGGTGTCGACTTTCATGCACAGAGTCGGGTATCATTAGATTGCATTGTCATTGCATACCGTATAAGTGCAACATTTGCACTAATTCCCTTAGGACACTATACTCGACTTTCATGTACAGAAGCCTCACTTGAGATATTTGAGGTTTCCGGCTTCTATTTTAGGACAAGACTTGAGACATGTGCTAGTTGACATGATGTTATTTACTCTTGGACTTGAGACATAGATATTGATTGTCTTGCATTTCGTGACTTGAGGCGTGAGATACATGGGGTGGGGGAGAACTTACCGTACCGCTGGACTACCAAAACTCTACTAGTATCTAGTACTGCAGATACCTTGACGGGACTTGTACGTACTTACTACTATTATTACTACTATCCTAGTATATGTATGAAACCGGTAGTTTAGCGGACGAGTATGTTTTTACTTGCATACACATAGAAGGATTATGTTAGATACCCTGAGCACTCATATTTTATTTACTGTACTTCGGCTTGAGTTATTATTGTACCTTGATATGTCCCCTAAGGACCTGGATCCAGATTATGTTTCCAGGTACAACAGAGGAGGATTACCCCAAGATTTATGGGACAGGAGCTGACGCTGGAGCAGTATTGGCACCAGAAGACGAGGATGGGCCAGAGGATTTCTCCTGAGTACTCAGTTACTTACACAGTTATTTATGCTTAGCGTTATTTCATACTGGGACTTATGGACATGTGTTTGGTGTTATTCTTCTTTCTTTATTGTGACGGGTTGTTCCCCAGGACACTACTTATGTGGACTTGATGATGGACTATATTTTTTTATCTATTATCTTGACTGGTCTATCATATTATATTACGATTCCTTTCTGTGGATGAGATTAAAATTATATACTGTGACAGATGATGTAGATTTAATACAGCTTAAGTGCACTCTAATGGGTCCATTAAATTAGATTTGCCCATTGGAGTTATTCTACTGGTCATTGCCATGTGGTTAGTCCCTTGGTAATTTAGAACTGGGACGTGACAAGTACACCACCAAGCGAGCATAGTATTGTTTGACTTCGATCTATGGTAACAAGAAAATAGACTTCAAAGATTGTAAACCCCTCACCCAAAATAGGTATTTTGTGTGTATTTTATATTATTATATTTATTATAGATTATTTTAAATATTAAATTTCTTTAGAGTATTCACTTATTTAATTAGAAAATAAATTTCTTAAAATATTTACTTATATAAATATTTATTTAGAATTATTTTTAGGCTATTTTAGATATTTGGATATTTTCTAGAATTTTTAGGTAATTAAAATATAGGAACGAAAATTTCTAGTACTTCTATGATTTACTATGAGAACATACTTGCATATTATTCCTACCAAATATTTATTTTATATTAAAATATTTAATTATATTTTTTTGTAATTTATTTAGAATTTTAAGAAATTTATTTAGATTTTTGAAATTATTTAGGATTTATTTGGATATATATATAGTCTTAATATTAGATAGATGCTAATTTAGTGTTAATAGATATTAATAAGATTATATATAAATTATTTGTGTTATATTTAATTCTATTTAAGATTATAAATTATTAAAATAAACTCAAACTCTATTTTAAATTAATTCAAATCATGAGCCTACTAGGAAAGCAACTTCATGCATATCTTATCCTTATTTAAACTGATCCTAATCATATCCAAATTAGCCAATCCTAGTCAAATTCAATTAAGTAGTCTTCACCATTATAAATACCTATTATACTTATGGAATAAACTCATCTTTCATATTTTTCTTCCCCAAACTCCTCTCTTTTTTTGTCCAAAGTCAAAATTCGTCATAAATTCAGCCTCATTTTCTAGTGGTTATGACAACTTAAAAAGACGATATCTCCTAGCTTCGGACTCCAAACGTGCTCCAATTTTTTTTGTTAGAACTATATCAAGGTTAGTTTTCTGATTATATAAATTATTTTAATAATTTATGAACCTATGTTTCCAGAAAAGTCTAAAAGTGTCAGCTATCCAAAATCAGACGCATTTTGGTGTTTTTTGAGATTACGGGAGATCCTGAACTCAGAATTATGAACCGTTTGAAGTTTCGGAAAGTTGACATGATAAAATTACATAAAATTATTTTTACAGAATTTAACATGGAAATTTAATCTACTGTAAAATTTGTACAACATAGACGTAAATAGAAAATCACCAAAAACTGTCACCTATTCGTCCTTGTGGCTATAACTCTTTACCGACTTGTGATTTTATAAAACCGTCGATTTCGACGTTCATGTAGCGCTAAAATATATAGGATTTTACACAAAAATCCAGGATTTGAGTCGGTTGACTTTTTGGTCAACGGATTGCCTCGATTTACCTGTCATAGATCACAAATCCGTAAAGTTGACTTTCTTTGGACCAAAATTAGGGTTTAACAATAAAATCAGATTAAAATACTATTTTTTAGGTTATTTTATTTAGAATTAAAATAAATTAAAATGGAGGAACCTATTCACCTACTTTTGTAACATAACTTATTTAATTTTTGTGACGGGTAGATCGGACGACGCCTTGAGTTGGAAATTCAATCTTTTTCAGAGCGGACAAGTATACCTTGCCAAATTATTTAGAGTACTTTGTATGCTTATCATATTTTTATATATTTATTATATATGTATTTTTCAGTTATAATTATATATTATATATGTTGACACACACTTGACACATAGTATCATGGGAGGGAAGGACAATCAGTAGACGTATGGACTACCCACTCTGGTAAACCATAGTAACAAGCATGCACTACAGGAGTTGTGTCGCGATGGTCGCTACCCTCGCGGTATGTCGGCTGATGGTGTCATGATGGTCGCTACCCTCCCGGTATGACGACTGATGATGTTCATGGTCGTATGTGTGAGTTGTGAGATAGATAAAGTATTCTACACCTACCCATAAGTCGAAAAGGTTGTCCTTATTATGCATTTCATATAGATTGTCTAGTACAGCATAATTATATATTTTATGTCTATTATACATGTTTTACTGTATTCAATTGGCATACTTCTATGTATCTTGTTACGTCCCTCTGAGGACCTGGTCCCTTTCCAGGTGTAGACGATCTTGACTATTCATAGAAGCACGGATCATGACTTGCTACTTATCTCTCTTTCGAGGAGGTCTTCTCTTCGAGCCTCATTGATCATTAGATGTACTTATGTGGTTTCTCTTATATTCTAGTTGGTAGTAGATTTGTCTCCGCCCAACTACTTGTTCTTATCAAGCATTTTATACTTGATTCAGTTATATAGTTGATTGGTTATCTGATTCTGTGGATAAGATCTAGTTATGCCATGTGACTTATGACATAAATCTATACCACTGGTAAATTGTTATTCGTAATACAGCATACGTATGTGTTATAGTTTTTATATATTGGAGTTGCCATATACATACGGCTGGCATGCTTATATATTCCTAGTCCTACGTATTTTTGGACTGGGATGTGACATATTTTTGTGGTGGCCCATGCAGGTCGAGAGCATATTGTCTCGGTTACGTTACTGTACCGAGCAAGCTTGCGCATAGGATTAGACTATAGGATCTCATCCACTTATTTAATCACCGCCCTTGATTCAATTTTGCATTCTTATTTGATTGCTTGCATTGCATCCTGCTTGATCATTTCATAACGTTAATCTTATCTTTTCTTTCGTGCTTGATAGGGGTCAGAAAGATGACTTATACTAGGTATATACACTCTATTGTTCAATAACACTATTAGTTAAATTCTTGTAAGTTGGGTAGTATGCCTCATAACCTAGTATCACATAGTCCTTTTGACCCATTAATAAAGTATAATTGAATGACACCAACTATAGGCTTGCATAAGAAGATAGTGGTTATCTAGACTGTAGAACTTAGAAGCCCATACCCCCATTTGGTCGACTATAGACTTAGACAAGAAGTTAGTATGGCAACTGTAGAGGAATAATACCGGTCTTCTTGGTGAACTTAAATTATTGTGTACCTTCTTTCATCATAATCCAGCATACTTATATTTTTTGGACTACCTCGACTTATGCTGCTATTTTATAGCCTAGTTTTGCAAGCTTATTCTTTTATCGAGCTTGTTTATGAGATATATGTTATTGGGGATGCCCACTAATACATCGTCTAAATTAAAATTAGTGTATTATGGTCTGATCAACCTTAGTGCGCTTGGTTCGCTGTTCGCATAACTACTTTACGTGAATTGAGAGATAGTTGACTCAACTTGTTAGACGAATATACTTGTCCTTTAGACATGTCCGAGCATATCTTATCGGTTACATAACTGTACTGATATGAGCATGTGAATAAGAATTTACCAAAATAGGATCTCATCCACAACTTCCCTGACAACTCTCTTTTTGAATTCTTTAAATTGTCTTGAACCCCGTATTTGTATTCTATCACCTCCTCCTTGAATTCTTTATCATTGTTTTTTGTCTTTCCCTATTTCGGAAAGACGAACGCTCGTTCTTGGTATAAGTTTGATACACGGAGAGTACTAGATATACCCCATAGGCCAATCATATTACTTTGTGACTATCTTTTGTAATTAAGTCATAAAACATGTGAGATATTTTATGGATTGAATAACACGATTTAATAATTGGAGAAAGTTTTTCTTAAATATATAGCATATGTGATAGATCGGTAAATTCTAAGTTGGGTAGAAGTTGCATTATCAACTTGAGGTAAAAAATATTTAGATTCTAATCAAGTAAGATTAGATTGAGAGATTTAAGTCATTTTAATTTTGAGAATTTTTAGAAGAATGATTTGGATGATGAGGATTTAACTTTAAAGATTAAAATACCTTATAGAATAAATTTTAAAATTTTGATATTGTAGACCAAATATTTATAATTTGAGCATATAATTTAAATTTTGAATATTGGAGATTGAATTAACGATTTAAATCTTGAGAAAATAAAAAAAAATAATAGAACTCTAAACATGAACATTGATGGATTGAGTTCAAAATTTTATAATTTGATGATTTGAATTAAAAGTTGAATGTTGATTGTTGGATCATCTATTTGAAATGTTGATAGTAGAAATTAAATTTAAAATTTGAAAAGTACAAATTCTTAAGTTGAAATATAGGAATAAGATTTGATTAGAATTGTTTGAAATCTATAGGAGATTATGATAGTTAAAAATTATGATATAAAATTTAATGTGGGTTATTTAAATCTTCAAGATGTCATATAGATTTGAATTAAATTTGGATGTTGATTATTTAAAAATCTAGAAAAGATTATGATAGGTTAAATTTTAATTTAAACAGTGGTTATTTTAATTTTGATGAGATTATGATGGATTTTTTATCATTTAAAATTTTAAGAATATTGTGGTTGACTTGCCTTAGATACGAATACGAAAGATTTAATAAATTATTCTTTATTTTTAATTTTGAGGACAAAATTTTTGTAAGTTGGGTAGATTGTAAATCCCCTCACCCAAAATAGGTATTTTGTGTATATTTTATGTATTATATTTATTATAGATTATTTTAACTATTAAATTTCTTTAGAGTATTCTCTTACTTAATTAAAAAATAAATTTCTTAATATATTTACTTATATAAATATTTATTTAGAATTATTTTTAGGCTATTTTAGATTTTTGGAGATTTTTTAGAATTTTTAGGTAATTAAAATATAGGAAACGTAAATTTCTAGGACTTTCATGATTTACTATGTGAACATACTTGCATATTGTTTCTACCAAATATTTAGTCTAACCTATATTTTTCTTTAATTTATTTAGAATTTTAAAAAATTTATTTAGATTTTTAAAATTATTTGGGATTTATTTGGATATATATAGTCTTAATATTAGATAGATGCTAATTTAGTGTTAATAGATATTAATAAGATTATATATAAATTATTTATATTATCTTTAATTCTATTTAAGATTATAAATTATTGAGATAAACTCAAAATCTATTTTAAATTAATTCAAATCATGAGCCTACTAGGAAAGCAACTGCATGCATATCTTATCCTTATTTAAACTGATACTAATCATATCCAAATTAGTCAATCCTAGTCATATTCAATTAAGTAGTCTCCACCATTATAAGTACATATTAGACTTATGGAATAAAATCATCTTTCATATTTTTCTTCCCCAAACTCCTCACTTTTTCGTCCAAAAAATAGTCAAAATTCGTCATAAATTCAGCCTCATTTTCTAGTAGCTATGACGACTTAAAAAGACGATATCTCCTAGCTCCGGACTCCAAATGCGCCCCATTTTTTTTAGAACTATATCAAGGTTAATTTTCTGATTATATAAATTATTTTAATAATTTATGAACCTATTTTTCCAAAAAATTCTAAAATTGTCAGCTGTCCAAAACCGGACGTATTTTGGTATTTTTGAGATTACGGGAGATCCCGAACTCGGAATTACGAACCGTTTGAAGTTTCAAAAAGTTGACATAATGAAATTAAATAAAATTATTTTTCCAAAATTTAACATAAATGTTTATTCTACTATAAAATTTGTGCAACGTAGATGTAAATAAGAAACCACCAAAAACTGTCATCTATTCGCCCTTGTGGCTATAACTCTTTACCGACTTATGATTTTATAAAACCGCCAATTCCGGTGTTCATGTAGTGCTAAAATCTATAAGATTTTATACAAAAATCTAGGATTTGAATTGGTTGACTTTTTGGTCAACGGATTGCCTCGATTTGAGTGACATGGATCACAAATTAGTAAAGTTGACTTTCTATGGACCAAAATTAGGGTTTAACAATAAAATTAGATTATAATAAGATTAAAAATACTATTTTAGGTTATTTTATTCAGAATTAAAATAGATTAAAATGGAGGAACCTATTCTCCCACTTTTGTAACCTAACTTGTTTTTTGGGACTTCATTCTTTTTCAGAATAGGTATACCTTGCCAAATTATTTATAGTACTTTGCATGCTTATCATATTTTCATATATTTATTATATATGTATTTTCTTTTAGTCATAATTATATATTATATATGTTGACATACACTTGACACATGGTATCATGGGAGGAAAGGATAATCAATAGGCGTATGTGCTATCCACTCTGGTAAACCAAAGTAACTAGCTCGCACTACGGGAGTTGTGTCGCAATGGTCGCTACCCTCGCGGTATGAGGGTTGATGATGTTCATGGACGTGTGTGTGAGTTGTGAGATAGATAGAGTATCCTACACCTACCCATACGTCGAAAAGGTTGTCCTCGTTATGCATTTCATATAGATTGTCTAGTACAGCGTACTTATATATATTTTTTCTATTATACATGTTTTACTATATTCAATTGGCATACTTCTATGTATCTTGTTACATCCCTCTGAGAATCTGATCCCTTTCCAGGTGTAGACGATCTTGACTATTCGCAGGAGCACGGATCAGGACTTGCTACTTATCTCTCTTTCGAGGAGGTCTTCTCTTCGAGCCTCATTGATTATTAGATGTACTTATGTGGTTTCTCTTGTATTCTAGTTGGTATTCAATTTGTCTCCGCCCAACTGCTTATTCTTATCAAGAATTTTATACTTGATTCAGTTATATAGTTGATTAGTTATTTGATTCTGTGGATGAGATCTAGTTATGCCATGTGACTTATGACATAAATCTATACCACTGGGGAATTATTATTCATAATATAGCATACATATGTGTTATGGTTTCCATATATTGGAGTTGCCATATACTTACGGCGGGTATGCTTACGTATTTCTAGTTCTACGTATTTTAGGACTGGGCGTGACAAAGATTGTATATTGAATTGAGCTTCTCCTGTACGAAAAGAAAGAAACTTCGTATGGAAAGAAAAAAAAATTGTTTGTAATGTTTGATATGCTGATATGAATCAAATACTCCATTTATATGTATTTGACATTTAAATAAAAAAGAAACTTGATTTGATTAAAAAACTAGAGAGTACAGAGAAGAGTCATAAGAGACAATCTAAGTACAAATTTGTTTTGATCTTGGGGATGATGATGGAGGGTTAGGAGTGTAGCAACTCTCTTTACTCCGTAGACGATCCGGACGCAGAAGCTTCTTTCGTTGGTTTTAGTATGAATCTGCAGATAGCGAGCTATCCTTTTGGTTCGGTCTCTCTCTGAAGTAGAAAAAGTTAACCTTAGAATGTTCAAGTTGCTCCTATTTACAGTCATCGTGTTGATGGGATATGGGTGCCATATATGCCTCTGTTTGGTGGCCGCATAAGGCTCCTCCAATAGAATATGGTTGCAACTGTTGCCGCATGGTGCTGGCAATCCGTCACGTGGGTTTGGTTAGGATTTTATGTTTGAAGTGATCTCGGGGCTGTTGTGTGCATAACTCGATCAATTGGACACTTGGTCAACACTAACTGTGCGAGAAATCGTCTTTGGTTGTAACAAAAAATCTTGTGAGTCAAGAGTCGCATACTGTTGTAGTTGCATAAAAGATCTCATTTGGCCTTGGTCGGAATGAACCTCTGGCAGTATGTGGACAAGGCCGCATGGGTCTTAAAGCCGCATGCGTACCCTTATTTGGCCTTGGTCAGGTGGATGCTCTAGCCGCATGATATCGATGATGTATGGGTCTTGAAGCCGCATACGTTGGACACGTAGCATGGCCCATCTATCGAGGCAATTAATACACTGATGTGACTTATTATCTTTTTCTTAGCCGTCGTCTGCACGGATTTTAAAGCATCTCAGGATGATGAGTGAGGCATCAGAGCTTCTAACAGACATCAAAATCTGTGTCAGGGAGTTTTATGCGACCGTCCTGCTCTGTGGTCGTTCAGGCCGCATATGGGAGTTGCATGGAGTCAAAGCCGCATGGGGCCAGAGACGCATGAGACGCATGGAGACTGGAATACATTGGGCTAGAGATGCATGGAACGCATGGAGTCTATAATGCATTGGGCCGGAGACGTTTGTAACGCATGGTGTCTGGAACACATTGAACGTATGGAGTCTGGAACGCATTGGGCCCGAGATGCATGGAACACATGGAGTCTGGAACGCATGGAGTCTGGAATGCATTGGGCCCGAGATGCATGGAACGCATGGAGTCTGGAATGCATTGGGCCAGAGATGCATGGAACGCATGGAGTCTGGAATTCATTGGGCTAGAAATGCATGAATTTTTGTCGTCTTTTGCATTTGTGGCATTTGAAAAGCTATATACTGCCAAAAGTAATCATGATGAAGCCGTCAACCCGGATTCAAATCCTTAGTGCAAGATTCGAGACAGTCAGGATGACTATCTATTTTGTCAGAGTCATAAATGCTCTGATATGACTGTAGGGATGATGCGTCAAAGGGCGGCATACGTCTCGGGACATCATGTACCCGAGGGTGTTTTGTTTCTACCCCTGTTATGCGTCTCTTGCTTATTTATTGACTATAAACTGGAGCGCATGGAAAGATTTTTTTATGCTTTTACAAGACCCCTTTCAAAGTTTTTATACTTGGATAAGTTTGGAATACTTTGAATAATAAGCATAAAATTGGCACATATTCACTGCCCGCCTCCTTCTGCTAAGTTCGTTAGGTTGACGCATGTAGGGACGATAGCTCAGAGGTGACGTAGACGTGAGATGATCAATGGCTATACCGAGAGGTTATGTACGGTTAGGAGGATATCCCACTGGAAGATTTTTGGGGGACCTATTACCCTGTTACGCACTTTGGGGTACAAGTAATAGATTCAAAAACAAACCCTATCAGAGGTAATATAGACGTGATAGGTTTTGTGGACCCACTACTTTTTACGTACGTTAGTGCAAGTAATAGGTTTGAGACAAGCCCTACCAGAGGTAATATGGACGTGGTAGTTTTTGTGGACTTAATACTGCGGGCATACTCCGGATTGGGTACGGGTAATAAGTTGGAAGACAGTCGATATCAGATGTAATATGGACGTGACGATCAATGATCAAGTCCAGAAAGTTTGCTCAGAGATAATATGGATATGGTAAACTCTTGGATTGTGGACTTATTACCCATGGCGTACCTTAAGTATGGATAATAAGCTAAAACAACTAGTACTATCAGGGGTTATATGAACGTGATAGCAGAAAAGTCGAAGAGCGAAACTTTACTCAGAGGTGATATGGACATGAAAAAGTTCTGGAAATATCTTACTCAGAGGTAATGTGGACATGGTAAGATATAATTCTGCGGGGATAGTGGAGAGACGTAGTTCAGAGGTAATAGGAACATGAACTGACTTTTTCTCTGCTGGGGAAAAAGAAAGTATTTCAGAGATAATATGGATTTGAACTATTCATTTCCATTACGGGCATCCTAACGGGAGGGTTTTGGTGGACCTATTACTTCTTATGCATGAGAGTGCAAATAATAAGCTCGAGATGAAACCCTATTAGAGGTAATATGGTCATGATAGATTTTGTGGACCCATTACGTTTTTTGCGCACTAGGGTGCAAGTAATAAGTTTGAAATAGGTCTTGCCAGAGGTGGTATAATTATGGCAAGTTTGGTGGACTTAACACCGTTGGTGAACTTAAGTTTAAGGGCAGGTGATAAGTTGAGTTGACGACTGGTGATAGTGGTAGGGAGAGGTTTGCTCAGAGGTTACTTGGATATGGCATATTCTCGGAGGTGAAAGTGAGGACGATAGATCAGGGGTAACGTAGATGTGAGCAGATCAATAGCCATAATGAGAGGTTAGGTACGGTCCTAAGACATCCCACTAGAGGATTTTTGGTGGACCTATTACCCTTTTGCGCACTTGGGGTGCGAGTAATAGATTTGAAACAAACCCAATCAGAGGTAATATGGACGTGATATATTTTATGGACTTATCACCGCTGGCATACTCCGAATTGGGTGATAAGTTGAAAGACAATCGATATCAGAGGTAATATGGACATGATGATCGATGATCAAGGCCAAAAAGTTTTCTCAGAGGTAATATGGACATGACAAACTCTAGGGTTGTGGACTTATTATCCATGGCGTACCTTAAGTATGGATAACAAGATAAAACGACTAGCACTATCAGGAGTTATGTGAACATGATAGTAGAAAGTTAAAAAGCAGAAGTTTACTCAGAGGTAATGTGGACATGAAAAAGTTCTGAAAATATCTTTGTCACGCCCCAGTCCCAAAAATACGTAGGACTAGGACACGTAAGTATGCCAGCCGCATAGATATGGCAACTCCAATATATGGAAACCAATTCCATACGTACGCTGTAATATGAATATAAAATCCACAAGTGGTATAAAATATAATACAAGTCACAGGGTAAAATCTAAATCTCATCCACCAAAATTATATAGAAATAAATAACCAGTATCTATGAAACTAGATCTCAATAAGAAGTATCTAAGGATGATAGTTGGATGGAAACAAATCCACTACCAACTCGAATATAAGAGCAAATACAATATGAGTACAATACCACAACACAATATAAGAATACCAGCTATCCATCACAGCTCGAAGAGAAGACATCCTCGGATTACATGTAACCATCCAAATCTGTGCTCCTGTAAATACTCAAGAAAAGATACACCTGGCAGCGGACCAGGTCCTCAGAGGGACGTAACAAGATACAGAAAATATGAGCCAATTTGAATATAGTAAACATGCATATGGTTTGAAAATAGATAAGTACGCTGTACATGACAATCTATATGAATGCAAATGAGGACAACTTTTCGACGTATGGGCAAGGGTTGGCTACTCGATCTACCTCACAACTCACACACACGTCAATGGACATCAGAAATTGACATACCGCGGGGGTAGCGACCAGCGAGACTCCAGAAATCGACATACCGCGGGGGTAGCGACCAGCGCGACACAGGCCCGTAGTGCGAACTATATACTACAGTTTACCAGAGTGGTTAAAAGCCCATACGCCTAATGATTGTCCTCTAATGATACTAGGTGTCAAGTGTGTGTCAACATATCTAATATATATAGTAATGACTGAACGAACTACACATGTAATGAATAAACAAAAATATAAATAGCATGCAAAGTACTATAAACAATTTGGCAAGGTATCTTGCCTGGGGTCCTGCTGCTGGTATGAATCAGAGTCCAAGTCACAGTCCCAATAGCCTATGTATTACAAATTAATCACGTCAAAAGATAATTTATTTTAATTTATTTAATTCTGGAATAATTACTCTAAAATTCTATTTTAATCTTATTATTCTGATTTTTATGTTAATTCCTAAGTTTTGCCTAAAGAAACTGAATTTTATCAACTCGAGACTCAAGGCACGCAAATCGAGGCGATTTGTTGACCAAAAAGTTAACCAACACAAACTCAACTTTCATTCATGATTTCCTATAGATTTCAGCATCAAAAATATGTTGCAATTTACAGCTCGTCCGAATTCAAGTTCGTTTGGGAATTATGGCACATATAAATTTTGTATTGTGCACCGATGGTTAAATTCTAACCTAGAAGTTCTACAGAATTAACAGTATGTAAATACTTGGAAATAAATTATAGGAAAAATATATATCGATGATCTCGACATTATCTTTCCGAAACTTTAAACGGTTCATGATTCTGATTCCTAGTTCTCCCGAAATTGCGAAAACATCAAAACATGTCTATTTTCGGACATGCTATGTTCTACGAATTTTACAGAATTTAATACTCATAATTTAGAAAAACAATTTATATAATCAGAAACCTAACCTCATTATCGTTCTAACAAAAAAAATTGGAGCACGTTTGGAGTCCGGAGCTAGCAGATATCGTCTTTTTAATTCGTCATAACTAGTAGAAAATAAGACTGAATTTATGACAAATTTTGACTGATTTTGGACGAAAAAGAGAGGAATTTGGGGAAGAAAAATATGAAGGATGAGATATTTATAATGGTGGAGACTACTTAATTAAATACAACTAGGATTGGTTAATTTGGATAGGATTATGATGAATTTAAATAAGGATATGATATACATTAAGTTGCTTTCCTAGTAGGTTCAGGATTTGAATTAATTTAAAGTAGAGTTTAAATCTATCTCAATAATTTATAATCTTGAATATAATTAAATATAATACAAATAATTTATAAAATCTTATTAATATCTATTAACACTAAATTAGCATCTATCTAATATTAAGACTATATATATCCAAATAAATCCTAATTAATTTCAAAAATCTAAAATAACCTAAAAATGATTCTAAATAAATATTTATATAAGTAAATATATCAAGAAATTCATTTGCTAATTAAATAACAGAATACTCTAAAGAAATTCAATATCTATAATAATATAAAATATACACAAAATACTTATTTTGGGTGAGGGGGTTTACAATCTATCCAACTTACAAAAATTTCGTCCTCGAAATTAAAATAGAACATGGTTTTTCTCTATCTAATCTCACTTGATCATAATCTAAAAGAATTTACCTCAAGTTTAATAATGCAATTTCTACCCAACTTAGAATTTACCCATCTATCACATAAGGCTCTTACACTTAAGAAAATATTCCTCAATTTATTTTCTCATGTCATTCAATCCTCAAAACTTTAACACCAACTATATCATATGTGATATGCCGTTAATCAATTATGAAAGATAGTCACCAAATAATGTGATTGGCCTATGGGGTATATCTTGTACTATCCGTGTATCACTTATATCCAAGCACGAGATTTCGTCTTTCCGAAACAAGGGAAGACGGAAAGCAACGAAAAAGAGTTCAAGGAGGGGTAATAGAATGGAAGTATGGGAATCAAAGCGTTTAAAGAATTCAAATGGGAATTGTCAAGACAGTTGTGGATTGAAATCTTAATTTGGTAATTTCCTATTCGCATGCTCACATCGGTACAGTTATGTACTTGATATGATATGCTTTGTCGTATCTAGAGAGTAAGTATATTTGTCTACTGGTCCACTATACATCTCAATCCACGTAAAATACTATTGCGAAGGGCGAATCAAGCGCATTATGGCTAGCTAGACCATAATACACTGATTCTGATTAGACAATTTGTATTAGTGTGGTTGATCAGGCCCCAATAACATATATGTCATGAACAAGCTCGATATAAGATTAAGCTTGCAAAAACTAGGCTATAATAGCAGCATAATTCAAGGTAGCACAGAAAATATAATGCTGGATTATGATGTGAGAAGTTACAAAATAATTTAAGTTCGCAAAAGCAAAAACAACATAAGCAATAATAATAAAATACTCTACAATCTCTACAGTTATCATACAACCTCCTTATCTAAGTCGCTAGTCGACCAAATAGGGCAAGGACCTTTAAATTCTATGGTCTGAATAAATACTGTCGTCTTTTGCTAGCATGCGATAATTATCATTTGGTTACACTTCAATTAATAGGTCAAAAGACTATGTGATACTAGGTGTCAAACATTATGTTAAAACTTCTAACTAACTCTAGTAGTGTCTATACTACTCTCAAGTCTTCTTAATACATCAAGGGGTAATGGTATAACAATCTAAAGATAAGGAATTCTAGGTTCACTAGATATTCTAAACTTAGTGGTGTGTCTATATTCTCGTTGTATTCTTAATAGGTGTGCTACTCTAATTATCATCCTAATAATAGGGGTTCCTATATTCTAGCAGAAGACTATACTCAATGAACTATTAGGGAAGCACATGAATCAAGCAGGATACAATTGTTCAAAATAGAACAGATAGGAGGAGATGAATCACAGTCAATTGTGGATGAGATTCTATACTCTAGTCCTAGGTGCAGGCTTGTTCGGTACAGTAACGTAACCGAGACAATATGCTCTCGACCTGCATAGGCCACCACAAAAACATGTCATGCCCCAGTCCCAAAAATACGTAGGACTAGGACACATAAGCATGCCAGCCGCATGGATATGGCAACTCCAATATATGAAAACCAATTCCATACGTACGCTGTAATATGAATATAAAATCCATAAGTGGTATAAAATATAATACAAGTCACAGGGTAAAATCTAAATCTCATCCACCAAAATCATATAGAAATAAATAACCAGTATTTATGAAACTAGATCTCAATAAGAAGTATCTAAGGATGATAGTTGGATGGAAACAAATCCACTACCAACTCGAATATAAGAGCAAATACAATATGAGTACAACACCACAACACAATATAAGAATACCAGCTATCTATCACAGCTCGAAGAGAAGACATCCTCGGATCACATGTAACCATCCAAATCTGCGCCCCTGCAAATACTCAAGAAAAGATACACCTGGCAGCGGACCAGGTCCTCAGAGGGACGTAACAAGATACAGAAAATACGAGCCAATTTGAATACAGTAAACATGCATATGGTTTGAAAATAGATAAGTACGCTATACATGACAATCTATATGAATGCAAATGAGGACAACTTTTTGACGTATGGGCAAGGGTAGGCTACTCGATCTACCTCACAACTGACACACACGTCAATGGACATCAGAAATCGACATACCGCGGGGGTAGCGACCAGCGAGACTCCAGAAATCGACATACCGCAGGGGTAGCGACCAGCGCGACACACGCCCGTAGTGCGAACTATATACTACGGTTTACCAGAGTGGTTAAAAGCCCATACGCCTAATGATTGTCCTCTCATGATACTAGGTGTCAAGTGTGTGTCAACATATCTAATATATATAGTAATGACAGAACGAACTACACATGCAATGAATAAACAGAAATATAAATAGCATGCAAAGTACTATAAATAATTTGGCAAGGTATCTTGCCTGGGGTCCTGCTGTTGGTATGAATCAGAGTCCAAGTCACAGTCCAAATAGCCTATGTATTACAAATTTATTACGTCAAAAGATAATTTATTTTAATTTATTTAATTTTGGAATAATTACTCTAAAATCCTATTTTAATCTTATTATTCTAATTTTTATGTTAATTCCTAAATTTTACCTAAAGAAACTAAATTTTATCAACTCGAGACTCATGGCACGCAAATCGAGGCGATCTGTTGACCAAAAAGTCAACCGACACAAACTCAACTTTCATGCATGATTTCCTGTAGATTTCAGCGTCAAAAATATGTTGGAATTTACAGCTCATCCGAATTCAAATTCGTTTGGGAATTATGGCACATACAAATTTTGTATTGTGCACCGATGGTTAAATTCTAACCTAGAAGTTCTACAGAATTAACAGTATGTAAATACTTGGAAATAAATTCTAGGAAAAATATATGTCGATGATCTCGACATTATCTTTCCGAAACTTTAAACGGTTCGTGATTCTGATTCCTAGTTCTCCCGAAATCGCGAAAACATCAAAATACGTCTATTTTTGGATATGCTGTGCTCTACGAATTTTACAGAATTTAATACTCATAATTTAGAAAAAAAATTATATAATCAGAAACCTAACCACATTATCGTTCTAACAAAAAAACTGGAGCGCGTTTGGAGTCCGGAGCTAGCAGATATCGTCTTTTTAATTCGTCATAACTAGTAGAAAATAAGACTGAATTTATGATGAATTTTGACTGATTTTGGACGAAAAAGAGAGGAATTTGGGGAAGAAAAATATGAAGGATGAGGTATTTATAATGGTGGAGACTACTTAATTAAATACAACTAGGATTGGTTAATTTGGATAGGATTATGATGAATTTAAATAAGGATATTATATACATTAAGTTGCTTTCCTAGTAGGTTCAGGATTTGAATTAATTTAAAGTAGAGTTTAAATCTATCTCAATAATTTATAATCTTGAATATAATTAAATATAATACAAATAATTTATAAAATCTTATTAATATCTATTAACACTAAATTAGCATCTATCTAATATTAAGACTATATATATCCAAATAAATCCTAATTAATTTCAAAAATCTAAAATAACCTAAAAATAATTCTAAATAAATATTTATATAAGTAAATATATCAAGAAATTCATTTGCTAATTAAATAACAGAATACTCTAAAGAAATTCAATATCTATAATAATATAAAATATACACAAAATATTTATTTTGGGTGAGGGGGTTTACAATCTTACGCAGAGGTAATATGGACATGGTAAGATATGATTCTATGGATAGTAAGTACATCCCACTTGGTGATTTTGGTGGACCTATTACCCTTTTGTGCACTCGGGGATGCGAGTAATAGATTTGAAATAAACCCTATCAGAGGTAATATGGACGTGATATGTTTTGTGGATAGTAAGGATATCACACTGGGGGATTTTGGTAGACCTATTACCCTTTTGCGCACTCGGGGGTGCGAGTAATAGATTCAAGACAAACACTACCAGAGGTAATATAGACGTGATAGGTTTTGTGGATAGTAAGGATATCCCGCTAGAGGATTTTGGTGGACATATTGCCCTTTTGCGTACAAGTAGTACGAGTAATAGATTTGAAACAAACCATATCAGAGGTAATATGGACGTGATAGGTTTTGTGGACCTATTACTTTTTGTTCATGTTGGTGCAAGTAATAGGTTTGAGACAAGCCTCGCTAGAGGTAATATGACAATTTTTGTGGACTAATTACTGCTGGCATACTCTGAATTGGGTACGGGTGATAAGTTGGATATATCAGAGATAATATGGACGTGATGATCGATAGCCAAAAACCCAGGAGGTTTGCTCAGAGGTACCTTGGACATGGCAAACTCAGCTGGGAAGAGATATTAGGACAGTAGTTCAGAGGTAATATGGACGTGAATCGATGTTCAAGAAACTTGCTGAAGAGTTATTTGCTGGGTGTGGTCTATCCGAACATGAAGATAGACCTGAGGATTACTCCGCTGGGGAGATTGATGGGACGATAGCTCAGAGATGATATGGACATGGCTACTGTCTAAAGAGATTAGTTTTTGAGTGGTCACTGTAGGATTGTGCGAGTGGACCTGAGGACTGCTCCGCTGGGGAAACTTTAGGGACTCATCATCCATTGCGTATCCAGGGTTCCAGGATACAGATGATGGATTTTTCGAGAATTTGTAAAGAAGGAGAGAATATTGCACATGGGCACTTGTCGGGGATGAAGAACCAAGTGTTGATTTGTTTATCTGGGTTGTCCCGTTGGGGATAAGGGTAGTACAAGTCTAGTTTAGACGTAGTAGTTTCTTGAAGAACTTGTCGTTGATAGGCATCAGGACAAGTCACCGTTGGATTTCCATAGTCGGTATGCGTCGTTGGAAAACATAGTTTCCACAATGAATGGGCCCTCCCCTTTAGGTTAGGATTTGTCGGCCGTCTTGTTAGTCATGTTTTGTACAAGCATCTTCATATCCTAGCCCTCTGTAAGTGCTGTTGTAATAACTATCGGATTATAAAGGAGTACGCCATCCTTTTTCAAAGTTCAGACCTTCAGCTTTTTGGAGGTTGTATCCCATCTTCAACATGAGATATAGTGATTGTTAGCTGTAATGATGGAACTGGGGCAGCTCATTATTTATTGCGTTGAATACTGTTGATGAGTTAGCCTACACTGAATAAGAAGCTCTGTGCACAGGAACATTACCATGTATACATGATCGAGTTGGATGAGTTGTACGCGTAGGATCACTGCCCCGTGCGCACGATTATCTACCACGTCGAGGACCACCTGCTTGCTATGCATTTTTGTATATTGTGCAGGGGAACACTGTCTATTTCCCATAAGGATTCGTTACAACGAGAAGTACTGAAGACTTGCTCGGATGCGTACAATAGAACGCTGTCTATCATGTGTCATTGCTGATGAGTCATACGAGACTTAGCTTTTATGCACAAGGAGACTTGTTGAGCTACGCTGCCACGCCCCAGTCCCAAAATACAAGGAACCAGGCCACGTGGCAATAGCCAGCTGTCACGTCTCCGAGGATATCCCACTTTAATGGATCCTAGCGAAGAGTGCTACGCTGTCCTAAAATACTAACATGTCCAATATCAGTCAACACAGGTAAATTAATCTCATCCACAATATAAACAGCAAGAAGTACTAAATAAACTGCTGGAAGATAAACACCAGTCTCAAGATATCATAGTACAACCAATAATGTCTGGTGGGGACAAACCCACTACTATGACGAAATAAAGTACTAAAATAAAAGATAAAAGATAATGACTAGGGCATCGGCTGACTAGATAGGGATGCTCTCAATCCTAGGTAGAAGGCCTACCAAGTGATCACAGAAACTCTGACGGCTGCACCTCTAACTCCTCTGCGGTAGTGAACCTCGTCTCTTGTCTGGGCCTGTACACTGTGAGGTAATATGCCTCGTCCAAATCTGGAAAGGTACCAGGTCCTCAGAGAGACGTAACAAGATACATAAAAATATGCCATATATGAATACTGAATAAAGTAAATGCAATAAAGGGGTGTGCTAGCCATCTAAGTGAATGCAATGTGAGGACAACTTTGGTACGTATGAGTAGGTGTAGGCATAACGTCCATACCGCTCCGTAGAACGGGGAATCTGTAAATATATATACGTCCATACCGCTCCGACGAATGGGGAATCTGAATAATATAACGTCCATACCGCTCTGAAGAACGGGGAATCTACAAGTATATATACGTCCATACCGCTCCAAAGAACGGAGAATCTGAATAAAGGGAGTCATTGGATCCGTGGCTCCTCCGGATACTACGGATTCCAATGGGTGTATCCCATATGCCTACTAGTGGTCCTCCCCTCCCAATATAAATACGCAAAACGAATACTCGATGTGCATACCACGTATCTATATGCCAGTCTCTACTAACATAAAATATAAACCTGAATTACGTACTAACCGTGATGCATGTCACACGCACTAATAGCTAGTCGAGTACGCAAACCCGCATCCCAATATGAATGTCACTGTGAAACGTGTAAGAGTATCAGGTCTCAGAAGATATCAGAGTATCCTCTAATGGGGTGAGTCTGCTAGTGACTAGGTCAAGTATACTAAATCAAAAATGCATTCCGTCGACAGCACCGAGTCAATCTCGGACGCACACAGTCACATGAAATAAAGCAACAAGATATCATACAACATATGCAACATTTAATGTAAATAGTAAAATATGGCAAGGTATCTTGCCTGAGTCCTCAAGCTGCGAATACCAAAAGTCGATTCCTGCAGTGTCTCCTGGCTGTTCCAATGATCCTAAACACAATATAATATAGCAATCCAGCACCAGACACTAAACAATATATACACGACAACGACGTTGCTTTTAGATATTGACGCAAGTTCATGGTGGATCAACTACAGGATCGCGTGTGCACGTAGCTAAGATGCATGCGTGCCCTGTCCTCTGTCACTGTGTACCTCACGTCAATAAATCGCTAAATTATGGTTTACGAAACTACACTACGTCTTGTTAGGTTACACTTCCTTATTCTCCATGCATAAATGTACTAAGTCTATGACTACACTTTTAGGTGGAATACAAGTTTTTTGCACAGGTCATATGGTCGAAATAATTATTAACCATAAACTCCATTTAATCTAATTAAACATTCATACTTATATACATATGGTTTACTGTGACTTAGTTGTGTCGTTATCCGACACGACGACACGGTTGTTACGATTTATCAATCATACAACGAAAGAGGGGGTGTTTACCAAATCGTAGTCGAGGGGGTGTTGTCCAGTCGACATCAGTCCTCCGGTGCGGCGGCTCCGGCGTCGTACGGCAACTTCGACAGCAGCGGCAGCAACAGCAACTGCAGTGGTCACAGCAGCGGCTACAACTGCTTGGTCGACGGGGAACGACGCCTGGGTGGCGATCAGGCCGTGGGGGAGGTCGGGGTTGGTTTGACAATGGTGTTGGGCGGTGCTGGAGGTGGCTGGGGGCAGTCGGGATCAGTCGGGTTCGGGTTAGGCGGAGTGGATGCCGGCAATGGGGACGGTGATGGTATGCTGATGATGGTGGTGCTGGGGTGGTGGAGTGCAGGCGGCGGTCGTGGTAGTGGGAGTGGCGACTTGAGGTGGTGGTGAGGGTGTTTGTGTAGTCGGATGCGGTGAGTGTCCGGTCGGGAAAGAGGGGGCTCGGGTTAGGTGTTCGGCTAGGGTTTGGGGAAAGGGTAATGAATAGTTAGTTTTAGGGTTCTAATGGTAGAAGATGTGTATTTATATATGGAGAAGTTTTTGGGCTGGCCTCGAGGCTTGGGCCGGCCAAGACTCATGGAAGTGGGGGCTGGTCCACATGAAAGGGAGCACGTGGGCTTGGTTAGGTCCTGCTTGAGGTGGAATTGGCCTTTAATTTAATAAATTAAAACAATTGCACATGGTGTTTCCTAATGTATTGAAGACATATAGAACTAGATTTGGGGTGGGACACAAGAGTCGTGGGCGTAGCAGGCTTGGTGTAGGCTAATACCCTAATTTGGGTACTAGGGAATTGGGTTGTGGTTGTTCCTCAATTTAAATAAATCCTACATTTTTCGGGGGGGGTTTACATACGCTGAGCATCTGAAGTCTATAATTGGTGCTTTATAAGGCAAGGATCATGCGGCCAAACCTGTATTTCTTTCCCTTTGACCTAGTCATTGAAGGTGCTATTTGTTGTGACAGTTTTTGAGCGATGATCTCACCTCTTGGGGTTGTAAGTGATACCAAGCCTGCTACTCTGCTGCGAGCCAGCGGGAGGTTGACGACATACCTGGTTGCCTGGGCTTTCGTCACTGTGAAGTCGCCTAATTGTAGGGACACTATATTCGTAATGACTGTCCATCCTCGAAGTCAAGTGTGAGCTCGTTGGTATTGATCAATTGCTGGATACATCTCTTCAACACAGAGCAGTCTCTGGTTGGATGATGAATGTACCGATAAAAGAGGCAATATTTTGGGTCATCGACCTTGTCAGTCTCTTAAGGACATCTGATATTGGGTAGCAAAAGTTTGTTTCCCTTTATTAGTATGTTAAAGATTGCAATAATGTTGTCGTCATTGAAGGAGAAAGTTCTCTTTGACTTTGAGGCTTCCGATGCCTGAGTCGTACGGTCATCAAGGAAGACCGATAATTTTACATCATTTTTGGACTCAGAGGGAATTCTACCCCCAGCTTTGGACGCTGCTCTGTCTTGTCGAGGGAGACTACCCCCAGACATGTCATTGTCTGGTTCTTTAGGATCACTATCCTCGCGGCATAATTGGTTGGTGTGGATTACTAGTAGATTGCTACTCCCGGGTTGTAGAGTTATTACGGGCCCTGAAGGTGGAAAGACCATGTTCGCCTTGATCTCCAAAATTGCTTAGGCCAGAGTCTGCATTGTGGCACTCATGGTGTTCATCATTGCCTCAAGAGCATCGATTCGTTGGCGATCGCTGAGCCCTCCCACCTTTGGTTCCTGAGTCACTCTATCCTCAGGAAAGACGGACATTGTTGCATCATCTTCAAAGTCAAAGAAGATGCTACCTCCAGCTTCAGATGATGCTCTGACTATTCGAGGGTGACTTCCCCCCGGCCTGTTATTGTTTGTTCCTTAGGAGTTACAGTCTTCAGGGGAGGTAGGCATCATTGTACCATCTTTCGATTCTGGAGGATTGCTACCACCAGCCCTAGATGCTGCATTAACCCTAGGCACATTATTGTCAGCTTCCTCGGAATCATTGTCTTCAGGGAAAGCCAAAAGTGCTACATCTTCTTCAGACTCAGAGGAAATGTTACTCCCAGCTTTGGAATGTGCATTTTCTCGATGAGGGTAATTACCCCCAGAGAACTCGGTATCTGTCCCTCGAGATTCACTATCTTTACAGAACGCTGAGTCTTTGTGTATGTCGAGAGGGACACTACCCCCAGCTTGGGCCACCCCCAGGGGTTCTGAGAAAGAACTACCCCCAGGGGCTGATGGCTTCTTCCTTGAGAGGGTGCCATGGAAGACTTATTCCGCATGTGTAGTTATCAGTCCTTCGGGTAGTTGCCTTCGCGACGCAGTGGTAGAGAGCACCGGACTGGAGGTATTTGACTTCTTTCTTCCCTTGGTGGCAGGAAGCTTTCCAGTTGAGTAGCATGAGGCGAAGGGCAACTCCTCCTCCCCCTCAGATACTTATACCTAATCTCGGGGTTATTGCCGGGTAGGTGCTTTCTGGGGCAGTCGCTGGAAGGTCAACTGTCTGTCTGTGGGTACTGCCACTTTATTACAGTAGCAGTTGATAATGATGTTGGTGCAGCTATGCCTTGGAGAGGGCACATCGTACGCCGTAGTTGTTTTCCTTGCTTTGCGCTTATGAGTAATCACGTCACACAAATTATGCGAAGGGTATTTTACCTTTGCATCCTCTTTGTGAGTCTCTGTATCCCGGGCACACGGATGTGCATGTGCTGAATTTGCTCCCTGGCCTAGGGTTCGTATACAAACTTGCCCTGAGGTACCGGTGGAAGACTTTGAGACTGACCCTGTCCATTGGTCCATGTGGAATGGACGCATGGGTCAGTCTTGTACAATATTTTGTTAGAGGGTCGCATAATAGTCAGCAATGCATGTTGGCAGTTGGTCGTATGAGCAATTGCTTGAGCTTGACGGGCTCGCACTTCCCTGGACTTCTTCAGCTTAGCCATAGCAGGCGCGTAGTATGAAGAGTCCAGATTTAAATTTTTACCATTCTCAGTGGGTCGCATAGGATCTACGCTGCATGAGATACGGTTGAAAATAGAGCTTCTGTTGCTATCAGGGCCGCATGCTGCCTGCTGTCTGCGGTTGTGAGTTGATATCGCATGGACAGTCTTATACGACCTCCACCTTGGCCACATAGAAGCTGCCTCAGTACCCGAATGTCTGGAATCATAGTATTTTTCTCTGCCAGAGTCTGGGTGCTAAAAATTTTTTACGTTAGTCTGGGCTGCCGCATAGACGTGGAGATTCTGAGTGTTTATTCGACGACCGTCATTGGCAACAGAGTGAGAGGCTAGAAGAGTCTGCTCTACAGCTGGGTGGGGCACAACGGCCTTGGCCACCCACGTTCTGCGAGTCTTCTTGGGCTTGGCTATCCTTGGCGAAGGATTAGCACTTTCTTCGGAGAGCATGTCCTCGAACACTTGCTGGTCGAAGCGAACCACCAGCATCTTTTGCGTCGAGTCGAGCTTGGCCGTATCAGATTGTGTCACCGACTTCTCAATAGTGGAGAAGGGTCTCCTCAGCAGAGTCGCCATCATGTTTGCCATTTAAATCAAAAGAAAACTTGATTTAATTAACAAATTAGAGAGTACAGAGAAGAGTCCCAAGAGACAATCTAAGTACAATTTTTTTTGATCTGGGGGATGATGATGGAGGGTTAGGAGTGTAGCAACTCTCATTACTCCTTGGACGATCCGTACGCAGAAGCTTTCCTCCTTGGTTTTAGTGTAAATTTGCAGATAGCCAGCCAGCCTTTTGGTTCGGTCTCTCTCTGAAGCAGAAAAAGCTGACCATTAGAACGTTCAAGTTGCATATATTTATAGCCATCGTGGTGATGGGATATAAGTGTCGCATTTGTCTCTGTTTGGGGGCTGCATAAGGCTTCTCCAACAGAATACGATTGTAATTATTGTCGCATGGTGCGGGCAAGCCGCCACGTGGGTATGGTTAGAATTTTTCGTTTGAAGAGATCTCAGGGCTATTGTGTGCATAACTCGGTCAATTGGATACTTGGTCAACAATAACTGTATGAGAAATCATCTTCGGTTGTAACAGAAAATCTTGTGAGTCTAGAGCAGCATACTTTTGTAGTCGTATAGAAGCTATCGTTTGGCCTTGGTCAGAATAACCCTCTAGCCATATGTGGACGAGGTCGCATGGGTCTTGAAGCCACATACGTACTCTTGATTGGCTTTGGTTAGGTGGACGCTCTGGCCACATGCTGTTGAGGCCGCATGGGTCTTGAAGCCGCATACGTAGGACACGTGGCATCTCCCATTTATCGAGGCAATTAATGTACTGATGTGACTTCTTGTCTTTTCCTGAGTCATCGTATGCACGAATTTTGAAGCATCTCAAGGTAATGAGTGAGGCATCAGAGCTTCTGACAGACATTAAAATCTGTGTCAGGGAGTTTTATGCAACCGCCCTGCTCTGCGGTCGTTCAGGCCGCATATAGGAACTGCATGGAGTTGAAGCCACATGGGCCCAGAGAAGCATGTAACGCATGGAGTCTAGAACGCATTGGGCCAGAGATGCATGAAACACATGGAATCTAGAACACATTTAATGCATGGAGTCTGGAACGCATTGGGCCAGAGACGCATGAAACGCATGGAGTCTGGAATGCATTGGGCCAGAGATGCATGGAACACATTGAATGCAATGAATGCATTGAATGCATAGAGTCTGGAATGCATTGAGCCAGAGACGTATGAATTTTTATTATCTTTTGTATTTGTGGAGTTTGAACAGCTGTATACTGCCAAAAGTAATCATGACGAAGTCGTCAGCCCAGATTCCAATCCTCGATGCAGGATTTGAGACAGTCAAGATGATTGTCTGTTTTCTCAGAGTCATAAATGCTCTGATGTGACTGTAGGAACGATGCATCAAAGGGCCGCATGCATCTCGGGACGTCATGTATCCGAGGGTGTTATGCGTCCACCCATGTTATGCGTCTCTTGCTTATTTGTTGACTATAAGCTGGAGCGCATAGAGAGATTTTTTTCATGCTTCTACAATAGGTAACTTCGAAACAAACTTTGGATATGAATGTTGGAAAAATAAATGAGCCGTTGAAAGAGCCGTTGTGAAATAGCTGTTGGACATAAACCAACTCCTAAACTAACATCAATCCATAGACCCAGACCCAATTTTAAACCCAAATAAAAACCAAACCATTCCCCTTCATATTATTTGTCTTTCTTCTTTACTTAGTCTTCTTTTTTTTCATATAAAAAAAAACTAAACCATTAAAATAAACTAAGCCTTAGAGGACACAAAAATATACTAGTTTTTTTTTTCCTTTATTAGGTTTTTTTCTTATAAAAATAAACTTTAATATGAAAATAGACTTTAATATAAAAAAAAGATAAAAAAATAAATATTAGTTATTTTTCTTATTAAAATAAACTTTAACATGAAAAAAAATTAATTAAAAAAACCAAAATCCAAAACAAAACTAAATAAAAAAGCTAATATATATCCTTAAAATATTTCTTCAGCTAAATAAAAAAGCTAATATAGATATCTAAACAAAACCAAACCATTTTTTTTAAAATCCAAATTATTTCGTTACAATTAATTTATTTACAATTTATTTCGTTAAAGTAAATTTTTTGAAATCAAAATCCAAAACTAAACAAAAAAAAAATCAAAATCAAAATCCAAAACTAAACTAAATAAAAAAAACCACATAAAAAAACCAAAACATAACTAAATAAGAAAGAACTAATAAAATAAATTATACCAAACCACCACTCCAACCCAACTGACCCGCGGGCCCCACTGCACATTATCCGCCAACTAGGTTAGTAGAAATTGTCCAAGGACAATTTTTGCCAACTTAGTTGGCAGAAAATAGGCGGCGGCTACTTGCTCCACGTCTGCTTTTGCTTGCTCCACGTTTGCTTCTGCTTTGTCTGCACGTCTATTGCTGCTTCCACGTGTTATAGTGTATGTTTTCCACCAACTGCTTTGGCTGACTATTTCTTTATTTTTAATTTGGATAAACTTATTTTGTTTGCATTAATTTAATATAAATTAATTTTGCTACAGTAAATATGCATGCTTATGCTAAGTCTTGTCTACTGAAACTGACTTTCAATGTTTGGACAAATTCATATTTTCGTATTTGGATGTTAGATATGAAAGAGATGGGAAAATAAAAAAGTGCAGCAAAATAATAATAAATATATTAATTATATAATTGAATTGGTAATAATTTTTAGTAGTAATTATTTAAACAAAAAATTATTAGCAAATTATAATGTATTAAATAATATTATTATGTGTATTAATGTTACTTTATTAAATTATTTAAAATTAGCTAAAAATTTAATACTAATGATTTTAGTACTAGTATTAAATATAATAAAATAGTATTAATTTTTATAACAATTAGTAATATTTAGTTAAATAATTAGTGTTAATTATTAATTATTTTGTTTAATCTTAGTATATTTAATTTTTATTAATATTAAATAAAAATTTACTTATTCAGTTATTTAATAATTAAATAATTAACACTAATTATTTAAGTGCACATGTGGAACAATAGGAATAGACTAATACATGTCATGTGCACTGATATACTTAATTCCTATTGGTTCACATGTACATAACTTATGTAGGATTATGAGACTATAACTCATATCTCGTTTACCATATATATATATATATATATATATATATATATATATATATATAAGAAATATGAGCCATAGACTCATATTTCTATATGAGTCATGCACATGTGGATCAATAGGAATGAACTCCTAAATTTTTATGTGCACTAGTATACTACATTTTTATTAGTCCACATGTACGATTTATGTAGGAATATGAAGTTATGGCTCATTTTTCGTTTATATCTCTTGATTCCTCTTCCTTCCCTCTACTATTGATTTGCATCAGTAGCATCTTGATTCCAAAAGAAATAGGTAGTTTGGTCCAATTAAGATACCTCAAACTATCTATCTATTTAACTATCGTATACGGGCATCTCATCATTGGCATACGAACTGGGGCAAGTAGTTAACTTGAAGTACTTGTTCCTCGGCAGTAAAAAGCTTAAAAGAAGTAAGTAGGGGAATAGTTGGAAAACTTGAGCTTCTTATTGGGATTAAATTATATCATTAAATTATATATATGGTGATTAGCTATATATGGTGATTGGCTGGCTATATATGGTAATTGGAGTATTAGGATTAAATTGTATTAAATTATATTTATGGTGATTGGCCATGTGACTTAGGTCCCAAGTTGATATGTGAATGTATATATATGCAATATCATGATGAATGAAATACCTAGAATATTATCGCCTATCACTTCTTCACATGGTATCAGAGCCTGACGGCTAGGGCACGTTTTCTTCGAGTGACGGCGGTGGCGGTATGTCGAACGACGACCACGACATGACGAGCGGCGACGACAGTGGTGGCTAGACTTCTACGCCGGCGATATCGCGGATCGATCTCACATCCCCGTATTACCTTGTTTCTAATGACAATCCGAGTAATACAATTATGAAAGTGGTATTTCGTGGGAAAAATTATGAGGAATGGTCGAGATCTATTCGTCTTTCTCTACGGGCTCGACAAAAATTTGGGTTTGTTGATGGGTCTATCAATAAACCTTCAGAGAATGATCAATTTTAGGATTGGTATTGCGTCAAATCGATACTTATACAGTAGATATTGCATACTATCGACGCTTCAGTGAAGAAGATAATACCATACTTTGAGGAGGCGAAACTACTGTGAGATTCATTCAATGTCCGATTTAGCAGACATGCGTCTGGTGGTGGACGTGGACGGGGTACGGAAGTGTGTGCGGTGGTGGCAGGACGTGGCTTCCTTGCTGCACAGCCAAGGATGATAGATAATGGTACAGGCGACGGCGGTCTGCCGGGATTGACTCTGAACCAATAGCAACAACTTATTTTTATGCTTGGTAATTCTTTGGCCAAATCTTCGGAGGATCATATGGTGGATAAGTCCATTGCACCTTGGATTATTGATACAGGCGCTTCGAATCATGTTACGGAAAATTTGGATTTATTGTCGGAGGTAACGACAATAGTATAGTATCCGATTAGACTCCCGGACGGACGGACTACGGTTGCCTCGTGCTGCGGGCATATTACTCTTGAACCAGGCATGGTTCTCATGAATGTTCTATTCGTACCTCAATTATATTATAATTTAATTTTTGTGGTCCATCTTATTGATGATATAAATTATGTCGTACAATTTACTAAAAATATGTGCCTGATACAGGACCCTGGTTTGAAGACCCTGATTGGCGTCGGTGAACGACGGGACAGACTCTATTACTTTCGTATTGTACCAAACACTCAGGCATTGGCAGTGATGGGGACGACTTCTTTGGACCTTTGGTATCAACGACTTGGTATCCTTCTTATAAAGTAGTAAAGTCACTTCTTGTTGTCATTAGCTCTAGTAGTTCAGTGAATAAGGCATGTGCAGTTTGTTATCAGGCAAAGTAAACTCGAGGTATCTTTCCTGTCAGTGACTCTCGGGCTGTTATAATTTTTTATTTGATTCATTGTGATCTTTGGAGGCTCGATATTTTTTGACGATTGTGGATAATTTTTCTCGTGCTGTTTGGATATTTTTGTTGATGATAAGACTGAAGTATACAAGAAGTTCTTGTCATTTTTTCTATGATTGAGCGACAATTTAATTCCAAAGTTCACATTGTGTGAAGTGATAATGGTACTGAATTTAATTGCATGTGTGACTACTTTGCACAGAATAATATTTTGTTTCAGACATCTTGTGTAGGTATACCTCAGCAGAATGGGAGGGTCGAACGAAAACATAGACATATTTTGAATGTGGCACGTGCTTTACGTTTTCAGGAAAATTTGTCAATTTCTTTTTGGGGTGAGTATATTTTGGTGACTGGTTGTTTGATCAATCGAACTCCTTCGAACCTTCTTGGTTTTAAAATCTCCTATGAAATATTATTTGGGGCTCCTCCTTCTTATGATGAATTATGTGTTTTTGGTTGTCTTTGTTTTGCCCACAACCAAAAAGCTAAGATGGATAAGTTTGCTCATCGCAGTCGAAAGTGTATTTTTGTGGGATACCCCCATGGCAAGAAGGGTTAAAAATTGTATGATCTAGCTACTGGTGATTTTTGTCTCTCGAGATTTTAAATTTTATGAGAATGAGTTTCCCTATTCTATTGAAGATGATCGTGGTGATATGGCTCCTCCTGACCTGGCGTCCCTTGTCTTGGGCGATGATGCTTTAGGGTTTGATCTACCTCATATGGATGGGATGGCCGTCGTGCAGGCTGAGGCCTCCGTGGAGGACAGCGTGGCTGAGGCCGAACGCCGTAGAAGATCCGGCAATGGAGGCCGCCGTGGCGGCGGTGGTGGTATTGAATGGTGAGGGTGCACTAGGACGTGGCATGCGTACCAAGATTTCGTCAGTGAAGCTCCGTGACTTTGGTACAAATACAGTATGAAAGTTGTCACATAGTCCTCCCTCCCAATGTTCCACCACATCCAATCACTCCTTAGGTACTCCTTATCCTATAGCACATTTTTTGAATTGTGACCAACTTTTTCTAGGACACAGGAATTTTTTTGCAGCTGTAACTTTAGGTACATAACCGACCACCTTTAAAGAGGCAGTTAAAGATGCATGGTGGCGAGAAGCTATGCAGAAAGAGATACGGGCATTGGTGGATAGTGGTACCTGGACCATGGAGATGCTTCCGGCTGGAAAATATGTTCTGGGGAGCCGGTGGGTGTACAAGATAAAGTATAACTCTGAGGGAAGTATTGAGCGGCTTAAAGCCTATTTGGTAGTTTTTGGAAATTATCAGGTTGAAGGAATTGATTAAACTGATACTTTTGCTCCGGTTGCAAAAATGGTTACTGTTCATGCCTTTCTACCTATGTCATGCCCCAATCTCCCGCAGGTAATTGACCGTCCCCATTAGGCGAGAATCACCACGCCAGCGCTCCCGTTGGACGATCTTTTTTATCTGGACATGATGTCGCACGAGCTCAAACTGCGCCCGTGCAACGCCATAATCCGAACAGGCGATAAAATGTCTAAGCCACAGATTCATACAGATAGTTTGAGTGCAGCAGAATAAGAAACAAAAAGGCAATTGGTAACAAGTTCACAGAGTCATCAATAGTAAAAGTATTGAATAACACAAGTATGAGAGTAAAACAATCTCTTTATTGATATTGAACAAGTATTACAAGTAGCGCTAGGCTGAGATTATAATTCGCTCAAGCCTCTCTCTCGAACAATAAAAGCGTGCCAAGTGGCTATATTTGTGGAATAATACATAGACGATGTTCCAATATTATGTCTTGTATATGCGCTTCAGATCCGGACGCAACGTTCCAAGGCTCCAGAGTAAACTCCATGCCTTAGCTCGCACGAAGGGGGTTTTTGTACTGAACGAGGTTCTTCCGTACCTTGCAAGCAATATGGTGGGTTATTAGTACATAAATGCACTGGTGGGGAGGCTTCTCGCCCACTCGATAAATCCAAACACGGTATATAGGTTTCGTGCACCATCTATTAAGTTATCTTTCTAGTCTTGCCTTAGGATCAATTTTATGGGATAATGTACAAGCCTAACTCATGTTGCGGTAGGCCATGCAATATATGAGTAACACGGTGATCCTTACCAACTTAAAATCCGTCATTCCCTATCTAAGGCAAACCAAGCACGCACATATATAATAAAATTTAGGGCAATTGCATAAACAAACACAAGTGTCATAAGCGAGGTTCTATTCCAGGTTCACGAGTTACACGGATTATCCAGAAGTATTGCAGAAGATGTTCAAGTGTTCAAATATGTACAAGTGTGTTATAATCATAGTTGTTTAGGTATTTTTTATTACTATATGTGATACAATGACTCACACGCAGGTTGCCGCAATCGAGCCAACTTAATCTATATGACAGAAGGTCACTTTTATAACGCCATAAAGGACGGTATAGTCTCAAGATGGTGTGCAAGCAGATATAGGTGGCATTGCACCCATCCCGCCCATAACAGACGACTACCAGATGGCTCCGTCTAGATCGGATCGACCCTAGTGCCCCGGCGACCGTCCACGGAACTAGATTCAAAAATTCACCTTGTGCACAAGTTGTCCGTGTCCATGCGTATCCTCAAGTTTTTCCGATTCTCACAGGTACATATACAGTTACAGATTCGGATACAGGTATGGGTTCAAGTCAAGATCTATCAGGTACAATATCGAATCCCCGAGCCGTCAGGTTCAGTACAAATGAGTATTAATTTTTTAGAGATGTTGTAATATTATCTTACTTAACTGTCCATTAATGCAGTCCCCTAGTTCGAAAAATACGTTGGCGACCTAACGGTCCCAAATACTTTCAATATTCTATACTTTGCTCGAAACAACTATCTCGATAGCCTTCCTGCCTCAACTGAGTGAATCACAGATAGTGAAGTACAATAAATTATGGCATGCATATAAGTGACAAGCATTAAATCGAGGCAACGGGTACAAGTTAGCAGGCAAAAATTTTATTCGTATGAACATAAGCATAAGGAAATATATGCATAATCTACCTTAGAACATAAGCCTTTACGTTAGCACGGGTCTTAGGGGTAGTGCGAGGAGTGAAGCCATACAGAAACATATCGAGTGACATAATTCATAAGGCGAGTAGTGTACACAATTGAAGTAGTGCATTACGAAGAGCATATAACGATCCACTCGAGGCATAGCGGGGCCTACTTGCACGAAGCAAAGGTAGCATACGAGGGTCCAAGTTATAAGCCAAATTTTATTTCCATGTTCTAACACAAGCAATAAAAGATAGGATTATTCCCTTAGGGTGATTCACCTAGCGACTACCATATATCGTCCATATTTTTAAGTGTGCTGGTTAAGTAAAGACAAGTTTATCATAGCCACCCACCTTAGCGATGATTCACCTCAGTCAAGCGATACTCAGAGTGAGCCTTTGAAAGTCTAAGTCTGAACTCTTGAAGGGCCAAGTCTGAAAATCCTATGCCTCAAACGAGTTTTCTCGCTGAGAAAAATGGGTCAAATTTTTTCACTTGCGCCTTTTGAATCGACTGTCCGCTTGAACGGAATGGGTCGTTATATTATACACCACTCAGAAAATGTCTCATCCTCGAGACTTCCTGAGCGCAAGCTGTTCTAACGCACTATTGAATCTATCTCAAGCATAACAATCGGTACCACTAGATCCATTCGAACATAATTTTCTACTCGTTCCTTATATCGTATCGCGTGTATACTGGGTCAGCCTCATTGAATGACTCTATCATTCAATCCAAACTCTGACTCGTTCTCAACTATGTCTTAGTGTGGAACATATATCGCTTAATGCAAGGTAAGGTATGATCCATCTTGAATAATGATCTAGGGCTGAGGCAAACTAATGCAAATCGATATACTCATCCATACGAATCTAATATATTCACTTGCACTAGCATTCGAGATCAGCATATCACGAGTCTGGATCGTGCACATATTCAAAATGTCCTTCAAACATATGAATGTCAACTAACTTAACGATAGCGAAGTCTTTGCACTCGAGTTTAACATACCATTGAGTCTGGATCGTATACACATTCAAGGCATCCCTCAAATATATGCATTCAACCAAACTTAGCGATAGTGAATTCGGACAAGCTACTTGCAAAAATCTTAAGGGTTCTCCTCTTATGAATCACGATGATACCTCCAACAAGGTCAATTAAAATCTAAGTCATTTCTATTCTAACTTAACTCAAGAATTGCACTACCGTTAAGCTCGATCTACTGACTAGCGTCCATCCGTTCGGGTCAAACATAGCACACACTTACCGTCTCAAGGCTAATACTAAGTCTTGCTGCCCCAGTTCTATGGCTTGAAGCAATATGCTAAAATTAGTTAGACAAGTTCTTTCATTCGGCACAGGATCGTCTGCCTAATTACTAGGTTAGCTCACAAGGTCAAAGGTATAAGTCAAGCATACGATTCATCGTACAAATTTATCGCACGATGTTCGCCCCAATTCCTAAGGTTAAACCATTATTCATTTGCACAGGATATTCTACCCAAGCTTGTTTTACTTAAATTTCTAAACATCAAGCACAGATTATCTTACTCACATTAACACGTTCATTTATACAGGGTTCGAGTCCATTCAATCGAATCCATGATATTGTCACGACCCGCACCCGGAAAATCGGGCATGAGTCGTGGGTACGTCCAGCCTACGCCGCAGCATCGGCGGTAGGACGCTGTCTAGGTCAACTATCTAGATAATAATCTCACACAAAAATCGGCCATGACCTCTCCAAAAGGAGGGCAACCACACAAACAATATAAACCTGTCAAGATCTCAACTCCAAACGGAGGAGCAAATATCTCAAAGATAACCACAATATACTCAATCACGAATCTAAGCACGATAAGATAACACAGAGATCTAACAACTATAAAGTCTAACCAACAACAACTATTACAACAACCACAACATCAAATAATAATACAACAATATCCAAAATAATATACAAACAAGGTCTCAATCCAAAACCGGAGACAAATCCGGTACTAAAGCTAATAAAACAACAACAAGATCCTAGTGATCCCGGCTACCAACCCGGAAATCACCTCTAAACTAGAGGGTCCCTGTCTGCACCATCGACAGGCTCAGGTCCATAAAACGTCGGACACCAATCCTCCGGATACTCTAAAAAATATGTCCAGTCAGGACTGGAGCAAGTACATCTCTAACAGCAGTTCCATTTAAATGATAAAAACTATAAAACAGTTATAGCAAGTAGCAAGAAGAGTGAAGCAAGTATGAAACAAGGAAATATGTAAATCACTGGTGCATAAAGGTAAAGATGCAGGAATATCAGAAATAAGATAGTAATAACTGTAATATACAGAAAATCTAAGCTAAGATCAAGTCCGTGCACAAGAACGTGTAGTGAATCCAGCATGAAAAACATGTAGTGAGTCAAGTCCAGAATATGTAAGTGAGACAAGTCAAGAAATGCATGAGAGTCCAGACTATAAGGAATGAACTCGGTGTCTTTGAAATACTTGTTCCGACATGTAAACGGCTAGGGGTAAGTACGGCTCACCGCGCACTGGGTGCGCGACTGCTATCATTCCAGATTAGACCAGAGGGAGTAATTCCTGATGATGCCAGATAGGAATATTTACATGTCTACTCGAGTATTTCCCCGCCCCGACTAATACAAGTGGATCCAAGACCCGACACGCAAATCAAGATGAGTCCAGCCTGAACATGAATGATGCCTGTAGGTGATGCCAGTAGTGATTCCAGAATAGAGGTCAGAAACATAAAATGTACGTGTCGCAAGTAAATGAATCCAGAAATACCAGTCAGTGTCCCGTGTTGTGCCAGAATAATCATATGATACTATACTAGAAGCTGAATCATAATAATCATCAGATAATGAAAACTATCAGAGAATATACTCGCCTGACGTCCTGAGCAACTGGCGATCCGAACCGGTGTCGCAAGGACCTAATGCGAAAAACAAGGTTAAACAGGGTTCTAATGAGTTAAAAAGATATAAAATAACTAAAAATAGGCTTCTAGGGTCATTCTAGGTCAAACGGGTCAAACCGGTGAAATCTGGGTCAAAAAGTCAACTCTGGGTCTAAAAAGTCAACTCTGGGTCAAAACTAGGTCAAAAGTTGACTTTGGCGGTCAACCGAGTCAACTACGGTCAAGTCTGGGTCAAACTAGGGTGCTCCTGAAATTCTAGGTCAAACCGAGCTCATTAAGCTAGAAAACTCACAAACTCGCCTCCTTGAGATACCGGGATACCCTCGGTATCCGATACCTCAACCTACGCTATATACCCCGCCTAAACCCGCTAAAACCTATGCTAGCACGCGTAAATATATACACATAAGCATATAAAAATCACTCAAAGATATTTCCTAGGCTAATGCTCAATTACCCCGCTCGAAACTCAATACCTTGAATATCTTAAGGTATTGAAATACCTCGGTATCTCAAGGTATTGAGATACCGCTCTAAACTCAACCCGACTACCCCTCTAGCTAGCTAACTATGCATAAACATATATATATCTAGCTATAATCTAGGCTAAAATATATATATCTAATACATATAGGCATATACCTAGGTATCTACATACCTTACCTTACCTTAACTTACCTTACCTTACCTTACCCTCCTCATAAATATATATGTATCCCTATATCTAGATATCTAAACTATCTACCTAGCTATATGTATATACCTATACATATAGATCTATATTTCTAGCTACCCCTCTACCTATCCATCTACCTATCTAGTTATATAACTATATATCTATCTATCTTCTATCTAATATATCTATCTCATATATCTATCTATCTAGCTATGTATATATCTATATATATATATATATCTATGCATATAGATATCTAACTATCTATCTAATATTTAGCTATCTATGTATTAATCTATCTACCTACGATCTAGTTAATCTATCTATCCACCAATCTATCTATCTCTCTATCAATCTATCTAGCTAACTATCTAAGTATCTAACTATCTATTAATCTCTCTATCTATCAACCTATCTATCCACCTATTAATCTATCTAACATAGATATATATATCTCTCTCTCTCACTAAACCTCACTAACCCTCGCTACTAGCTGCTAGCCAATGCCACGCCTCGCTGAACACTGCGGCTGCTCCTCCTAAAAACTGCTGCTGCTACTGCAGCAAAATGCTGCTGCAGCTGTGCTGTTCCTGCTGCTGCTGCTGCTGCTGCAGCGCAAGCGCTGCAGCGATCTGCTGCCGCGGCGCGCGCCACGGCGCCTGTGTGGCTGCTGCTGCTCGTGCATTCTGCTGCAGCGGCTACTGCTGCGTGCTGCTGTGGCTGCTACCTGCTGCTGCAGCGGCTGTGCTTCTGCTGCTGCTGTGTTCTCAGTCCCCCCCCCTCTCATCTCACAAACACACACACGACCACATACCCATATACATATATATATATCTATATATATATATATATATATACACATACACACTCACACACTCAAACATAAATACATATACCCTCACACACAAACACTCCTACATATATATAAATATATATACATATATACACACTCACTCAAACTCATATATATATAAATATAGGCACTCACTCACACTCACACACACTCACCTACGCACTAGCACACACTCACACAAGCACTCACCTACACACATACAGTAGCACTCACTAACACACTCACAAACACATAACCACACATATATATATATATAAATAGATATATATATATATATATATAGGAACACACACACAAATAAATATATATATAGAGACATATACACAAACACAACACTACCACAACGATGCACACAACGCTCACAACGCCCCACCTACGCACGCCCAACGACCCCGACACTCACCAACGCCCTAAAATATATAAAATATAGCTCGAAAACTCTAGCACACACTCCCCGATACTAACCCAATGCGCGCACAAGCCCGAAACGAGAAAACCAAGTCGAAATGGCCGTTCGGTCATTTCGACGAACACGTGGTGCGCGGTTCGGAAAACCTCCTGAAACGCACACCAAACGAACTCGGAATCGGCCTAAAATTTACCCACGCACTCTAAACGATGCCTAGATCCTAGAAAATGTGCTCCCGCATCGATTCTAGGTCCGTGGCGGAAACGCACACGCACTTAGAATCAGCGACGACGAAAAGCCCAATTTCGCCCGAAACGCCCGTTTCTCCACGACACGACTTCCCGTGCCCGAACGGAGACACGCACTCACTCTCAAGACACCCGACAACGTATACCTAGGTCCGTCTAACCTAGGGCATCACCCAAAATTGGGCCAAATTCGGATTTCACCTGAAATTGACACAAAACCTAGTGTTAAAGTCTCTAAACTCAACCGAACTAGTTTCAACTTCCTTCTACGGGTAGGCTAAGGGTCTAGGAAGGTTCTAAACTATTAATTATACTATAAAAGAGTAATTACAAGGGGAAAATTAGGGTTTACCTCTTGGGAGTTGGAATCCCAAGCCAAAATCTCCAAAATGCTCCAAATCCTCTAAACCAAGCTTCCAAGCTCCCAATTAAAGCTCCAACACAAAATCTAGGCTCTACCCACCTAGGTTAGGGAAGAATGTAGGGTTAGGGTTCAAACAAATGAAAGAAATGGAAGAAAGAAGGAAGAAAAATAAGGAAACTTACTTTGGAAGAAGGAAGGAAGAAGAAAGAAGAAGTGGAGAAGAAGAAGAAGTGAAGAAGAAGAGTGGAATGGGAGGTGGCTGTGTTGTGGCTGCTGTTTTGGTCGGGTAGGGGGATGTGGGAACCGCCATAACATATAAAAGGGCTCCACAAGTTCCAAAATACCCAAAATGCCCCTACATGACTTGGTTTCGGGTTTCGGGTTGCAAAAGCACTCAAACTAGTTCCAAATCTCTCCAACTAACTTCCTAAAAATAAAATAAATATTCTAAGCCCCAAAATAATTCTCACAAAGGTGTGGGCTGGGTCGGACATGGGTCCACTAGGGTCTGACATGGGTCCAGGCTAGCCAAAATCCTAAAATAATCAAAATAAAAATAATAAAAAATAATGCAATCACTAATTAAATATAAATACAATTAATTATAAATAATACACAATTAACCCAAATTAAAATAAAAAAAAAATATCCGGCTCTGGAAATGGGGTGATGACAAGCCTATCCTCCTTAGAAAATTTCGTTCTCGAAATTTAAAGTCAATCACACTCTCTCTAGGTCAAACCCCCAACAATCACAGTCAAGAAATTCTACCTAAACAACATACAAGATCAGGGTCCTACTGGTCGTGTTATTACAGTCTCAATCGGGGTTACTACACTATCTACCACAGCACAAAGAAAATCTAACAGGTACTAATGAAGCACACCACAAGGAATGGAAAGGACAGGAAGAAAAAACAAGAGACAGACCTGCTAACCCGACATCCGTAGCATCGGCCTCCTCGACCGTCAACGCATAAGCCCTGCCCTGCTGGGGTGTATCCCTCTGCTGGTGCGGGGCATGATGCTGTGCCACAGATGGCCTAGCTCCAACTCTCTGATCCTGTGCTCCACCCAATGGAGGTACAGTTGGGCAATCTCGCATATGGTGAGCAGCGGATCCACAGAATAAATACACCTTTAGCCTCCTCCTACAAATATCCCAGGTGTGTCCTGCCTTCCTGCAGTAGGCACAAGTGGGCACCCTCTGATCCTGACTCTGCTGCGCTGCCTTCTGCACATAGGGACGCTTAGCTGGTCCCGCACTACCACTGGCACTGCCTGAATCATCCCTGCCTCTCTTGGACTTGAGCTCCAAGTCATCCTCTGCTCTCTGAGCATCTCCTACTATCTGCTCGAAAGTCGCCTCGCGGTCGCTCCTGGTCAAAGACTTGACCGCCATAACCAAGCCCTTGCGAAACTTCCTCGCCTTTGCTGCCTCACTCAAGCCATCTACAAATCTGCCCAGACGGCAGAACTCTGCTGCGTACTCGTCCACTGTCATGCTCCCCTGGACGAGTGCCTCGAACTGGCTCTCCAAAGCACTGAGAGCCACATCTGGGAAAAACTTCTCATTGAAAAGCCTCTTGAAAGCCTCCCAAGTAAGCCCTGGCGTCGCAATCCTCGTATCTGTACGATACCACGTCAAAGCGAGATCGAACATCTGACTGCCCGCTGCCTCTATCTGCATGCTGTCTGGAATCTGCGCCAGCTGAAGATGCCCTCAATCTGCTCTATCCAGTCATCCGCGTACAGGATCCCTTCTGTACCACAGAACTCCTTGGGCCGCATCCTCTGAAAATCAATGACACTACCCGGCCTCGGATGCTGAATCTGATCTGCCTGTGGCTGAATCTGTGCCACCCTATCCACTGCTGTCATGGCCACCTGGTGGGCGTTCTCAATGCCCAGCCTCATCACATCCACCTGACGGTGCTGCGTGTCCATCATCTCCCTGAAGAACGCAAACAACTGCGCGGCATCTACTGGAGCAGGAAGTGGTGGAGGAACTACCGGAACGACTGGGGTAGTCCTCGGATCGACAGGTGAAGGAGGATCCCCGAAAGAAGCAGATGCTCCCTCAACTACAGGAGTGGTGAGTGGAGCGGTAGCAGCTGCCTGAATATGAGCTGGACGAGAGGTAGCAGACCTCTCAGTAGCAACTGCTGGAACGGTATGACGAGATCGTGTCTTCGGAGGCATCCTGAACACAGATCAAAAGAAGTCAATACGGTGCAAGATACGATATCATCAAAGAAGGACAGTAATATTTCAAAAGAAGCAATTTCAGAATAATTAGAATGGAATTGTTCCTAGTCGTGATTGAGTACACTCTCATCCTAGATCCTAGATCCTATAGCAGGCTCGCAGCAGTACAACTAAGTTGTTGTACCACCACGACATCGCACTAATTGTGAATCGAGACCTGCATGGGGCCGCCACCAAAAATGTGTCACGACCCGCACCCGGAAAATTGGGCATGAGTCGTGGGTACGTCCAGCCTACGCCGCAGCATCGGCGGTAGGACGCTGTCTAGGTCAACTATCTAGATAATAATCTCACATAAAAATCGGCCATGACCTCTCCAAAAGGAGGGCAACCACACAAACAATATAAACCTGTCAAGATCTCAACTCCAAACGAGGAGCAAATATCTCAAAGATAACCACAATATACTCAATCACGAATCTAAGCACGATAAGATAACACAGAGATCTAACAACTATAAAGTCTAACCAACAACAACTACTACAACAACCACAACATCAAATAATAATACAACAATATCCAAAATAATATACAAACAAGGTCTCAATCCAAAACCGGAGACAAATCCGGTACTAAAGCTAATAAAACAACAACAAGATCCTAGTGATCCCGGCTACCAACCC